>CM021778.1:10320089-10591878 GCA_011076525.1 Nettapus auritus
TCCCCACCTGCACTCTTTCCTCCATTCGAGGACGTTTGGCAGGGGGTTGCCAGCAGAGGTCCTTCCTTTTCCTTTCTACGCTGCGTCGCCTCTTCTTTGCGTGACGCACCGCTCGTCTCATCCTTCAGGCTGAGCAGGACAGCACCCAAAGGCTAGCGATCCCTGCCTGAAGTTTCCCGGCACCTGGGCTGCTGCAAGTCTCCTCGGCACTCCAGGAGCGAGTGGTGGGAGGCAGCAGGGCTGCCCCTTTTATGGGGCCGGGGACAATGGTCACCAAGGGCAACGGTGACATCAGGAGGGTGCTATGGTGACAGCCCAGGCGCCATCACAGTGGCCTTCTGTGCTGGGTCTGGCTGGGATGGAGGTAACTTTCCCTACAGCAGCCCGTAGAGTGCTGTGCTCTGCACTGGTAGCTAGAGCAGCACTGCTTTCACACCAGTGTTGTGTCTGCTGCTGAGCAATGCTGGCAGCACATCGGGACTCCCTCCGAGCCCCCAAGAGCCAGCAGGCTGGGGGTGGGCAAGTGATGGGAAGGGGACATCACCACAGCAGCTGACCTAAACCAACTGAAGGGATATTCCATGCCATGTGGGGTCACACTCAGCAATAAAAGTGTTCAGCCAGGACATTTAAGAAGGACATCGAGGTGCTTGAGCGAGTCCAGAGAAGGGCGACGAAGCTGGTGAGGGGCCTGGAGAACAAGTCCTACGAGGAGCGGCTGAGGGAGCTGGGATTGTTCAGCCTAGAGAAAAGGAGGCTCAGGGGTGACCTTATCGCTCTCTACAGGTACCTCAAAGGAGGCTGTAGCGAGGTGGGGGTTGGTCTGTTCTCCCACGTGCCTGGTGACAGGACGAGGGGGAATGGGCTTAAGTTGCGCCAGGGGAGTTTTAGGTTGGATCTTAGGAAGAACTTCTTTACCGAAAGGGTTGTTAGACATTGGAACGGGCTGCCCAGGGAAGTGGTGGAGTCACCATCCCTGGAGGTCTTTAAAAGACGTTTAGATGTAGAGCTTAGGGATATGGTTTAGTGGGGACTGTTAGTGTTAGGTCAGAGGTTGGACTCGATGATCTTGAGGTCTCTTCCAACCTAGAAATTCTGTGATTCTGTGATCACTCACTGATGGGAAGTAGAGAGTAACTGTCCCCTTTTTTTTTTCTCCCCCCTGTGCTTCCAAGCAGCCTTTCCTTTTTTTTTTTTTTTTTCCCTCCTTTTTTCCCCCCTCTCCATTTTCCCTTTAATTCAATCATCCTTATCTCAACCCTTGAGCTCTTTGTGACATATTTTCTGAGCAGCCATGGTGGAACTCGGCTGCCCACCTGAGTAAAACCACCACACCTTCTGACATCAGCAGCCTCTGGGGGCAGCTGCTCAGAGGCTCAGTTATTAGTGCACCCCACTGTCTGCTCATCCAGTCCAGCCTTCAGCAGCTTCTCTTGGAGGAGCTAATGGCAGGCAGTGTTGCAACTCTCGAGAGCAGGTAGACAACATCTAGCCAGCTCTCCACTCCCTGGTGGCTGGAAAGAGAAGTGCTGTCCTGGTTTCAGCTAGGATAGAGTAAATTTTCCTCCTGGTAGCTGGAATGGTGCTGGGTTTGGGATTTAGGATGAGAAGAATGCTGATACCGCACTGATGTTTTAATTATTGCAAAACAGTGCTTACACGAAGCCAAGGACTTTTCAGCTTCTCACCCCGTCCTGCCAGCGGGCAAGCTGGGGGTTTATCAGGAGCTGGGAGGGGACAGACCCAGGACAGCTGACCCCAACTGGCCAAAGGGCTATTCCGTACCGTCTGGCGTCATGCTGAACAATATATGGGGGGGCTGGCTGGGATGGGGGGACCGGCTGCTCAGGAATAGGCTGAGCATCGGTCAGTGGGCGGTGAGCAATTGCATTGTGCATCACTTGTTTCGTACGCATTATTAGTAGTACTATTATCATTATTATTACGATTATTGTTATTATTACTATCCTGTCTCAATAAGCTGTCTTTATCTCAACCCACAGGTTTCACTTTCCCATTTCTCTGCCCCATCCCGGAGAGGGAGGGGGGAGGGTGAGTGAACGGCTGTGTGGTGCTTTGCTGCCAGCTGGGTTAAACCACAACACCTGGACACTGGTGGTGTTCAGCTAGGCCTCTCCTCCCCTGGCATCGCAGTGCTTTAAAAGGCTGACCTCCTCCTGCCTGCCACTCCTGAGAGTATTGGGTTTTGGTCATTTATCTCAATGGACTTCAGCATTATCCTAGCAGAAGGCAGGGGCCCTAACAGCAATACAGGAGTTGTGCTGCTTGTGACCACAGCGCTTGTGAGAACAGTGCAAGTGTTAAGCCAAGGGGGGTCAAAATGCAGGCAAGAAAACTGCTCTCAGAAGTACAGAGAGGGAGCTAATTGCCATATTGTTTTCAGCTCATCTGACAGGGTACATAAATACCAGGAAAGAAAACAAACAAACAAACAAACAAAAAAACCACATCAAAACCATAATCTCACTTCAGAAGTAAGGGGGGGAAAGAGCAGGAAAGACTGAGTAGGAACAGAAGGGGACTTCACCACGTAAGAGGAAGATCCTATGTTTAACTCTTATCACCTCTGCAGTCTTTCCCACAGCACTTTTCCCTTCCCCCCTGTCTAGAGGGAACTACTGCAAAGTGGGTGAGTGCCAACTCCAATATTCAACTAACAGGGATCAGGGAAAGGCAAATGTACTGAATAAGACGTTCTAGAGGTTCAGTACCAATGAGTATTTTCACTCATGACTTAGAGGACAGGCAACAATGTACACTTGCAGAACGGAACAATTTGGGATTGCAAGTACTCATAAGCCGTGACTGGAATTCAAATGGTCTTGATGAGCCAAGCTATCTCACACCACTGCAGATCAGCAACAGCACTGGCAAAGTGCTACTAGCACGAGGACATGAAAAACTGACAAGGTAGGAAATGATGGGCTAAGAAGCTTTTCTGTAAAAAGATTTTGGGGTTATCATGTCACAGAGAAGGTAAACAATGTAATCCTTCTGACTCCTGCGGCTAACGCTTTAGTTGAAGCAGCATCCAGAAATTTATAAATGAACTCCAGAAATGAGAAAAAGCAACAGTCAGAAGATTAGAAATTACAAAGATAAACACAGAAAAAAATGAGATAAAATAAAACTTTGTTAGTTTAGAGAGTATTCTTTCCGTTTATTCTAGGGAAATGACAGCTACAGAGAGACGTGATTACATCTGTGTAAAGAGATGCTGAAAAGAGGAAAATAATATGCCCCACTGGAGACAGGAAAAAATCTAGTTGGCATAAGGATGATTTAGTTAAGTATTAGAAGAAAAAACTTTTGAATGGCATGGAATGACAAGCAGTGAAATGGATTATATACAGAGGCTGTGGAGTTTCCAGTGCTGAATGATTTTAAAGAAACATTGAACTGATTCTGTCAAGAATGATTTAGATATCATTGAACCCTTCTTGAAGAAGAAAGATGGACTAGATGAACTTTGAAAGTCCATTACAACTCTTCTATTATTTTCCCTTCAATGCCCACAGCGAAGGTGAGACAAAGTCTGTTCCCCTAGGAGTAAGTCCTCTCTCATGTTTCTTTTGTCAGCGAGCAGCAAATGAAAGCTGTAATTAGTAATATATGGGTACCAGAGCTTTCCCCCAAATTTAGAGTTGTTACACCGCTGTTGCACGTTGTTGCATAATGTCCCCATGACAGACTGATTCAGTATCTACAAGTGCATGTATTCCGACGCACTACAATGTCTGCAAAGAGAGACTCCCGAGGCACAGACTACTTGAACCGTGTTGTTACATATTACTGATAGAAACATTTGACAGTAGTTGCTTCATTTCATGTCCCTACTTGGCAGTCATAGTTTCTAAAAATCCAAAATCCCCAGCTCCAATGCCATGACCCTTTACAGATGATGTGGTCTCAGAGACAAGGCAAGAACCTGCCTCTACAAGTCAGCTCACAGCAGACTGAATAAATAATGCTGCTGCCTTCCCAGAAAGCATTTGAAGGGGTAGAAGAGCACTGAAGGGATGTGGAAAGGTTTTGAAAGAGGATGCAAGACTAGGTTTGTGAAAACCACCGTTTCATTCCCACATCTGTAATGGACTTTCTACATCACTTGAGATGAATTAATTCCTTTTTGTGGTATTAGTTGATTATTTGTGATATTATTTCAAAGTGGGGATAAAAATCATTTGTCTGTGATTTGACCACAAAGTTCCCGGGGACAAGCAGTCTAGCCTGTCCTATTTTAAGAGAGAAGGGAAGAGAATTTATTTCCCATTGCTCCCAACAGAGCTCATATACAAACTCTGGTCAGCCCTGGAAGCACGCACAGGGTTAAAGCTACAGGCAGACAAATTCACTGAGGATTTAGGCAATGATGTCACTGTGACCAAAAGTTGGCCTTATGATAAGCAAATGGGCTTTCATATTCCCTGCAGTCATTCGCTGTCCCTTGGCACCAAGATGAAATCATAATGCTTTGTAATTACAGATAAAAGGGATTTGACATAAGAGCTCTCCAAACAAGCCAAACATCCTGGAAAGTAAAAAAAGACCCAATAACTTGCCTGCATGCTCATTCTCCAGACTCGAGAATAACCATCAAGACAATTTTCTTATTATTAGCAGCTGTTCAGAAATCAGTACTAGATTCATTAGTTAAATCAGGGGGATTTCCCAGACAAAAAGGAAATTATGGAAAGAGGAGTACTTGAGAATAAATTAGCCAAACTGTAACAATGTCCAAAACACAAAACCCTACTGCTCTCGCATGAAGAAATTACACAAAAACAAGTGCTACAAACAAAAGATATATTTCAATCATACTAGAAAACTTAAAGGGCAAACCCTGTTCTTTCAGAGCATGAGGATGGACTCACCTAGAGAGCTAAACGAAGATTCCTCAAAAAAAGGATTATAAGGGTACAAGAGAACAAATAAGGTAACCTTATGCACTGCCACACTGCAATTTAAAAACTAAATTACATTAGAGGATTTGTTGCCCCCTCTCCAAATTGGCAGGATGAAAAAACACGTGGCCTAGAGCTCCTTCCCTGTTCTCCTAAGCCAAGATCACAGTGCATATGGGCACATCCTTAATAGCTACTGTAGTAACCACTGTTTTATCACCTGCCTCTAACGTGTTTAAAACAGCTACTTTGGGTTTTGTTAGATGGCCACAGGCAATCATGCAGAATGCAACGAGGATTAATCCTGCATGCATCTACCTGCTTTCCTGGGCTGCTTTTGCAGCTGGTGCTGAGCTGTGGGCTGCTGCCTTGGCTGCAGCATAAGTGTTTGTAAAAACCAGTGAGAGACTGGCAGGAGACTTCCTTGCTCTTTTGGGAAACACCACCAATTCGGGCTACTGCTATTACCCACTACAGAGAAAAGCCCTGTAAAATAAATGTAAGTTGAATTTATATCAACAGTACAGACGTGCATGTAAAAAGTATAGCCCACAGTCACACTTACATAGCACGCCTGTACACTTTTTTTTATTGGTAAAGCAGAAAAACTGCTTACAAATTTAATTGCAAGTATGCCACATTTGCTACAGAGAAAAAACCCAAACCTGTAAATGGGGAACTGACCAAAAAGAATTAAGAAATGAAGACTACATTAAGAAACTCAAATTAGCAGTGGCTGTGATTATTTTTGTTTGATCCCTCAAAGACTTTTCTGAAAAAGTTACAACAAAAGATACCGAATCCTCTAGGATGAACTGTTCCCTCCCAGGCATTTTATCTTTTAAATGCAAAACACTTTGGCTTGAATAATAGAAAACTACAGATGTGACTGAAAACATGCATCTGAAGAAAAGTAATCATTACTTAGTGTAGAACTTCACATAAGCTTTGGCCATTAACTTTCTATCTGCTGTGATCCTTTGATGTTGTTTTACTTTACACTTGCTGTTTGTAGGAGAATCTTTGTCTTTAGTTTAGCAAAATGGTATCAGTCTCTACTACCAAGTGTCACAAGGTGTGTTGAAAGAGGATTAAACAGGATTTTTGTTCTCATTTGTACCGGTGGGAACCCATCTCCAGGACAGACTGTGGGAGAAACTCCTATATATGCCAAAGAAATGTATGCACATTTCTTTTTATTTTGTGTATTTATTATGATCCACAGACAACCATACTCTACCCACGTTCTAGAGCTGGATGAATACAATTATACATAAAATGTTTAAAATACCTACAAGTTACCCTGCAACTTAGAGATAGCTCCTTGTACTCATTACACCACAGAATTGGTCACTTAATATTTATAAATGTAAATGTAAAACAATTATTCAGCTATTTCACAGGGAAATTGGTGATATTTGCTGAATAACACTGGCAATCATAATTTAGAGTTTATATGCATGAGCTTGACTTTTGAAGAGAAACAGAGATTGATAAAAGTATAAATTGGATTAAAATTTTAAAAACCATTGTAAATTGTAAACAAAATGAGCAAAATGCTGCACTGTTGATGCCAGCAGAATCACTTTAGAGGTATTTATTTCAGGAAGAGGCAGCATCATGCCCACACATAATCCTTATAGACACTTTCCTACTGACCTGCACAAGGATTAGCTCACAACTGACAATGTTTACTCAGCGAGGTATTTAAGCACACACCTTATATCTGACAGTTATCTGAGAGTTAAGAGAGGCTCTGGACTTAAAGCTAAACATGTTCTTATGCATCTTACAGCACTGAGCTCTGGCTGAGAAACTACTTTTTTTGAAATATATGGAGTTATTTAAATCAAAATGATAGCTTCTGCGTATGTGGGATCACTTAACCCAGTACAGCAAACGGCTGTCTGCACGCTGAGCTCAGTTTCTGCTAAAATTGATCTGCCCAATATTGACTTTTGTAGCACAGTCTTGTGTTGGAGCAACTGTCCTAACCTCAACAAAAATAACAGTTACCTAAGATCTTTTACTCTGTAGTCCAACATACTATCTGGTTTACCATTCATTTATTATTTACATAAAATATGAAAGTAATGTATAGTAGCAAATTGCTTGCCTATTTAGTTATTTCCATTTCTACATTTTTGATTTCCCTTCAGTGGGCACTCTCTTCCAAGCAAATGAAACAACAGTGGTAAGAGAACTGCAGACATCAATACTACTAGATTCTTTCTCTCTCTCTGAATAAAGAAGCCATTCAATTAACATTCTGAAAAGAAAAAAGGCAAGGAAAAGGGAGACCAAGAATCTGGCTACAAAAAAGAAAAGAAAAAAGAAAAAAAGAAAGAAAGAAAAAAGGGAGTACAATAAAGAGCCTTTTTTCAAGCTCTCTCTGTTTTAATAGCTGTATGCAATCCTAGTTTTCTGAATAAAACTGGTCACTGATAACAAGGAGCACTACATAGTAAGGTCTGAAAGGCCTGTGCAAATTAAGGTGATGTCCTGGGATCACTTAGGAGACCTTAAGCAGACCTTCTTAACTGGGGGAAAATATTACTATAGTATTCATCAGAAGAAGGAACTGCACCATACATAAATGCATTCAAAATGAGCAGTCTCTTCATTCTCTGTAAAACTGCTGCACACTGAGGGGTATATTGCTTAAAAAATGTGTAAGGAACAGTAATTCATGAAATTATGTTCACATAAAGCTTCAAATATATGTAATTTTTGTTCATCTTCCATAACTAACGAAAATATAAGCAAGCAGCCTGTTGTAACAGTCCCCTACGAATGACTCCTAGCCATCTAACCTGCCTGTGAGCTTTTAGACACGAGATTTCTCTTGATTTCACTATTTGTTCTGTTTTAAAGGATAAAAGGCTGCCTTTAATAAATGTTTTCACCTCCACACGTTATCCATTGCTGAGGTCTTCACGATTTTCTCTCACCATACTTTATCTTTCTGTAAGTGACTTTGTGCAGCTTGCATGCACTCCACAGCTTTGTAAGCACTAGCAGAGTATACATCACTGGATACAGCATCATCTCCAGTTTTAATGGAAGGTTTCGACAAAGACAGATATTTCATAAATGTCTAGAAAGATGGATAGCAAGTCTGACAGAATTTTTTAAAAATATAGATGGTATCAATCTACATAACATCATCCTCTGTCAAGAAATGGACTATCTTAAGCATGTGTAAACAGCAATATTATTCATGGTTACACCACAACGTAATTGCTCACTGGATTTGAATGAGGCTCCCCTGAATATAAATGAAGAGATGTAAGACTAAGATAAAAAAGCATGTGAAGAGAGAAACCAGAAAACTTAAACAAATATTAAGTCAGATACACCTCCTTTTACTGCCTGAGAATGTCAATGACTGTTAAAGCAACAGATTTATAACAACAGCTAGAATGTACAGGGCAGAAATATAAATAAGTAAAATAGGTACGAGGCAGAAACTATGCAAGATTTCCAATTATGTCCTGCCAATGCACCTCAGCCTTGACACACAGCTACTGCCAACGTAGCCCTAAGCCTCTTTTAAATACAGTTCTGAAATTGCTTCAAACTATAACAGAAGAACTGGTGACTTTTTAGGAAGATAGATGACTGCAGAATCCTCACACATCCATACCCCTTTCTGATAAGGGAAAGCTAAAACCTGGGTCACTTGTGCTAAAAGGAAGCAACCAGGCCTGTCACATCTTCAGTGTGTTGATTACTGAAACTTGTAACAAGGAATAAAAAGGAATTTAATCTGCCATTGTCGGTGTGTTGCTGTGATTTGGAGCAAACCCAAGCGAGTAGCAATGTTCAATGTGTAATTCCCTGGTTCTGAAACCAGAGCAATGGAATAATGCCTAAACCTTCTCAAAAATTTTAACAATGCAAAAAGAAATGATACACCTGAACTGCATTCCCTTATCATAGGAGGACCTGATCCACTACACTCTCAAGACAAGCAGAAACCAACGAAGAAACTATCATGAAGCCCCAGCCACAGAAAATCTGCTCAGAGGTGGCTTGACTGGAGAAAGCAACCTCCTCTCTGGTGGCCAGGAGAGAGACGGTGTGGCAAAACAAAAGAGCATCCCAGGAGAGATGCAGTAAGCTACTATCAATGAAAACAAACAGGAAAAAGACTGACTGTCTTCTCCCAAAGGGAGCATTTCTGTACATAGCAGGCAACTGGAATCTGAATTCCTCTACACAAGTGAAGGATGTCTTCCTGCGATGCGAACATAAAGACTATGCTAACAATAAAAGATCTGCTAAGACTAAGCTGAAGGAGTAGGAAAGAAATTTAATCCCACCCCAGGAAAACCATACTGGAGATTACAGTGGCAGACACAGACCGTGTATACATGTGCACAAATATATAACCTTTCTTGTTGGTGCACACCTCAGCTACTCTTCTACAAAGACTAGCTGGGCTGAGCACAGTTTTCCCAATACTCTCCCACCTCCTCCTCCAGAGAAAGAGCTGAATCCAAATTTAAAATCTTGAACATTTGCTTTGTAAAATATAATCATTTCTGATTCAGTATGTTAGAATTTTTTTAAATCCTTTTGAAACATTCCTGCTGCAAGCATTTACAATTTTAAAGGTATTTTTATTTTTCTAAATGTAAAGATTTAAAATTACTTTCAACTGGAAAATTTAAATGTTCATTTCTTTTTTTTTTTTTTTTTGAGATCAATTAATCTGAAATTTTCCAAAAATGTGTACTGAAAAAGTGATTCTTAAATGGCATTTCTCTTTGAAGATTTTGTTTTGATGTCTAGGTGACATTTGGCTGTAGCTTTTTTTCTTGATAAATTAATGTCTGACAAAATAGTGCTAATACCTGAAACCATCTCCTTGAGCACACTTAGTAGCTAACCAAGGTAAGCATTTCATAAACGAGTAAAACAACTCACACACACCTAGTCCTCTTTCAACCTTTTTTAAATAGAAGCAAACCATTGGAAAGAATCAAAGGATTCTAAAAGCTTTCATTTACAGTAGAAGATACTCAACTTCGGCTCATTAGGCTCAACTTCGGATTTTTTTTTTACTTTTTTAATTCCAATTGTACTTGTTTCCTTGTTTGTTTGTACAAAAATGTGCAGAAATTCACTGTACAATGTTAGCTGTCAACTGAAATGACATTTCATATTACTCATACTTAGACATGGCCTTCTGTAATGACAATGCAATTTAGAAGTTTCTGAGATGCTGTTTCACAACTTGTTCAAACATAGTGATCTAGAAAAAAGGAAGCCAAATACACTTTTATATCAATACTTGCAGGAATTATTCAGCATACCTCAGACTTGACATGCTATAATTTTGATCATAGCAAAGTGTCATCTTCCAAAAATATAAAAGCTACTTACAAATATTACTACAATAGGAGGTTAAAACTATCTAAGATGGTCAAAAGAAAAAGGAACCAAAGCCAGTCTTACTGAGCAAAGTCATAATTTGGGGATTTCAATGCTTTCAAAACTCGTTGTGTTTAAAACATGAAATTTTATTGCAGATGGGACTCCCAAACTTAGTTTTTAAATGCTGAGGTTCCTTTTAATTGTATTCACTGAAATGTTAAATCTTGGACTAACGTTGTTAAAAAGATTAAATCAAATCAGGCATAAAAATTTCAAGAGAAACACCTGTGCCATCTATAGAGTAGCTGTGTTTGAATGAATATATCTAGACTAGTATCTATTATTAAAGCATTAAAGATAGCAAATGTTTAACCAAGGAGACAACCCTGAAACAGTCCAACAAAGACATGACCGATGGGGAAAGACATTTTAATAATAAAATCAGAACTGTATAGCATGACACTGAATTGTATCTCTCACAGTGGAAAA
This sequence comes from Nettapus auritus, assembly GCA_011076525.1. Lineage (NCBI taxonomy): Eukaryota > Metazoa > Chordata > Aves > Anseriformes > Anatidae > Nettapus > Nettapus auritus. Next base: position 10,330,886 of record CM021778.1, read on the forward strand.
CATTTAGTCAAACAGAGTGGACAACTGCACAGAGGAAATAGTCATTACAATTGCTGAGTTACAGAGAGGCTGACGAGAGCTACTGTACATCATTGTTTTAACATAATACAAAAGAAATAAATATTTTTTTTACTAGCAAAATGACATAACCCTTTCTCTCTCACAGATGAGGCTGTACAACAGATCTCCCCCAATGGCAGGAAGCTGAGAGATGGCTGTGATTTCCTCTGACTTGATGCTGTTGCACCAAGTCCCCTTTTACGTACAGTCATCCCCTGAACAGGATGCTATTTGAGAGCAGATATGAGCCTGAATTTCAGAGCAAAGTGGCCAGAGCAGGGGAAACAAGCTTGAAGCTAAAACTATTACAGTAACATTGGTTACCTCCCTTAACTTCACCCTTAAAGGCATAGTCAAGTGGCTCTTAGAAGAATCTATTTTCCAAAGCAGCACTGACATCAGTGAAAGGAGAAATAACAATATCCAAGTCAATACAATGCAAGTTAATTGGCTTCTGAAGAGCTTCAGGATGACAGACTTGAAAACTATTAAGATAAATTTTACCCCTTTTCATTACAAAAAAAAATCTTTAATGTACTTGTTTCCAAGGATCTCTGATGGGAATGGGAGTTTGGCAGTCATTCTATAGCTGTCAGCCAAGTCATCGGGCATAGAATGTTACTTTAATAATGGATAAATGACAACAGATTTAAAGTCAGCAGGTATGTAACCTAAGGACATAGAAGCATTAATTAAATCAGTAAAGGCAGGCAGAAGCTCAAGAGGAAAAACCTGAACGAGAATTTGGGAAGCACTGATAAGGCTTGATTCTCTCTCTCCACAGCTTGTGCCTCCAGCAATTCAGCCCCTAAAATGCAAGAAAGCTGTGAAACAAGCTATCAAAACACTTGTCAATCACCGGACAAGTTGTATCATGGTCAAAAGGTACTTCTAAGGCCTGCAGGAAAATAATGGAATGAATATATGATGTAGGATTATCAGTGACTAAGCAACTGCAGTTTTGATTATTGCAGCAAAGAGGCTTAAACAGAAGGAGAGTGCGATAATGGCTAAGTTAAGGATTATGATTCTTACTCTTTTTTCATTTGGAAGTCTTTTTTTGTTTCAATTGCATTTACTAATTTTCATGTTATGGGAGACTGCATTATGGGGAGAAGGAAGACAAATTGTTAATTGAAGCTAGATCAGGTGGTATTCTGTTTAATTCTTAATCCGTGGTTTTGCAAGATACATAGGCAGATGGGTATGTACTTAGCACCAGAGTTGCTGGACTCTCTGAGTAAGAAGTGGTACAGAAAGAGAGCAATAAACTAGATTAACAAGAAATCTAGTAGTTATCTCATTCATTACCAGTAAAAACAAAGCCAAGTTAAGTCTTAAATCTAGAAAGCATACGCTGTGTGCGTGTACATATATATATTAAGTACACATGTACTTTGTGTGGAAACCACTTATTTTACCTATTCAAACAAAAAATTACCATATTATTGATTTTAGCATCTTTGCTAATAGTCTGAGCAAGAATGACTACTAAATGAGAATTAACTTTCAAGTTCGGTCTAAATAATCTGTACCTTATCAGTTCAATTTGCAAGCAAATTAAACACATCAATACTTGTTCTCTAGATATAAATCTGTCACCTTACTATCATCTGAAGAAGTGTTTTCTAGCTGATTAATCGATATGGTAGACTAATGCTGTCAGCTCCTTAAGTGAAATTAAATTAAAGTGAAGGTTAAATGAAAAAGATACCCGGTCATTCACGTTCAGGTGTGTCCTGCAGAGCCGAAAATATTAGCTTGGAGCAGGAGTTTGTGTTTCTCTCTGTGTGTACTTTAATTATATGAATGTAACGTTCTTCAAAGGATAGAGCTTCCTATCAACTTTCAGCAGAGCAAGTTCAACACAAAGATTGCTCCATTCTTTAGAAATTATATGGAACAAAGAGCACAGGGGATGGCGTACCTCAGTAGTGAAGTACTTGTCCTGTAAAATAGAAAACCCTTCAGATTTTGCATGTTCAGAACCTGACTGAGCAGTACCATTTCTTAAAAACCTTTGCATCACACTCATTACCTCTGCTGTTCTTAATTTATACATGCGTATAAATGAGAAGGATATTTAACATTAGAGGAAAAGTAAATAGACCATTATAACACAGCAGCTGAGAATGCAGTTGGGTTTTCAAAGCATTACTACCTCAGATGTATTACAGGTAATGCACTAAATATGCATCCAGTCTTCAGAAGCACAGGCCTCTGTTGTGGTAGCAGGACAGCCTCTCATGACTACTATGTGGACTGTATCCTAATCTGAATTCTTAGTGAAACTGAAGCTAACCTAGCAGCTGGAAAGTGTTCTCATTTCGTTACTTTTTGAGGAGGTGGAATAAGGCATAACGTGCCAGGTGATGCACTGGCAGAACTGAAGTACCCTGCTCAGCTCCTGGTAAGCTGCTGGCTTCACCTGTCTACTCCTAGCAGCCAGCTGAGCACAGGAGGCAGCAGCGCTACAGCATCTCCTGGTCTGCCGCTCCTGGAAGGCCAGCACATATATCACACTCCACTTTTAAGTGCAAGAGGTTTAGAAGGGTACAAGTCACTATAAGACATATTCTGCATGCTCGTCTTTCTCATGGATCTCATTCAAGCTGACCACCAAGACCTAACGAAAAGAGCTACCAAAGAATGACTAATTCAGTCACCTCAAAACACCAGAGGCAGATAATCAATTTCCAGAAGAAACCTTTTCTCAGATGCTTGCAGCAGTTCTAAAGACAGATATTTTCCATTCCCTTCTCCATATCTTAATGTGAGGATATTAAGCCAGGAGAGGATTTTTTTTCTTTTTCAGAGTGTTACTTTTCCATACAGACCTCAGACTGAAGAAGTTCTATGCGCCAGTTATTTAATTTATTTGTTAAACATTTCGCACTTCATGCTACCTCCCCACCAAATAACCCAAGGCAAAATTAGCATAAAGAGAGGTGTTTGAGAAAGATACTTCAAATTATTCGTATTGCACTGAAAACCTAGCTGAATCATGAAATTCATGTAGCTTGGCTTTGATGCAGAGAGTTTAAAGAGAAGTTTTCTCATCAGTACAAATATTCTATTAGAGAAGAGTTTACCTAGAGAAAGCTAGATCAAAACAATTCCAAGTGCTAATTATGTTCTGCATATGAAGTCGCTCCACCTTCATAAGCACAAATAATGAACGGACAGATTTTTTAATAAACAACTTCTCCAACAGGAAATTAGAAACGTACATCCCTGTTGAAAAGAAAATAACAGCGGAGCTCATTTTTAACTCACTGAAAACAATTTGTCAGTTTATGCAGAACGGAGGAATGGAGGTACTGGAGACTTGTGCATTAACAGCAGAACTCATCTGCACAGGAGTGTCGTACAGATCTCTCTAGTGTCTGAGATAGAGGAAACAGTATGTGACAAAATGGAAGAGCTGCAGATAGAGAAACCGAAAATATTTGTGAAAAGATTTAGTAGTTTTACTGCACGCTAATCAATCACTTGCTAAGTATGTGATAAACACACATGGGAATTCCCTGAGTGTAATAACAGGTAGATAAGTAAGGTGATACAATTTTGCTCGTTCTGCTGCTACAACTGGAAAGCGGCCATTCATTCTGGTGCTGACAGTTATACCCTCTGGCTGTCACTGCTAATTAAATCCCTATCTTTCCTATTCCATTTTTTCCCCCAGATATAGATGTGATCAAAGACATAACAATATAAGTAAAGAACTGGAAACTAGATTTAGGTAATAATTTTAAAAGTGAAGTGAGGTAGCCTGAGATATTAATGTAATCCCTTGGAAAACAAAGCCTGCTTCTGCCAGAAAGAGAGGTGCAACCGTGTGTGAGGTGATGTGTCTATGACCACAATGCTGTGATTAAGACTTCATGCCTTTAACAACTCCTAAAATTGCTAGGAAATTGCAGGGTGCGCATACAAATGGGAATAGTTGATGGACAGTGTCATTATCAGCAACATATACCTGCAGGTTCTTACAGGTTGCAGTACAGCTTGTTTCAAAAATAGGATTAATGGATTTTGTTAAAATTTTATTGCCAAAGCAATGGGTATAAGGCACATTCAAATTGCAAATGCCTGTTGCTGTGATGGGTGTCTAAAAGGAAGGTCTGAAAGATATTAAAAGGTTTTCCTTGCACAACAGTCCTCTAATCTGCAGCTGTTTTTTCACCTACACATATCCCCGTGTCCTGGTTTTGGCTGGGCTAGAGATAATTTTCCCCCTAGTAGCTGGTGATGGTGAGGTGCTGTGCTTTGGATTTAGGATGACACAAATGCTGAGAGCACACTGATGGTTTTTAGTTGTTGCTGAGCGGTGCTTACACAGAGCCAAGGATGTCTCTGCTTCTCGTGCTGCCTGCCAGCGAGGAGGGTGGAGGTGCACAAGGAGCTGGCAGGGAACCAAGTCAGGACAGGTGACCCCAACTGGCCACGGGATGTCCCAAGCGGTGTGGCCTCATGCTCAGCAGAAACAGGGGAGTTGGCCAGGAGGCTGCCGCTGCTCACAGACAGGCTGGCGGTGAGCAATTTCATTGTTCAGCACTTGTTTTGTGTATTCCTGTATTATTTTCCCTTTATCTTCTGTCCTATTAAACTGTCTTCAGCACAGCCCACCAGTTTTACCCTTTTTCCAATTCTCTCCCCCATCCCGCTGGGGCTGGTGGGGGAGCGAGCGAATGGCTGTGTGGTACTTAGCTGCCTGCCGGGTTAAACCTCAAGACCCTGGTAGCTCTCTAAGGATTGATATATCCTCAGGAATTTTGCAGCTTAAGACATTACTGCCCCAAGCTGTCAACCTCAGCCTTTCCAAAGGGGTCACTCTCAACAGCAGTTTAAGAGAAGATGCCAACGTGTCAGCTGAGAGAGGTGAGTTGCGCGCACACATCCTGCTCTGTTGACTCTTGTGGGCATGCTAACCTATGGCACGAAGGATGGTGATGTGACGCCAGGAACTGCTGCAGCAACAATGATCACAAGGTTTCTGCATCCTAAACATGAACCTCATCACAAGAGGGATTTACGTGTTTTAGCATCAGTACAGCAAAACATTAGACCTATGAGCACACTGATGAAATTAATGTGACTATACATACACTAAGATAGTACTTGCTTAAGCACTTTGTTGAATTAGGTTTTAATCCCTTATACTTCTGTATTTTTAAAGCAATTCATGGAAAACGTGTTAGAATATACCAGCATAAAGCCCCTCTGGGAGACCGTATTAACTGAAACAATCACGTAGTTGAGCTGGGCTCTGTTTCTAACAAGGCATACTAACTAAACAGAAAAAAAAAAAAAAAAAGGAATGCGACCCCCCCATAATTCTAGATACGCCATAATTAGTCTCAGAACAGGAAGCACTGTTCTCCTGAGAGCTGACTACCCACTGGCTCCCAGCAGGTTTCTACCACTTTGCGGCAACTACGGCCACAACAGGCCGACGGACAGACGACAGGTCTGACCTCCTGTGAAGCTCCAGCACTCTGTTTCTATAAACATAAGTCCATGTGTCTTCTCTTTTGGATTCATAACTCATATTAAAGTGATTAATGCTTGGGGGGTTCAGATGGCTGGAAGACAGGTTTGTCTGCATGCAAATATTAATATCACCCATCATTAACTTAGTACACTTCTCCCTGGGACAGAAATGTGCAGGAAAACAGAGCTAGGGAACTGGATAAAGATGTTCCTGCAATATCAGCAAACACTGAGCAGGTTACAGGGGCACTGGCACATGGAGCTATCCCATACTGAATTCCCTTCTGCAAGGGAATACGTTCCTGTAGTGCCTACAGTACCAAGAGTTCCTAAGGCATTCATTTAATGTTTTTTATTACCTTAAGCAGTAATTAACTCTGAAGGAAATAGCGCCTGAAGATCTGTAAAGCTAAACTGAGGTTTCACTAATCTTCAGTATGCATGTTATGATATATATCTACAGACGTACAGATATATGCATATATTCTAAATGTATCAATCTGCAATGTAAACTTTAGAAAATGCAGAACTGAAAGCTAAGTTAAAATGTGTTTTAATTTACTCCCAACCCTAAAGAAGCAAAATGTAAACATTTTTAAAGGACAGATTAGCATGTCTAATTCCATGAAAATTACAATATTTATAAAAATGTAAAACTGTATTTAGAAGAATTAAGGGGGAATATTAATCTGACGAACCATACACACTAATGCAGAATGGTATGTAAAACCGTGGGCCTGTTTTCAAAATTACTAAATGAGAAAAAAAATATACAGTCTGTTCCTGGGAAAAGATTGGTAATAAGCAGTTGTAGTTATCATACAAAAACTGTTGATAGTTTCTAAAACCTGTTAGGTACCTTTCATTATTGGCAAGTACATAGAAGAAGGTTTTTCCTTCCACACATTACAAAAAGATGGGAAGGAAATAGAATTATTTGTTGCAAATACTGCCAAATAGATTAGCAGATATGGTTTTCTTATTCCTCTGGCTATAGATTAAAACTGCAGCCTCATACTACCCATTTTTCCCTTTCTAATTAAAGCATCTCAACAATTTCCATTTCTATTAGAGAAAACAATTTTCAGTTTCAATGCTGAAGTACAGATATTCTTTCATTTCTTCACATGGTATTTTTTTTGGCTGAATTTCCATTTCAGTTTACAGGATATTAAAATATTTTCATGTTACAGAATAGATCGGTCAAGAGCTGTCTAAATCAATCAGAGATGAAATAAAAAATACCAACGTTAAGGTTTTGTCCCTGACACTAATGGAGAAGAAGCTCCTGCTGTAGAAGAATCATCAGCTCTAGTTGTGAAATAATAAAACCTTTTTATTTTGAGAGTGATGTATGCACTGACTTCCATGGTAACTTTGCTTTTCGTTTCACAAAGCTCTAGCCCCATATTTCCCACTTATATAACGTCACCTTGCCTCTAAAGTCACTGAGTTTCAAGAGCTGCAAGAGAATCTCTTGTATTTAGTATATTTACAGGTGCAAGAGTTATCAGAAGGTTTTTTTTTTTTTTTTAAATACCCCTTCCCCACTTTGCAATCCTCTATTTACTTCAGTTTTTCTTCCTTTGCCAATTGCTTTTAATCAAGATTAACTAAAACATAGACATGTAGTCAGTAATTCCCATAGCAATTGACCTCTCTGCAGTACCAAATTTCCCTTTTAGTAATATGTTAGTCTTTTCATGGAGAAAAGAGATTCAGAGCTTTATCTAGTTAACTCCATTTAACTCTAACTAAAAAGGCATACTGCCAGTGTAGAAAAATAATCACACCTATGTCAATAACCTCAATTTCATTCTCTCTTTAAAGAAACATTAGCCAATATAAAAAGATGCGCACACACACGCACAATCTACAGATGGTAGTAAGGGTGTGTAACAAGCTAAAGATTTCAACCATGGCAGCCAGACCATTATTCATTTGCCACGATCACGAAGGATTATCCATGTTATGTTTGGAAAACTATTGACTTTAGAGAGAAAAATGACTACTTTGCTGTACACACAGTGTTTGTTTCCTTTTTAACCCACTGAAGGAGTAACTCCTGGTGACACTAATTGTTATAATTTTCTAATTTGTTCCTAGTAGATTTTTCTAGCAATAAAACAGTACATCAGACTCATAAAGATGTCTTAAAGATACAAAACAGCTAGACCTCGTTATTTAAATCAACTACAACCAGGGCTTCTTTTAGATTACACGCCCTGCTCTCCAAAAGGAGCCAATTTAAACACTGGTCTCATAAGCAGAACTTCCAGAGTGTGGACATTGTTGGATTAAGAGGCCCAGAAATTGAGTAATTGTAGGCCTAAGACTGCTTTGGGTCAGGTGTCCTAACAACATGCTAACAGTTAATTCCTCAAGAACTGGCTTAAGGTCAGAGAGATGCTGTAAGCGGAATGAGCGTGTCAGCTCGCAGATTAATGCCTAGCTTGCCGTAGGTGCAGAGGGGTGCCGAGTCACATTTGGTGAACGTCTACAGATGAGTACCTCGCTACAGAAGCCTGCAGGATCAAAGCTGTGCCTTCAGGCTAAGACCAATGAACTCATTTCATGGATGACTTGAATCCAACTTTGATCCAGAAGTGAATCGTTAACTCATTGTCTCCTGGCCCTATTAGGATTTGGGAGCCACCTCAAATTGCTGAGAGGGTAACTGAGGCTGGAAGGGGCCTCAGGTGGTGATCCAGGCCAGCTTCCTGCTCAAACCTGGCTCTTCTTTCTGCTCTTTTTTTTTTACTTATATAATAAACATACAAAACCATTTTGTTAATATATGTTGTAAGCAAATCCAATTTAAGAAGGAGATTACAATCAGGCACATCTTGCCCTGAATTAAGGAAAAAGCAGTGCCACTGTCTTGAAAAGGAGAAAAGACATCTAATTCAGCATGCGAAACAACATGGAACATGAAGCATTAGCTTCGAGGCTATATTGGCTTTTCTGTTAGCAGCAAAAGTGCACCTAAGAGTTAACAAAAAATTAAAATGAAATAAATATGCTCTCTAATGAACTAATATACGTGGGTAAGGTAACATCTGCTACTTTGTTTATAACAAATGTGTCAAACATTAGATATGCCAGCATTCATGCACATGTTCTGATGGAAGTTGGAGAATGTGCTTTATTCGCCCAGCAGAAAATGGAAGATTTTAAGTATGGCATGGCAGGGTAATAGCAGGCCTGAGAGTGGCAGAAGAAAAGAAGAAAGGCAGAATTTTCTTCTTCTAGCAGAGCGACAGCCCTTCTGAGAACGGCTGTTGGTTGGGTACTACAGAAAAGCACTTAACTGAAGCGAACTGGGAACAAAGAAATGACGTTTTTGAAGAAGTTCTGACCTACTTTCTATTTCTAAACAAAATTCTAAGTATGGAGTGATTAGTAAACTGCACTATGGCAGGATTAACCCTGGGAGATAATGTGACTCAGCTGCTTTCTTCGTGGTTCTCTCTCCTTGCCAGATAATCCTAACAGAAAAATCCCAGCCTTTTCCCAGCCAGTTCAGATCTGCTGGTACAAAGATGGGGGATGTTCCTTACTTCTTTGCAGTCTTGGGAGTGATGGCTTTTAATGGATTTAGTGGAGCCCACCTTAGTAAGCAGGAAGAACCCATGCCAAAGCCTGTTTTTACAGCTAAAATGTGAAGCCAATAACCTCAAAGCGCCCTGGAAAGGAGCTGCAAATTGATCTAATGCCCTCTTCCTTCTGTAGCTATGTAAACTGTTCACAGATAATTATTTGCTGTAATGGATAACGAATGTTGAAAGCTTATTAGAGCCAGATTAAACATTTAACAAGAAACTAGACCAAATCTTTCTTTTTGTTTGTAAAGTTCAATGGTTCTTATTAACCAAAATGCACTTTTAATTCCCATTCAGTCCGCAAAACACAAAGTTGCTAAATAATGGAAACACAAAACCTAAAAGCCAATATAAAGATGACTTCCAACCCACTTGTTTGCATTCTTTCAAGATAAATCATGTCTCATAAGACTGCTAATGTGGAGTAATTTGTTTTGGTTTAAGATGTTTTCATACTTAAGTATCTGAGCTGCTTTAGCCTGAGAGACTTTTTTTAAAAAAAACATTTTCATCTGACTTTGGATAGGCAGGAAAACATAACTCATGGGAACAATCTATCATAATATTACATTTACTTATTACTGCAGCACTGCTGTATGAGTATTAAAAATTGCTATGCATGTTACTGCCTCTAAACAAATATCTAAGATCTGTGGTAACAACATACGGTAAATAATCCATGATATATAATTTTCATAAACAAAAAAATCAGTGAAAATCACATTTAAATAAACACCCCTATCGTGCAGGAAAATAGGGAACTTTATAAACACAGGATTTTACTTGAGAATTGGAATATAAATTTGTTTGGAGACTAAAGCACTGAGAATAATGACAGATGGATGGATGCTGTTGTGAAAAACAAACTTACTTTATAGGATCTCACAGGCAACCCCCAGCTCTGCTTGGAGCTCTTTCTGCAGAATGTCCTACTGGTGGAGGAAGATGTTCCTGAAAACACTCAATGATCTATTGCACCTTCATTTTGTGGTACAAAAGGTGCACTTCTGCATTCCAGGAGAGGTGAATGATGATGACAATTTCCAGTAAAAGGAAATGTTGCTCCCAGTGTTACCCAGTTTGAGGGCACTGGCTTTCCCTCTTCCTCAAAACTCATCCTGATGACCTTTCTACAGGGCAATAGTATGTTGCGCTTACTACCTGCTTTGAGTGCTGAATGCAAAAAAGGACCAAAACTCTCAATTCTGCACTGAATATCCCATGGGCAGAATCCCACTTTCACATGGAGGTGTCTCAGCATCAACGTAAAATGTTTTTTGCTTGCTAGGACTGAACTGTAACTGTCAAGACCATAACATAAGCAACAAACAGCTCTTTGGTGGAAGGGGGACAGGGAGCTCACGGGTATTAAAATTACTATTTATGAAGTTTCTCACACCAGATCTGAATATGATCTGGGATAGGCGATTGCCACTCTTCAGCCACATTCTCACTTCCTGGGAGCTTGAACCTCCACGGCTTCTCTGACAAGTCATTTCAAATCAATACTAAAAATGCCTGCAAGTTCCCAGTCACTGCTATTATGCTATACTTCAGCTCAGTTCCTTCAGGGGATTTAGTAATCAATTACGTTTTCAGTAACATGCAATAGAAATCTTTTCAATAAAAGCACAGCTATGAAAAAATACCCAAATTATTTCAAATATGCTGACATCGCTAAATTTCATGCTTTCCTTTACATCTTCTAATTTGCACCTATACCTTCAGGTGTGGAAACTCCTTTAATCTGAAAAGGTTCTTTCTTTCTTAATGCGTATAATTACTAAATACTTCTGATATGACACTGGAATGTATTAATAATTCACAGAGATTTTTTTTTTTTTAAATTTTACATACTATGAGCCCAATCCTACAGCTTCTTGAATGGTCTCATTAAAGGACGTTTAGGAGCCTAATCTGTAATCAGAACAGAGTAGAGATGCATTTGGGAATAAGAATCATGATGTTTGGGAACGCTGAGGATGGGGAGAAGGCAGAACTGTAACACAGAGAACAGTAAATCCAAGAATGGCACAGAGCATTTATGCATATCTTTTCAGAAATCCTGGGGAATACTCTTCTTGAGTTCAACTTGACTGCAGAAAAGAAGTCATGACATCCAAGCTCATGACATCCCCAGAACAGGATCAACTGGGAACATCAGAGAAGATGGGTCTATTATCTCTGCCTTCAAGCTTCTCTCTAAGAGGTTTGGATGCAACATGTTGCAGATCACACTGACCAACTGCAAAGCTCTGTATACGAAACAGATGTTTCACAAGATCTCCCAGTGGCTGAGGGGTGAAGAACACTGCATTAAGTGCATCAGACTAATGAAGGCCAACAGGCATCAGAAAGGTAATTCTCTTTCAAGTGTCCATTCACAAAACTGCTTGAGCTATAAGCTTCAATAACTTGTAAAAGAATGGACAAATAACAGTTTTAATTACCTGCCATGCTGTTGAAAGAAAAAATGCACCAGCCAGTGACATCCCAGAGACGGACGGAATCCATTAATTCCAGAGGAAAGGTTCTCACTATGTACTTTATCACACTACATTATTTTTTCTTATTTATTACTATATAAAGGGGTTATAAATTTAATTTGACTAATTTTTTCCTCATACTTCCCTTATACCTCGCTTTTAGTAAAGTCCAACAACTTTTCCTCTCTTTTACTTCAAACTGGCTTGACACTCCAGTAACATGTAAACCAAACAAAACATCTTTGTTCATCCCACCAGTCATATTAATGTGTCATGAAATTCCCTATGAGTTGTTTATAGTCTTACATACAACTACAGTCCTAATTCTACTAGACAAACAAGGTATGACTTCTACATGCTTTCACATATTCTTTATACTCTAGCTTTTTTGCCTCCCCCACTCTTCATGACAATCCAATTTGCAGATAATACAAGATACATATTTCTAGTTAAAATATTTGTCTCTTATCTTTTGCATACCAAGTCCTGGTCCCACTGGTATAGACAGTAAAGCTCTCGCTCATTTATTTTGTGTAAACTTCTATAATCCACACATAATTTACCCAATCTTAGCTATTAATATCCAAATCTCTTTGATAATTCAAATAGTTCTGCAAACACCACCATTCTTCTAATCTCTAAACATCTAATGAAAATGCAAACATCAGGAATTTAAAAAAAAAAAATGTATATGTTGGCTGTAAGATAGAAATTGTGCTAGTAATTATTTAACACTATTTCCAGGAATCTTAGTAAGTTATGTTTTTTTCCCATAGCCATTTAGCATCTAACTATACCTAAAGTCCAGAAAGTTCCTTACAACATAAGGAGTTAGAAGCAGTGCTTTCCTTGGACAAAAAACAAATTTAAATCCATGTTGCATTGGTTCACGTTTGCCATATTAAAATAATCCAGTTTAACAGGAAGAAAAAGTCCACACGATTACAAGTATAGTCACCCTTTCTTTTCCAGGCTGCCTTGAAGCAGACACTCCAAAACACTCAGGTCTCTGTCCCCAAATAAATCAGAACTGCACGACACTAAGATCACTATCTTCTAAAACCAGTGCACAGGAGTTAACGGAATGATGCTGAATTTCCTCAGTATCAGAGCAACTTGATGAGCCTTCTGAGATGCGGGTGGAATTGCTGTCCAGATGTTGCTTTTTTCTCTACTTCTGCACAACAAAATGGAAATTAATTTCTAAAATCATTTTCAGCAGTGAAGATCTTGGACGCAATAGGGAACCTGGTTCACAAACTCATTTCAAATCATAAACTTAAAAAACGTGTCTCACGCATCCTCTACGCAAACATGCATTAACACTGAGGGAAGCTATCAGCAAGTTACTCATAAGGAAATTGTTTAAAATGAGATATTTAAAAGTGAAAATGAAATTGTGATGCTGTAGATGAATGATAAACTGTATTTTGAAAGTTCTAGATCAGAACAAATTAAAAGAGAACTGGATGCAACACTATGAGTCAAGAAACAGTTGTGTTTTTTTTGTTGTTGTTTTTTTTAAGTTATAAAACATAGCTTTAGAAATCATCCACTAATTCTCCCCCCATATCTGAAAATCAGCATAAATCAGTGGGAAAATTTTAGGATGGGTAGATTACAGCTTCAAAACAATTGTCTAACTATAGATGTCAGCAGAGACTTTCATGATTCATATGAAACCATGCAGACAGGCATTCTAAGCTGTGATTCAGGAAAACGCTTGGGTATTCAGGATATCATTTCACAGATACTGAATATTTTATGAGGATACCTTCCTCAATGCTCCGTGGCATTTTCACTTAAAGATCTGAGAATAAGAGGACTAACGCATATTTTAGGTGAATTTTTCCATCAACATCCAATTGACTTTAGTGATCCACAGCTGGTCAGCCATGCACGTGTTTTGATTGCCGTATTGCAGAAATGGAAATTTGTTGTCTCATGATAGGGCTGCTGTGTGAAAATAATTATTAGACTCCCTCCAGTGATCATTTAAAAGGATGAGAAATACCACCTCTCCCTGGTGAGCGACCAAGTTCATCTCTAGTGAATAATTACATAAAATCCTGGTGGAGAGGAACAGAAGGGTGGGGGTCAGTGAAGCTGATTCAGCAAACAACGATCCTTGATCAGTTCTCAGGAAACTTGCACATAATTCCGTGCACATTGGACTGCTGTGAGGAGCGTTTTTGTTTAACAGGTACTGCCTTAGAGATCACATATGTAGTCTGGCATTATAGCTACACATGCAACACTAAGGTTTACTCCATCAACACAACACTCGTGAAATTTTAGGTGAAAACACAGGAAATATGCATAGAAACACATTGAAGACTCAAGCGACAGTCAAGTCTGGCGGAAGTCTATCACCTAGTGACAGATTCCTCTTCTCTCAGTTGTTAGGAATGATATAAAGAGAAGTGAGTGAGACAAGTCCTGGGATTCATTACTGTAGGAAGAAAATGGTTCCCAAGAGAAAACCTGGGAGTGAGATTAAATATTTTGATATGACAAAAGAGTCATAAACATTTTTAAATGGTTTCAGATTGGTCAAGCCAAATATATTCAATGATATTTGATGGATAAAAGGCTAATCTTGCTGATGGAGACAGTAAACAGTAATAGGAAAAGAGAATATTTAAAGAAAGTAACAAGGAAAGGAGAGAAATCTAAATTTTAACTCCTATCTCTAAATCACTCACTGCCTGGTTAGAGGGAGAGCTGTCTGGTGTGTAAGAACTGTAATTGCAACCTCCTCTTTTGAGTTTGGTGTTTGTTTCCCTAAAACACAACTGTCATGTGCTTGGGACATCTTAGTCACTGTGTGAACACTGCATATGTCAAAAGAAAATATCACCAGTAGGAATACCATAGCCACCATATGAATGTCAGTACTTGGAGGTAACATATGCAGTGGGAAATCTTAACTAAACTAATGGGAATCAGAAGTACGTAAAAAGCTAGGAATTAATCATTCTTTTCTATGATTCCCACTGTGTGGACAAACCTCTGTCTTCCTGGACAAACCTCTGTCTTCCTTCTCTCTAGCTTGATTTCTCTTCTTTCAAGAGTTTTAGCAACAATGATGTAATGAAAGGTGAGTACGTGTTCACAAAAGGGATGAGGCAGATGGGAAAGCTACATAAGACAGTGGCTTAACACCATCACTGTAAGCGGTTTGCTAAGGTAAGAAAAATGTAAGCAAAAATCTGAACAGCTAGGAAGTAATATCTTATGCTAAGAGATGTCCTTACAAGTGATCTAGTGACTTTTATAAAATAGGCATACAGCTGTACAGCATGGGACCCATTAAGGCTATAATGATGTTTAGATGAGCTTCGATATGGAGCTCTCAAGACAGTTTTAAATTTATTTCCAACATAAGAAGGGTGAAACAAGCCAACAACAGGAAGAGATGATACAGATCGTAGTGGCTTTGCTGTTTAATTCATGAAGTAACTCCATCTAATCAAAAAACACATCACCGTTGAAGAATTCTCCGTTCTGTCCTTACTTGTAAAATGACTGTATCTACTGAACTCTAGTATATACACCCGTGAAATAGAAATCTAATCTTTCCACTGAGGTAAAAACCTCTAAGATATTTCCCTGTGATGCTTACACTTACAGTTACGGTCGCCTCTCAAAACAATTTACATAGAGTGTGAGAAAGTCTTTATGAGAACACCTTTTCTAACTTAGGAAAAAGACAAATGTTTTTGCAAAATAAAAGTCAATAGGATCATTGTTATAAGTGAGGTTTTGAAGACTGTCTGTTATTAACCACTGGCTTGAACAAATCCTTGCTCAAGACCAATGCCCTTGTACATTCCTTTACTCTGAGGAACATAATGAGGACACTCTGGGTCTATAAAACGTCCCATGGTTTTTACATGAAAAGAGAAGTATCAAGTACCATTCATACTGTCTTCATTTACTGACATTGAACAGAATTTTCTTGCCAGACACCAGTACTTCTTACAGCAAAGTGATCAACTGACAAGCTTAATTGTAAAATGTTTCTTAATTCTTTACAATTACATCCATACCTTGCAAAAGAAATGCTTGGTTTCATTTCAGTGTCAGTGTATTTACTGCCATACACAGACAGACAGAGCAGTCCCAAATGATATGCAAACACAAGCCAGGGCAACGTCCTCCAGAAAACTTCCGCTCTTATCAGCTCTGATGACACGGCGCATGCCCCCATATTAAAAAGCACAAGTCATTGCTTTTTCCTTTCCTTTCCTTCTTCCTTCAAAAGGATCAAGAATGGCAGGCAGACAACCGAGTCACATCTAACTTCCTGTTCATGCGCGTCTGAACCCAAGTCAGAGTAAAGAACAGCTTTGTGAGAATGGACAGATGCTCACCGACATATTGGCAATTTACAGCTCATTCTAAGTGAGAATTCAGTTCCGTACAAATAATTTCAGTGGTAACTCTTAATACCTGCATTAGCCCCAACACGGAACAAGATGTCATACCTGAAGAATTCAGTAATAACTTGTTTTTCAAGTACCTTCAAATAACACTTGTCAAAGCATTTGAGTTATTTTTATAATAATTTGTCATGTTTCTCACTTATTTCTTCTTCTCTTAGTGTTTTCTAATGAAGATAGACATTGTAGTGACATTGGCTAGACCTTAGCAAAGTTCCCTCCAGCAACAGAAACATGAGCAGAGAAATCAGTTTAGCGCATGGACAAACTCCTAGAGTCCCTCTGGAAGCTTGCATCATAGACCTAATTCCATTTTTCCCCTTCACCTTGTTAAATAAATGTCCTATAATGACAGAATACATTTGGCGGAGAGAAGGGTGAAAGAATGAAAAAGAAAAAATGACCACAGTGATGATAATAGGGAGGCATTTAGTCTCTGACTACCGTACAAAATAGGTAAGAGGCAGCAGCAGGGTCTTGTAGACATTGCTCAGAGTAAAAGTTTACTATGTGACATAAAAATGGAAAGCCTATTTGATGAAAACAAAGCCCTATGTCAAAGAGGAATCTATATATTATAAACCCACAATAAATATTTTATCATAATAACCCTCATACCTCTGAAAACTATATTCTCAAGAAATGCCACGAATTCTAATTCACTTTTTATTTATTTATTCATTTTATTTTTTATGTTTATTTTTTTTGTCTAAAAAAAGTGTAAATTCAGTAATTCGGTTCAGTTCCAGTGAAGGAACCAAGAAAGCTTTTTTTTTTTTTTTTAACCACTTGGTTTACTTCAGGGTTTGGCCTGAAAATTTGCAAAAAATAATTTGACTTTCAGAACAGAATTCCATGGTGATAAAGTTTGTTAGCAAACTCTGCATTTAGGAAAACACAAACTTCTACTGGTCATTTTCTCCAGCTGAGTAAGAATGCTTTTAGTCATTTCAGAGAAAGTTCATTTCCACTTTGTTCAATTTGACCTTTGTCTGTAAAGATAAAACATGAACTATCTAAATTAAGCTGATGGGGTTTTAGAGAGGATATTGCCTCTGTACTTCCCCAGTATTGCACCTCACAGGAGTTTTCGCACTCAAATTGCCATCACCGCATTTGAGGATCTTAACAAAGCTAAGTACTTTAACTAAGTCTGCAGATTTGAAGGACATTGGTTAAATTGCATAAAACTATGCAGATGGTTTCATTCAGAATTTAAATGGCTTTTATTTCATCTGTCTTAATTCACCTTCACTGTAATTTAGATCAAACCAAATTAAGATCAATTTAATTTTGAATAACATTGCCTATACGGAGATTTAGCATTGCTTAACTTGCTAAAAATAATTCAGTCCCCACACAGACACCCTTGCAGGATGTAATTACACATTACATTATCTTAAGCGGCAAAACCGTTAAGAAACAGCCATGTCCCTCTGACATCATCTGTCTGTGCCAGCTGCACCTGTTCCCCACACCGTGGCTTGTCAGCCACAACTCTAGAATGATCCAAAGGGAAAACAACCTTCCCAAGTAAAGTTGCTGCCAAGAGCAGTGTGTGGCACCTTCCCACACCTGGCGGTTACACAGTATGGAGCAGAAAAGCTGGGCTGACCAGTCATTGCCTCTCGGTGTCTGTGTTGACTGAGTTTGGTTATGTTGCATTTCCCCCCCCCTTCTGTGCACCCTGGCACTTGCTTTAATTACCACAGAGCACTTTTCTTAATGCTTCTACAAGTTATATTATTTAAAACAGTAAAAACAAGCAAAGTCTTAAACAACTTTCTCAGACTTGTGACTCGATCATAACACCTTCCTCACTTCACACAATCCATTACCTATCCGATACACCTGGGAGCAGAATAAATGCTATCCCATCAGGCTCACCCGTGTTTAACCACAACTGTATGGCACTCCACTGTGCTGTTTATGCCAGTTTTAGTGCCTCAGGAAAGAAAATCCAGATGATGATGCTCTTGAAAGATACTAGTGTCCAGATGAAATCACCCGCAGCTGCTGTTAGCATTACAATTCCTTGGTGCTTTCAAACCCATACAGCCGAGGACCATTTTACATACAAAGTAGTCACTACGTTATAACACAAAAACTGCCAAAAGATGCTTCAAAGGTCTGTTACAGACCATTTTTCTTTGAACTGCAGTGCCTGCTAAAGTAGATGCAAATTTCATTGAAGTTGTATTTGATTTTGGCTCACAGCTTCTCACAGAGAGAACAAAATATGTAAAAGACATCATGCTTGCCAGATTAAGGGTTCCTGACTAGCTGACTCAAATACAGATGGGAAACACAAAAGCTAAGCTTTGATTTCTGTTGGAATAAGTACACGAACATATCTACATTCACAGTAACCTCTTCAGTATCACCTCCCAGTAGAGTCTAACAAGCAGGAGGACTCCCTGGTCTTCCTCGCAGTGTTTGCAGTATATGAAAGCTGATTCACAGGGCTGAGACGATGCGGGTAATGTTACGAGCTCATAGGTCTGGTCTGTGCACGATAAACTTCAGGCATTAATTGTATATATTGCTCGAGTTACCTTCATATCCAAGTTGAAACGATGTATTTCATAAAAAACTTGGATGCAAAGGCAACTCTAGCAACATATAAAACTCCATAATGCCTGAAGTTTATCCCACACAGTTTTTAGACTATCAGAGCCGATGTAAGAATCCGCAAGTTCACATCAACACCAAGTGGTTTATTTAGGTTTGAATAAATATCAAGGCTGTGCTTCAAACCATGCCCTCGTTATGCAGAGGCATATGAATTGTTTACAGACTGAATCTGAGAGGTCCTGCCTTAAAGAGGGAGTTGAAACGACCTCCAGAGGCCCTTTGTAACCTACACCCCTCTGCAATTCTACAAATAGCCACAACTGATGGCAGCATGTAATTATAAATCAGAAGCAACTTCCTTCAAATAGGAACTATTCTAACACGGTGACTGTTCTATTAACATCAGTTCCAAACTTCGGGTAAAACACCACCACCACGTCCCTGCCTGCTCCCCTCCACCCCACCAATTCTGCCACATTCAGCTAAGACACCGGGGCTGGTCTAGTGACCCGAGAGGGCTGTTGGCTTTCCTGTGCAAAGGGAACCTTGCAACTTGGCACAGTTAAAACTGCCAGATACAAGGGCCACAGTTACAAATGTTTACCCATGGAAAAGAAAAGAGATCCAGTGTTATTATTTTAAGTTCCTTCTTGTGCATGCTTAACATCAAAGGAAACTGCGTGCACAGAACACCAGCACAACAGAAAATTATCTTAGTGTTCTCTGTATCAAAATCACCTCAGTGCTGTGTGTCTATTCTTTTACTTGTAGCTTTTACAATAAAGTGGTTATTAAATTAACCGCCACACTTGCTGGTAAGACAGAAGGAATTTTTAATCAAGCCCCACTAGGTAAGGGGATTTAGTCCCTAGCAAAGATGTAAAGAGAGAAGTCCTATATTAAACGCTATGCTCAGAGTAATGCAAAAAACAATAAGCCTGTCTAGTCTGAGTTTAGATGTAGATGGATTTGTTGAAGGGTTGTTTTTGTTTCCTTTTTTTTTTTTTTTTTGGCTTTTCTGCTTTTGCAGGCATTGCCATACATGTGTACAAAGCTTCCATCTTTCAGATAATATAAGTGTTTCAGCAGAACTTTAATTTTATAGGAAAACACACCTGAGGAATAATGGACAAAGGAAATTTCCAGGTCTGGACACCGCTGTCAGCTCTAGTGCTTTACAAAGTACTGTACTCAGCAATGCTCAAGTGACAAGTCCAGCTGCCGCTGATTTTAACTGAGCTAGGATTTCCAGAGGCTTTTAATATCTCTCATTCCTTGCTATGGTCTAGTCTGAAGCAATTTCAGGTAGAGGATTCCCTTGCTGCTGAAGAAACATGATTTCAAGCCTACTATGTGACACCTTCCTTTTCTTGTGAAAATAGCTGTGAAGTTTACAACAGTTCTGTTCAAAAGAATCTTAGTGAAATCAGATCTTAAGCTGGCAGGTAACTATAATCTCACATGGCACTAACGGAGTCTTCCTCAGTTGAAAAAAATGTGTCTAATTCTAACACATTTGTTTTACAGAAAAAAAAAATCAATGCCATGAATACTTTTGTAAATAAGTGGGGTCAGATTCAAACAGTCTGCCCAACTCATGATAAGGTACATTAATCAAAAGTCTATCATTTACTATATCATCGTGACATTTTTACAAGAATCAATATCCTGGATAATGTCATCCTTTTATTACGAGCTGCCCTTCTAAAACAAGTCCCGTTCCCCTCTAAGCCCCACATCCCCACCTTTTTTTGTGCTAAGTGGGTGTGATCCTATTGTTATTTTCAGAGAAATAACTTCATTAAAATTAATACTACTTGAATCCATTGAAGTAATTCTCTGCCTATTCACTCAATGGCATTTGGAATCCAAAGCTTAAGTTGAATTAGTGGCTCACTTTTCCTATTGCTCCACCTGAGATAATCTTTGATATTCTGGAAGCAATAAACATTACTAATCAAACATTTTATTACTATACAACTAAATTCACTAATGGTTCTAAGTATTTTGTACGTAACAAGCAGTACAGGAAACATGAGGTGGCTCAAGTTATCTAGGATTTCGATTATTTATTATGTACTGCAGTTAAGTTTCATTTGACAATGTTTCCTAATCAGAAATCCAACCATCCCTATGACAAAATAAAAAGCAAGGAGCGTACAAGCTAATTTAATTTGAAGAGCAAGTCAGTTCAGTTGAACACTGAAATCTATTTTACGTATTTTCAAATGAGCTCATTTGCAAGCAGTAATGTGTCAGTTTCTCCTGCTTGTCCCTCATTTCTCTGCCACACATCACAGCAAAAATCATTAAAAGATCAAAATTTAATCACATGGAAATTAAGGTCACTAAGAGGCATACAATGGATGCCACTCCCTTATGCGAATTTGGAAGCTTTCTATTTCTTAGGTTATCAAGCCATTTGAAAAAGCTTATCACCTGCTCACAGAAAAAGTCATAATTTGCATGAAAGAAGCATCTCAGCGTGCAGCGTTGATAGCAAGGCTCCACAGCCGATCTCTGCTGCAAAGCCTGCCATTGGAGACCAGGATAAAATTTTATTTTGGCTGAGAGCTGGCTAACTGCAAACCTGAACACCATCTTATTTTTTAAGAGCGCTCATTTCATTAACATCAAGGTTCAGCAAATAACAGGTTTTGCTGCCTTCCTTGTACTGTAACCCCTCAAGGGCAATGGGTTCTCCACATCAAAATTGTTGCATTCCAAAACCTTGAAGTTTCCTGTGTAGCTGCAAAATACTTCAGGTTGCTGTTCTCCAATTACTACTACTGTGCATCTAGAATAATTTCACCGCACTATGAAGTGGGTACCAAATACTATGAAGGTATTTAGGTTGTTGTGTGTCCTCTGTGCGTTTGAGTATGGCTAATTAAGATGCAGAGGATAGAAAGGTGCAACCGTTTGTCTCCCACTGTTCACCATTGAGGTTAAAATATTTAATATTTTATTAGATTAAAAAAGCAACTTGTTGGAAAGCAGAAGTGGCAAATATCACATGCCATGCGATGAGAGTTTGTCATTTAGATATACTGACCTCTCTGTCCTGTGCACAGAGAGTCACTACAAGTTCTGGAGGAGTTTACAGATTTACATGAACCACAGTTTCAGTTGGTTACTCCAGGCTACGTCCCAAAACAAAATTCCTGACTTTTAACCAGGCCAGAAGATAAAACCAGACAAAATAATTGTGTATGATATGAAAGATCTACTGAAACAGGTTACTGCTGTTTGAACTTCATTGAAAAATAAGTCCTGTTCAATCTTAAGTTTCTGCTTCCATCCCAAACAATCAGATTCAGAGATCAAGACAGGTAGAAAAGGCAGCTTCCATACACAGTGGTCAAAAACCAAACCTCAAGAGACACTGCCCTCTCCACCTGCAGAAGTGACTATAGCACAGCTCCGGGTGTTTGCCAGTGTAGGCCATCACAAAATTGGCAGAGAAGTGGCAGATCCTGACATTTTAATTAAGATGAAAACAGAGAATGATACTAATGAAGAGGTGGAATGTGGGCAATAAAAATGTACCCACATCACATATGCCAAGTAAACAGAAGAATGCCTGGTACCTCAAGCTTGGGCCCTGAGAATAAGGAAAATTGCACAAAATTAGCTGGTGTGTACATTGCACTAGACAGCCTTAAGCAACAAGCTAATTCGCTGGGTTACAAAGGTTATAGACCACAAAACACAATTATAACAAAACTACCTGGAACAGAACTAGCTAAACGTGTGCATGAAGGAGGTAGCGCACATGCAGGAAGGAAAAAAGTGCCTTTTTTTTTTTTTTTTTTTTTTTGCCTTTCTCAAGGGCCAATAACCACTGTGATTAACCACAAGCCCTCCTTGCATCACAGAACTACTTACAGAATTTGTATAACATGCAATGAAAACAACAAAACAGTTTGGGTTTTTATTTTTGTTTTTAAAGAGGTTCTTCATCTTTTTACCTTCAGAAATACACTAAAACATCATAGCATGAGACTTATGGCAAAACAACAACAAAAACGGACAAAACCAAAACCCACCACAAAACACCATACCAAAAAATCACAGAGCCTGCAGGCACGTACAAGATCCCAGCAAAGTCACCTTACAGCTATTTAGAATTACTTCTCTGTATCCTAAAAGAAATTAGGGAATGGCTTTCACACAGGGAGCCCATAGAATACAATATTGTTTTTCTCTGCTGACTTGATTACATAAAATATTAATAGAAGTAGTGAAGGTTGTTGCTTAACAGCAACATTAAGAGTTACATCCAAAGTTACATAGCTCCTGTTGATGACTTTTAGCACTTGGTATTAATTTCACTCATTTCTCTGCAACGCATGAAATTCTTATGTATTAATTCATTCAGATGATCTGAAGTTTCTTCCATATAGAAGTCTTCAAGTGAAAATTATTTATGAGGTGTCAAGTGAACAGTATTACTGCTGTAGGAGACCGGTAGAGACATGAGACATTAAATTTTAAGAAACTGACACGCCTTTTTAATTAGAAATGCCAACATTTGACATTTTTATTCCCAAGAAAATTGATTTATTATAGATCCATTTAATTTTGGGAAAAAGCTGATGCTAGGAATTCTGATTCACAGTCCACAGAGGTAGATTTTCCTAACACGATGCAGTACAGTTTCTGATCACTCATGCAGAGCAAGTCGATATAAATGAAACGCACAAACCCCTGTATATCAGAGTAAGCAGCAGTTGTGTAGAACAACTGATCTCCATCCCCATCCCGATACCTCATTTCCCACCTGGGACCGTGCAAAGCACTTTTTAAGCAGTCCTTTTAGTAGTCAGAAGAAAACTAATGATTTTGCCACTGAGAGTGATGCTAGTGACCAGCAGCTGAACAAATTGTCAAAATAATGAGTTAAGAATATAAACAGAATACACACTCCTGTCTTTCAAAACCTTTATACCTGGCAGCATTATCTAAGCGGGGCTATTCATACACAGCAAATAGAGGTCCTTCTCCAGCTGTGTAATACTGTCCTTAAGCACTGATGAGATAGACTTAAGAGTCTGTGTTCCTGTCATTTTTTTCCTCTTTCAAATATCTAAGTATTTCCCTACATTAGGGTACTTAAAACACTTGATTAAACTGCTCTAATCGTCACTGTAAAAACTGTAAAAATTAGCCCACTGATTTCAACCATGCTACAAATTTCTTCCTTAACCAAACTCTTAACAGTGAGATATGTGACCAAATTGTAGCCTCCAAATAAATTAATTGTAGTGGCTGATAAATCCATGTAACCATAGTACAAGAGATAATTCCATATTGGCAAGTGAATCACTATTAAAGTGAGGAAGAGAGGATGAGGTACGTGTAAGTCAGCACTGACCAAAAAACCCCCACCGGGCTCAACTGTTCGGGGAGCGCTTCAGGCCAAAGCCCACCAGCAGCGATCCCTTCAGTCTAAGTAAAACAAGAGCTGGCTTATTCATACACCTGTGTCACAGTTTGTATGAAAAACTTTGTGTTATTTTTCAACATGTAACAGCAAGTTTGTGTTTGAGCTTCTTTGCAGATAGCCAGTGCTCTCATTTTTGGAAAATATGAATGTTTCTGTGAAACAAACACAGCAAAACCTGCTCATAATGGGCACCAAAGGGACTTCTACTTTTCAACTCTTTGTAGCAGCTGCTTGAATAAAGCAGGGTAATTAGATTCCAGCACTCAGAAGGCTGAGATTAACTTACTGTGAGACATAGCTATGCCCCAAGTGAAGAAAGCAACATAAATAGCACTGGCCTAAGGGTATCTCAGACATACTGACAGAGACTTCATAAGGTATTAGTATGGCAATTTCAACCTGTGTGGGATGAACAGGTGAATCTTCTGCTGCAGTGGGGTCGGGATGTACACAGGAAGTGGTGGAGGAGTGATTTGAAGCATCTGAAACATATCTCAGCTTGAATATAATATACAGGAAGAGAATCTTCAAGGGAAAGATACAGCAAGAAAGTCATAGCAAAAAAAGGGAGACAAAGAGAAAGAATGATGAAATAGAACTAGAAGACTCTTCCAGAATTAGAGGCAAAAAAAATAGTCCAAAGGTTCCTTTCACACCTTCTTTAAATCCAAGTTATTGCTGAATATCCCATTAAGACCTGTTGCACTACAGCTATGACTACACCGCAAGTTTCCCCATGTCATTGCAAGTGTTTTTGCCCAAATTATATACAATGCACATATTTATTCTTCTGGTGCTTGCTTGCTGTCGTTTAAGTTGCAGTTGCTAAATGTCTTTCTGTATTTAGAAGGAACATTCTCCCACAGTTTCCTGTGTTGGAAAATAATCCTTGGACATTTGGTACACAGAAAACTGCAATATATCTGCACATACACAGGTGAAAATAGAGCAAGTGACAGTACAGCAGAGGATGGAATCTGTTCAGACCACACACCAATCATATGGCCTAATCGTGCAGCTGACTTACCTGTAGCTGCATCACTCTGGTTATTCCCAAACTGTTCATTTTGGAAGAAGTACAGGAAAATGTTACACAAATGATGTTTACTAGGCACCACTAGTAAATACCAAAATCTGCTCAAAGTATGTGGACGATGAAGGCAATAGGGGGAGAAAAAAAAAAAAAAAACAGTTTGTGTCTTTTCTCTTATTGATATTCTGAGATGCCATTTCAAAAGGGTTTTTTATCTCAAAGCATACAGACACGTGCTAGAGGCTGGGCATAATTATTTAGGCTCACTGAGTCACAGATGTTACCTTTAAGTGGTTTGTCAGTTGTCATGCACAATCTGACAATCATGCTGAAGAGATGAAGTACAAGCAAGAACTGCACATGTACTTTCTAACTATAGTGCTGTATATTGCACTATTTGAATACAAATCCAAAGAGCAGCTCTTCAGATTTTTATGCTAGTCAGTCATGAAACTCCAGGAGTACCACATATTCATCTGTGAAACACTGACCTTTTGGCTTACCCACCAGGATTTAACACACAAGACCTGCAAAGCTACCATGCTTCAGCTACAAAGCCAGGGATACGAAACATTCAGAATCATTACCAATATTTTGCTGTCAGATTATGATGTCATTTCAAAGAAGTTTTTGCACAAGTCTGTCTTTAACAGACAGTTAATCTAGTCTTAACAGCCTGGATATTTCTAGTCATGATGCATTTATAAAACTGTAGATGTCACTAATCTAAAAGAGTTCGCAGACACTCCGGAATACAGAATCAAAATTGTTTTGAAATCTGTTCATTGGCGAACTTTATCTTTTCATGGGATCTGTGATGACAGAAGGAGTCAAGGCTGACAGACTGGAAAATCTCTTGCTTTGCTGCAAAAATATTGATGCCCTAGCACCTGCTAAATTAAGCCCACCTCTGCAGGTATTTGTTCTGCCCCACCAGCAGGAGGTATGGCAGGGAGTCAGCACGAAGTGTTCTGTGTAGCACTGTGCTGTACCTCAGGATGCCTGAGACTAGTAAACACAGAATAATTCACTAATTCTTCTTCAGTAACAAGTTTAACCAAGTTAGAGTTGATGTAAATTCATACAGTGACAAACATTAGGCTACTTATGAATTTTAATTTGATGATAATATTTCCAAGGGCACAGCAATGAAGCATCACTGCTTCCAAATGAGGAGACTACTACCGTGGTATTCTTAGTTAAAAGTAGCCACCTCAGCTATTATAAAACAGCACACTATGGTCAGTTATAGAGCTGCGTCCAATGATGTCTTCTAAACCACTTTAAAGAATCCCATAACAAATACTTCAGATAGAATAACAGTGCTAAATCCTACAGAAATAAATCACATTTACAATCAAGACCTATACTACTACTTTCATTGTTTAAACTTGAAGTGACAAGAATTAAATTTCAGTGAAGCTTTAAAGAACACACACAATCCTAATGCAGTTTATTTTCTATAAACTATTGTATATTTTCTAAGAGGCCCTTGCAATGTTCTTAACTTTTTTTTTTTTTTTCTAAATACTGCAGCTATGCCTGATCACTAGGATTAAGGTAGATAAACTTATTCAGAATAATTCACCTCAACTAATTCCTATAAGGAAAATAAAGTGGAAAAAAAGTGTTTTAAGCATACTGGCCCATAACACAAACCAGAAATTATGCACTAATAACAGTTGCTTTGAATACCTTAAAAAAAAAAATGGTTGAACACCTGAAAACATTTTTAACTTCTTCATTTAAGAACCTGAATCACTGAAGCCAAATACTTCACTCAGAAAATATTTTAAATTTGTTAAATAAACAAGTTCATCATATTTTAATATTACTGCACAATTTTAAGAAATATTTAGTACATGTTGTCTGCTGACATGAGAGGACAGATCTTGCTCAAGCTTTCAGTGGACACTGACTTCAAAAATATGGATCAGCCAGCTTGAAACGTGATTATTCTTAACATGAAATTTGGCCATTTCCTGTGCTATTGACTATTCAGTACAAAACAAACAGACAAAACACAAAAAACACCTTAGTAGCTCCAACTTACAGATATTATTAACAGTTGAATCATCACAAGGTACCTTTGAATGGTTATAAAAAACAGACTGCATAAAAATTCACAAGCTGTTTTCAAATTTAAAACAAATAAAGTCCCTGCAAAATAACAAGTTAAACAAGCAGATTCTTCTAGCTACAGGCTTTAAAGACAAATAAATAAATCATTCTCTGAACTCAGTTTAAGAGAAATTAAAATTCTTTTACCTGAGAATTCATCTGGGGTTATTGTTCATTGTTTCCAATGCCACCGCCTCCTATGGGCTTCTTTTTGTAAGAACCTTCCAGTCAGGAAGTATCAAGTCCTAGTGATAAAAAAAGTAAATAGATTGAACACGTTATATTATGGTAACATAATTGACAGAAATCAATAGAAAACTATCCCAAAGGATACTCAATATGTCATATCAAATTAAATGGAAATGCAAAAACTGCCCTTCTGCTTTCTAAGCGCAGTATGAGTCCATGCCAGAAGTGTACATTCCTTCGAAGGACACATCTGACACAAGAGTCTTAAGTTACTAATGGATACAGAGAACAGTGAATTAAAGACTTACAAATTAGGCAAGATTGGGAAATGTAATTTAGATGATGGAGTATCTTTGGGGCTTTCACTGAAAAGGAACATACGGAACATATAGACTATCAGGGTCAGATTAACATCTAGATATGACAGGATCACTGAATACATTCCTGAACCGTTCAATATTGTTTCATCACACTGTGCCCATGAGGTACCTTCCAAATAATTCTTATCAGAGAATGAGCTAATTAACTGAGCAGAAAGACATTCAGAAACTCCTGTCAGTATAAGTCAGTGATTGAATCTGGCACATAGCTTTTAATATGTTTTTTTGAAAAAGGAGGTAAGTTAAGTAGAGATTTTAGCCTTTTTCAAAGGCTAACAGTTTATACTAGCTAGGATCTGGACAACTGTTTCAAGTCTTCACTTAAACATTACTTGTTAACAGATGTTAGCTTCCTCTCTCTCAAAATCCAACGGCAAGGAAGAAATACCTTCCAAAACAGTCCTGTTTACAATTTTGTCCCCAGGGAGGAAAAAAAAAAGTACTTCACTAAAAAGCAATCAAGAAAAACAGTTTCCTATTCACAGAATCTAATTATGTTTACAAAAAAAAAAGGGGGGGGGGGGAAAATCAGAAATTACTTTCAGTAAAATGCAAATAGTAGCAGAGGGAGATAAATAAAACCCAATAGAATTGCTTGGTGCGATTTTGCAATCACAGCTTTCAGGAGCTGAAAGAGAATAAAAAGAAAGCTGCTTTCCAATAACACAGAAATAGTGTAACAACTAGCCAGTCAACAGAGGCAGAAAATGGGTAACGAGAGGAGAGTGACAAAATCAGCTTTTACTGACATAGTGATAAAAAGAAGATAAAAAGGCAGCAGAAGACACTGATGCAAAGAAGTATTTGTAAACACCAGATAAAGAACAGCTGAAGGCAATAACTCAGGCTATAACATGGCTGATAAAGCAGCCCTGCAACATTCTAATCACCTGCAGTCCCAGGACTCCCTTTTTTGAGAGGAGCAAATAAGTCATCATTTTCATAGCGCAGTAAATTTTGTGCATAACTTTGAAGAGCTCAAATACGATGTTTCCCTTAGGAATGCAGATAGTTTCCAAGTAACTGAGAAATGGACACTGGAAATGGAATCACAACACAGTTTGGATAGAAAAATTCCCATATGGAGAGACTCAAACAGCATGGGGCTTCATCATTATTAGACTCTTCCTGGCGCCGAGAAGCAGCATCACTTCTATTGTTTGACCCCTCACTGGTAATTTCTTATCATTCGACCTCACCTAAACGTGAAGAGGGAACATAATATAACAGAAGAACAATCAGAGACACATTATAAGAAAGTAGTCTCTCACTGCTACCTAAGGATACACAAAATTCAGCAAAGGATTTTTCAGAGGTATTTGAGCATTTTAACATGCAACCTTCCTAAAGAGCAGGCAAGTCTCAAACAGATTTACATATAACCAGTCTCCCACCCATAAGTTTGGTCAAATAAGGGCTTCAGAACCCATCTAAAGGGACATGAATCTAGCTAAAACAGTACGGCCAGGACCCAGAAGGAAATGTCACTTCAATACTATTAAAACCTGTCTCTAAGCATTTGCCTTCATTGTGTTTAAGTGATTCTGAAGCACAGATATATATGTGAATAGACACTGGGCCAATAATAAATTCAATAACAATGTAGCCTCAGAACGCAGATGGATGACAAATGCGTTAGAAACGTATTAGGCACAATAAAATAATTGAACTTTAGTCTTTGAATAATTACTTCGTTGCTAACTGACATTAATTGCACCTTTCCTCTCAAATTTCTGTGAAGTTATTCTCAATCACAGTTTCTAATTTGCTCAAAGCCTTGTGAAGCAGCAGCCTGTGCAATACCACAGGGCAACGCTTCCATAGCTCCCCCCCATTCCATTCTAAATGACTCTTCTTTGCACAGGTTTCATCCCTCTTTTCTATACATGTATATGAAAAGTAGAGCCTTTATACCTACTAAAGACTTGTCATTTACATAGCATATCAAATGTTAAAGCTGGCGTTAAGGAAGAATAAGAATTCAGAGGTTGGAGAAGGCGTTCTAGGCGTTTGTAGAGCTTAGGGATATGGTTTAGTGGGGACTGTTAGTGTTACGTCAGAGGTTGGACTCGATGATCTTGAGGTCTCTTCCAACCTAGAAATTCTGTGATTCTGTGATTCTGTGATTCTGTTCTAGTTGTTGCTATACATAAGAATATCCATGCATGCTCGCATTAACCGTAACAAAAAATGAATACAAGTTCCAGTCTCCTCTCTGATCATACAGTTTTAAAACTGTCCCAGAACTCCCAAACAGCACACAATTAGATGAACTAGGTGAGAACAGGAACAGAATAGGGATCAGATCTCTAAACCCCTCTGGAAAGTGCCATACCTGCACACATGTTGATAGGACAGTTCCTTTACTATGGTGATTAGATTAAAAATGTTTACAACTCTTTCCTAGACTAATAAAAAAATAAATGCATTTGAATAGAGCTTCATTCACTGAGAGCCTACCAGTTCTTTTTGCACAAACTCTTCTTTTCATAAGAGATTCCTAACTATTTCCCCTGTCTGCCCAGTCCTTTGCTTAAAAGTATTCAGAGTAATATTTTTTTGTTCATCTGGCAAAATTGCAGCAAACATATTAACCATAGCAGAAGACTAGGTTTTACCAGTTAGAAATACGTCATATTTTACTATGGGTAACAGCAAAATTCAGTTGTGGCTGTCCCAAAACTCTCTAAAGTGAAAATCATTCCCACTCTTACGACTCCAGCCTTTTGCTTATTCAATTTTATTTCCATTCCAAGAAAAGCCAAGATAAACACAATTAGGTGACACTAAGTAATTTTTAGGGACTAAATCATTCAGCATGAACAAAAACAACAATAAAAAACACAATCCATGTGTGTATGCAAATTTTGTGTGTTCTTTTTTTTAAATATTTTTTCTGCTAGATTTCTGATCTGGAAATCGGGTATTGGGAGCCTTAGATCAAGATGTTAAGCAGTTACATTTAATAACAAGAACATGGGGTGAGGGCTGGTTTAATACCCTTACTGAGCATCGATCAGTTATTAGGATAATCCTGAAGCATAGCAGCGGAATGTCCTTGTTTTGAACCATTTTGAAACAGAAAGATTTGGACATGGTCTGTATTGTTGTTCTACAAAGAGGAAAATATTGTTTTACAGAGTGCCATGTGTGATTTGGTGTTTTTTGTTACCCTGTGTATTTTTTTGCAAGATGCCTGCCAATTTAGCATGGTAGCAAGTCTCCAGCAGAAACCGCAAATGGAAAAAGAGCTGTAACCTAGGAAACTTTTCTGCACTGGCACTTCTTAGGCTCTGAATGAAGAAGAGTCAGTTCAAAGAACCCACAACTCTCAAATTCAAGTCAAACGTGAAAATTTTGCAGTTATCAAGTCTTAACTTGCTGAGATTCACTTTGCCTGGTTTAAGTTAAAAATGTCCCCCTGTGCAAGGGCAGAAACCTGCCCCACTTTCTTCTCTTTTTAGAGCCTACCTAAATAAATAAAATTTTATTGTGCACCCATCATCTGAGTAATTATCTTTCCCTCCAATTAACCACAATTTTCTAGTTCATTTGAATTTACAATGTTTCCCATAGTCTCCTGAGAACTCAAGATTTGAACATTGCTGTTGCCACACATCAGTTGACCTTAGTTACAGTGGCTTG
Source organism: Nettapus auritus (assembly GCA_011076525.1). Taxonomy (NCBI): domain Eukaryota; kingdom Metazoa; phylum Chordata; class Aves; order Anseriformes; family Anatidae; genus Nettapus; species Nettapus auritus. The sequence continues at coordinate 10,362,363 of CM021778.1, forward strand.
GTTGATTGATGAAGTAGCAGGGTACCATTCAGATGAGAGGTACACAACAAATATTCCTATGGCCATCAGAGCTTGCTTCTGCCTCAATATGTAAATCTTAGTGCATACCTTAAGTATATAACCAGGTTTTATTAAACTTACGTACTTAGTCAAGCATTTAAAGATAAAACTCAAGCTTAGAATTACCGAACAGTAAATGCTAGGTGATTATTAAATCTCCTACGTGTAAAACATGCAGCTTGTTTTTGATAACTAATATTCACAGCTTTAAAGAGACATGCTGCAAAATAAGCAAGCTACTTAATCAAGGGATGCACACATTTTTCATCCTCCTTCAGAACAAGCCAGTAAATCACAGCAGTGGTGCTTTCCTACCGTTTTCTTACTGCTCTAACCCACGTGTGCTTATTTCCAAGGACGTTCTCTGAACTTTCTATCTTTTTTGTAAAGCAATGGTGTTAAAAGAACATCTAAAGTAAAGAAGTAAACTGCCTTTGTCAGTTTAAATCCTAGAAAAAGTTTTAAAAATTAGATTGGTAGAGGAACAGAATCTCTTCTTTTGGTATCTGCTACAACTGCAGGTGGGGGAGGACGCGAAACCAAGATATGAAGAATTGAGTTCCTTCTGAGGTCTGAAATCATAATACAGCCACATATGCAACTGTATTCTCCAACTCCATACAAGTGTCCATGGAGGGTCTCTCCTCGCTGTGGATTGCAGTCCTCCCCAGCCTTTGTCATGGCAAAGTCAATATTCAATATTACCTCTTGATTTGCTTGCAAACTTTACAAGTATGCTAAAATTCCCCTACTATTAAGCCAGCAATACTAAAATGTTGATTTCTTATAATAAGTCAACTTAAAAAAGTAAACTTTTAACATTTATTCTCCTCAGGTGTTTCATAGTTGTTAAAGAAAAAAAAAAGTCAAATTTAATCATAAGGATAGTGATGAAAGATCACTGAGTTGATAAAAAAAAATGCTTGAAGGTTTTCCAAGGCATAGGCCTGCATCATTTAAGCATTTAATTCCTATTGATCTTAATAGAATTCAGGCACCTCTGCTCCTTCATGAATCCGAAACTTGCATTCTTAAGGCCTTTCAATCATGCTGAAAAAATGTACCCTATGACTTGCTAAATAAGTTCACTCTAGGTTGTATTTATGTCAGCTTTCATATGGGCAATGCTAGCAAAGAGAACAGCAATCATTTTCATGTAGCTTGGGGCTTGAAACAAGCTCCCACTTATACAGGAGTAAATTCAGGGTAATTCCATTTACTTCATTTGATTGGATCTGGCCTCTTGCCTCTGACACTGCCTGTGGTAACAACTGTAGTGTAACATTTTTTTCCCCTCCAAAATAAGACTGCATTTTAAGAAGAATGCTTACTAAGAGGAACGTCAAGTTTTTGTACCATTTAGAGATTGCTAGCCTATGTGGATATTTAAGCAGAAGCAACCAAAATTATTTTTCATGAAGGAAAGGGAAAGTTACGCAGTCATAATGCCCACTAGAGAATACCTGCCCTGTATATACAAAGTAATTCCCATCACCACAAATAACAACAGCAAAAAATGAAGTCTAACCACATAAGATGCCTGTAGTTACGTCATCACAAAAACTATATTGACAAGGGCAGAAAAAACCGTGCTAAGGCTTAGTACTCTAGTAGTTAAGATCAAAAAAGTCCAATACCAAAACATCTTTCCCGGCATGGTGAATCATTTTTACTTTTTGTTTGCTGCGACGTAACTATTCCCAGTGGCAGCCTGCCAGGCAGGAGCAGGTGTACAGCTGTTCCTGTGCCAGGTAATACGCTGCCAGAAAGGGGAGCCAATCCTGAGCACTTACAAAACACCTTCTACCACCCCTTTAGCAGAGATTCAAATTTGGCATATCTTTGTGTCACCACTCTTGAAAATTTTGGTTTTGCTAATTAAAAATACAAATAGTCCATAATAACTTACTTACAGTTCCCTGTGATAATTATTCTTTCCACTGAAAATTATGGCAACTGGAATCCTCTGCACCACAGCACACACTGCAAACGCCAAGAAAGAAATCAAAGTGTGTCATCACTGTTGATAGAAGGATAAATATAGTTGAAGTCAGATTAATATTTCCAAGATTACTCATTTCTACTTCAAAAGAGAAGCAAAGATCATGTGCAAAATGACAGCTACCCATCTGGGACTAGAAAAGTCACCATATGGATGTCTTTTTTCTAATTATAGATAAATTTCTGAACTAAGGGATTTAAAAGTAGAGATTTGTTAGTTCAAAAATATACTTCCTCTCCTCCATCATTCAGGCAGTCCTTTGGTGCTGGCTAATCAATCAAGCAAAGTATTAGGAGCTTTGCTTCACCTTTAAGAAGGGAGATTTTTCCTACTTTGTGTAACACACAGTCATTTTTGTAGCCCTATTAGAGGAAATTTGTTGCCTTTTTTTTTTTTTATAAATAGGCCAGAAGAACCTTTATAATCCTTTAGCCTAATGTCCCCCATATCAGAGGCAATGAGATTTCCTTATGTGAATTCCTTATCTACGTATAATACCTTTACTTGAACCACAGAACACACTCCTGAAAAACATCCCAAGTAGATTAAAAGATATTTCAATAACATAATTACCACCCAAGGTAAGTTGTTCCAAGAGCAATTAATTTACATAAATGATGAAGTATGTATTCTTAACTTTGTGCAAGTTGGTTCTTCTTCCACTACAAGATTAATTTTTGTTGTATTTTGTCTGCTGAATTGACTGATTAAGCCTCTATCAAATTACTGAATGGTATGCATGTATTTATAAACCAATCATATTCTCCTTCAGAGCTTTGTTTGATACACTAATAAAGTGGGCTTCTTGACCTTGGGAGATGTTTTCTATACTTTACATTATGAAGTGGGATGGAGCGGAAAAGCTCCTCTGAACCCTGCAGCTTTTGGCCTCCCTCTGGAACTGCAAACGCTACATAATATTCCAATAGCAATTATAGCTGTGCCAACTGCAGAGGCTGAACCGTCTTTTCATGCCTGCTTAGCATTTCATAGCATTTATACATGGATTACATTAGCCTTTTTGTCATCAAGGTAGGAATTAACTTTAGCACATAAAGGTAGCTGATATGAAGGAAACCGCAGGAGTAGTCAACGGGGACAAACAGGCTTTTTCTAGAAGCCCAGAGCACACATGCCATGCTCATGACCTCCAGGGTAGCCTCATTTTCCCCCCTCTATTGACTATGCTAAGTTAGGCAGAACAAGTACATTGAATATAATCCCCTCTCCAGGGGGAGTTTAAGACACATAACAGCATCTTTGGCTGCTCTTAATGCACATGAACCAGCAAATTTCTGGTTATCATACAAGTCAGCATGTATAAAAACTTTTTTTTTTTTAAGCTTTTTTCTTCAGTCCTGATAAAGTCTCACATTCTGTCCATAGTTAAACTGAGCACCTACCATTATTACACACAAAATTAGTCCCTGTTCCTGCCCTAGACATACTTGAATATCCACCTCAGATTGTGAACAGTTGTATTGTGAACAGTTGCCTGATACCTATACAAGCAGTGAGATAGAGGTTGAAATAGCTGATGGAAATGGCAAATGCACCTGATACATTTAGTTTATATAAGATAGCAACTTCACTTTGCTGTTGTCTCAGGAGCTAGCGTTTCCAAGAGAGGAAGCTTCCTAGAGGATCAGGGAAGGTGCTTTCACAGCAGCTCGTGAGCAAGAGCCTATGCTCCAGCTGCTCCCATTACTTTCCCCCACAGCCTAAGTGAGGGAGGAAAAAAAACAAAAAACAAACAAACAAAAAAACCAACAAACTGAAAGAAACAATTCCTTTACTTATTTGACTTCAAATATATGTGACAATGATCTAGCACAGTGACCGTCCACTAAGTAACATAGTCCTCAATTTGAGCATGATCGAAATAGATTCGCATCTTTTATCTGGGCTATGATCTTTATTCCATTAAGGAGCTGGTCTAATACAGCATTTTTTCATCTAGCTGTAATACTGCACTACTTAACTGTGAGATTTAGCACAGTCCTCATAACTGGAGCCTTATTTCCAGTCATGTTGTTACAAACATCTTAGTGTCTCATACTTCATCCACACCACGAGATCGGGAAGTTTAACCATACATTAAAAACCTTTTGGCTGTTGCAGTAACACTCTGAAATGAAGCATGTCTGTCTCCACACAGGCCACAGCACACAAAGCCATCTTATATCACTTCACTTCTATTAGCTTCAGGTTTTCCTGAAGCTAATTTCAATATAGTACTTCAGGGAAAGAAAAAAAAAAAAAAAAAAAAGTCACTGTTTTCCTAGAGGAAAGAGCAGAAAGCTACACAGAGCAAGCTACTGCACTGGAGCCTTATGAAGGATGATCTAAAATTCAGCTTCACACTCAGTCTAACATCCATCCCATGACCAGAAGTAGTAGTTCTCATTTGCAAAATAGTGGTAAATGCCCTAAAATCCTACGTCTACGTTCTAAGTTATCTGCTTTTGAACTCAAAACTAATCTGCATTTGCCCTAGTCCCCTCTCCCCTCACGGCCTCAGCAGCCATCTTGGCTCACAAGACTGTATTCAAACTCCACCAATTTTCCTGAGGAATGGTTTTTCCCTCCCCTCAGGCCCTGAAAAAAAATAATTACATTATCATTCTGTTATAGCTCCCTAATAATTTTAGTCTCATTGTGGCCCTCTATTAAATCCTCAGCCCTTTCAAATGTTTCTAAAATCACTTACAGATAAAGCAGTCAAGCTCCCACTGCTCAATACGTGCACAGCAGCAGACCAACCCCTCCAAAACCACAGCAAGTTAGGCAGCAGGGTACAAGCACCTTCTTTTACATCTTTTCCATGTCTGCTGAAAGACAGGCTCCAGCTTCTCTGGGCTGACTATTTCTATGCCCTCAAGCCCAGCCTCCTGCAGAGCTTCTTCACCTGAACTGCCCACAGCTGCGCCCAGAGCCCCGTGACAGGGCCTAGGTCCAGCCTGCCCAACCTGCAGCCTTCTGTGTCTCATCCCCTTCAGCTGGGACTTCTAGCATTTTCTTCGAAAGACTCAAATTAGATTGAGACCTTGTCATTTTCACAAAAAGCTTTTCGGGGGGAAGAAGGAGAGGGATGTGGGTGTAGTACCCCAGAACTTTTGAATATGTTGCTCTGAAAATCATAGTGAGATGCCAGAAAGGCATGAGAGGTCCCAGGCTTCACAATAAGACCCCTAACCGTTAATACAATGACCAAAGAGCTTCCTAACGATGACATCTACAGAAACGCTTGGGATAAGCTCCTGAAAACCTCACCTTTCATGGGTGTCAGTAGTTTGCATGCTCTTGAGAGTCTCTATCTGCTTCCACCTGAAGTTACAAGGCAGAACTTCAGGCACAGCACAAATTTCTGTATCCCCCATTTTGGCTTTGTTCTCTACCAGGCCAGCGTCTAAGCCAGATGATAATGCAGCAGATAATGCTTTAGAGCAAGTACCTCCAAGCATTTTAATAAAATATCTAGTATTTTATGCTGATACATATGGCAAACTAACTTGTAGGAAGTTAAGGTCCCATTTGCAGATTTCCCAGAGATGTCACTGTGTTGCAACAGAAATTGGGTTAGTTCTTTGCTACTTTTCAGAAACTATTTTGCTGATGATGGTTTCTTTTGCACTCAACTCTAGGGCTATTAGAACTAAGAAATTTAACACAAATTTAACGTTTTCTACTGAAGAAAATATCTTGCCTAATCCTCTGATGTTTTCCTCTGTCTTAACATGAGGGGAGAGGGAGGAGGAAATCCTTTAGAAGAAGAAACTAAAAGGGAATTTTTGCCTGTTTGGCCTTATAAATGTTGGCATTGATGGAGTTAAGGGACTGGCACTATCAAGCTGTTTACCTGAAAGAAAAAAAAAAAAAAGGAAAAAAAAAAAAAAAAAAAAAAAGAAAAAAAAAAGCACACTGTGAATCATTACAACTCCAAAGAAAAGAAGAAATAATTGAAAATGAACAACAGCATATGCTTATGTTTCTTCCTTAAAATTAGCTTCAGGTCACTTGTTTTTATCCCCCAATAATACCAAACATTAAACAAAAGAAAGTTTCTAGGCCATACATCTCCCTTAGGAGGGAGTCCAAAAGTCCAGTGGGTATGAAATAAGAATTGCCTGTGAGAAAATGCATGTGAGATTTTGTTCCACCTGACCTGCTAGTAATTCAGTCACTTACATACACTTAATAGGAAAGTTTACTGTTTTAAATAAAGAATTTCCTGCTGTAGTGAACAGAGAAGGTGAATTTAGGTCCTTTCGATGCAATGCTAACTTGGTAAATACTTCATAGAATCATAGAATGGCTTGAGTTGGAAGGGACTTTTAAGATCATCTAGTCCAACCAGCTGCCATAGGCAGGGACACCTTCCACTAGACCAGGTTGCCCAAAGCCCCAACAACCAGGCCTTGAACACTGCCAGGGATGGGGCATCCACAGATTCTCTGGGCAGCCCATTCTAGTGCCTCACCACCCTCATAGGAAATAATTTCTTCCTAATGTCTAATCTACATCTACCTTCGTTTAGCCTAAAGGCATTATCCCTTGTCCTATTGCTACACTCTTGGAAAGTCTTTCCCCATCTTTCCTGTAGCCCTCTTTAGGTACTGGAAGGTTGCTATAAGGTTTCCCTAAATCCTTCTCTTCTTTAGGCTTAACAACCCCAACTCTCTCAGCCTGTCTTTATAAGAGCGGTGCTCCAGCCCCTTGAACATGCAGATGTATTTAAGAGGACAGGGTTTAAGGTCATGATCTGTCAGCTCATCGAAAAGTGTTAGTTAAACAGTACTTAAGGACAAACGGGATGGCATGGTGGGGAGTGTTTGGGCGTGTAAATATATGGGTAAAAAATCTTGATCACTGACAAAGCATTCATTCTGATGTATAGATCCAAATTAAAGTAATTAACAGATACACACCGATTAGGCAAAGCTATTATGATATAGACTTACTATCAGAATTCTAGTCCAGATGAAAATCAATATACTTTATCTGAAAAGAATTTCACAAAGCCACTCATGAATTCATAAAGTGTTTCTTTGCCTTAGCACAGACTAACAAATATCAAAGTTGTTGGAATAACAAAACCTGAACAACAAATATATACAACTTTAATTGGTAAGGGTGGCCTATATTCAACTTGCCACTCTAATCTATTATTGATATCTTAAAAGGATCTTATGTATCACACCATGCAATGAGCTATGTATCATCTGTTCAAAGTATTACCTCTAACCTATGTTACAGCAATGATTTTGGTAATAGGTTTTTCTGACGACTTTTTTATTATTATTATTCAGTATTAGATAATATAAAGAACAAGGAACAGCCTTGCTTGCATGGAAGAAATATTTGTTTCTATGTTTGCTACAAACAAGATTTTGGTAAGCTTTACAGGATGAAATGTTTTCTTTTTTTCTTTCCCTTAGCAGGACATTTATTCTCTAGGCAATATTCTCACGTTTTAGGTTTGTACTAAATAAAATATTTTTTAAGCAACATCATATACGTCCAATGTGTTTTGCAGACCTGTAAAATCACAGATTGGAAAATAATGCACCTGTCTAACAGACTGACTGAACAACAGGAATTACCTTCAGGCAATCTGGTTGCATGCACAGAAAAAAATAAAAATAAAAAAATCAGCACAAGCTGGCAGCTCAGCAGCCTCATTTGCACCATGTGGGGACTGGGCTAGCACTGACCACCAAGGGGTGGCCTATGACCTGTCCCTTGTGTAGAGCCAACACAAGCGGAGCTGCTGATGAGGTGATAAAGGCTCCAATGTGGCACTGAGTTGGAAATGCGTTAACTACAGCTACCACTGGAAATATCAGATGTCAGCAAGCATAAGGTGCTCGCAGGAGGGCTGGCAAATGAAAGCCTCTCATTAATCTCTTACAGATGAATGATGCCTTTGCTGCAGTCTTACACAGGTGTTTAAGGAGCCAACTTGTCTTCTGTTTATTATCCATCGTACAAGAACCTGCACTGAGATCAGAGAAGCTGCCACTGGAGATGCACTCCCTCACTTTTCAGTGGAGTATGCATTGATCTTATCTAGCATAGCTAGAGGAGAGGAGGAAACTTCACAAGGGGAACCTATTTCTTCTATACAGTAACCTAGAATTTTGTAGTTCAAATAAGTATTCAGCCCAGCTTCTAAAAAGAATATAAATGCTAGTCTTGGTAAGTACTGATTAAGCTTTTCTTTTAAGACCTGTAAGAGCTTTAATTGTGTATTTTATTTTTTCATGTGCAAATGTATTATTACAACAATTAACAACGGATTTCTAACTTCAAGCCATGACTGTGCATGGCAATTTCTCCAAGGTCTTGATTCCAACGAAACAAACCACAAGTGTCCATTGAATGAAAGTAAAACTCCCAGAGTAAGGTATTGTCAACCCCTTCTGACTCTTGTACAGATGAAAACAATGTTTGGGAATATAATGCATATTCATTTATGATATTTGCTTTCATCTGAACTTCATGACACTGTGTAGACTACTCAACAGGTGGCCACAGTAACAATAGCGTTATAACGGAACAGATTTTGAAAAATTTACTTGCGCTGTATAGTATTGTACCAGGGAACTGAAAAATACTGGCCACAAGGGTGCTGGAATTTGACACCTTCAGGTTTTTTTCATTGTCATTACCTGTCAGTTCCACTAATTTACATAAATGAAAATGCAACTGCATCAGCAAGCCACTATTATCAAATAGTTAGAAGTAGTGATCTTTAGATATTTAATGATATATTTAAATTTAAACAAAAATGTTGAAAATATTTTTTTTTGAAAATCCACACAAAAACGTACCATGTTACAAAGTATAAACAATGTAATCAAAATAAATTCTGCTGTTTATTCTGATACACTGTCCAGCATATACACTCTGAACAAAATGCTATGAGATGCTACACATTTGCATCTATTAAATTTAGAACATTTGTTTGCTGCTGAATTCAAGCTAATAATTGGAATTGATGTCTGCTCATATAATAGAAAGTTCTCATAATGCTTCTGTGGAGCAGTTCTGTGGAAGGACCATGGAAGTTTTATGCAAACTTGGCACTATTATACTACAAGATGATATTACACAGTAAAACAGTCTGACCTAGAAAATCTTACTGATGTTTGACATGGCATTCTGTCACAGCTGTGTACATCACTAAGAACTGCTGGCCTTGCCTCTTATTTAGGAATATAACCCAAGTGTAGATTTCAAAAGATGTGCAAAGGGTAGGTTCAATATAGCTTTATAGGTTACTGGAGCAAAATTCATTGGTCAGAAGGCACACTTTTTGACCATGTATTCAAAACGCACTCCCAAACTCTTAGTTTCATGAAGTCTTGTGAGAAGTTAAGGCTGCCATTCAAATAGTGATGACTTGTAGAAATTATTCATTGTTTTGGTGGGTTAAACCACAACATTGTTTTTATATAGTATCATCTTAAGAAAGCATTATTCTACATTGTTATGTGGTTTTGGCATTATGGTCTTAGGAATGGAAGTCAAGGGCTGCCAATGAAATGATGAAGCACAGTGTTAAGCACACAAGCTTCCCATGAAAATTCAGTAATTTTTGACGCTTCAAAAAAAAATCTGACTTAAGCGTTAAGCGCTTGTGCCATTACTCACATGTATTTAAGTGTCTTACATTGTTGTAATTTCTTCTTCTATTTCCACCCTCTTAAGAACTAAAAGAGGAAAACACAAAGAATTCCCCAGAATGTCTTGTAGCCTTTACAGAGTAAGGGCAAAACAAAGATAATATAAACTTTAGGGCATGAAGTCATTTAAGAAAGCTATAGTTTAAACTTTCTTCTATCACTTGCTACTACAGTTGCTACACAACAGACAGAGATCAGAAACACAGCAAATGGGAAAAAGACGTGGTCAATACATACACGTGGCTTAACAAAAGTGGGTTTGAGTTCCCAAAATAGGTAAGCTGCTCAGATTTAAACAATGCACAAAAAAGTCTCAACAACCCAGAAAATGATGCGGGAGCCAAGAAGTAGGTAATGAGATTGTTCTGTACATTCTGTCAGTAGCCTCTTCTCACAGGATATTAAAAAAAAAAAATCTTTTCTAGCAGATGGAGAGAAAGGCGGGGCACAGTAGAAAAGTATTTTGACAGGTAGGTATAAGTTAACATAATTCATACATTCCTATAGCTTTGGTAAGTGTAGCCTATTAGTGTGGAATGATGTAACCTACATGACAAGAGGTTTGAAACTGAGGAAAGATGAAAGAAGATGAAAGATGAAAGAGCTACAGTAGGCGATGTGCAACTTACACCATTATTCCTATCACCTCTGTCCCCCCCCTCAGCTTTCATAGATTAGGAGTGAAACACAATCTGCATAAAAGTATGAATATATTGAAGGAGCCATAGGCAGCAACAGGGGGAGCAATAAAATTGGACAAGTATTTGAAGGATACTTCAAAGAGTTTTACTCTAGAGAAGAAAATTTGATACATTTTTAATCTGATTTTTTTTTTCATCATATGGTGCATTTGCTCATAATATTCCTTGAAAAAAAACTCTTCTTTATGTGCATTGAGAAACAAAGACAGAAAATTCAGGAGATCACCCATTTACTTCTTACTTTTTATTACTCACCATAAAAAAAAAAGAAGTAAATTTCAATATTTAATTCCAAATTCCAATACAAGTCATTACTACAGACTATTTCATTTTTTAACTCTCTTAGAATTAATAAATCATTCTATTGGTTTGACTAGCTTTTTTATTTGCTACCTTTAATATAAGACTAGTTGGAAGTCCTCCTTTCCATATTTATACTTGGAATGCACACTCACCAGATATAAAACAAAAGCAACAGAACATTTTCATCCTTATATTTAAATGATATTTATTGCATGAAGCTGTGTAACCTGGCAGTTTCACATTACACAATTTCAGTAAAAACTCGGACATAAAGCCTTCCAAATGCACATCTGTAACTTCATCCACAGTATTTACATAAGTCTCCAACAAGCAAACACAAGACAGATGAAAATGTTCTGTTTTGTTTTTCCTGAAAAAGTTTTGGAGTCTTCTACTGCTATAAGCAGGAACAATTCTATGGGCAGGATATCGCAAAACATACATAGTCAGGATATGCATTTACTATGTTAATAGTATGTTAAACAAGTAGGGTTATATTGAGTAATCAGACTTCTATTATCTGGATTACATTAACTTCTGGATGTATAACCTGAGATAGCAGGAATAAGGTGGGCAAAGAAGGTTCAACATCATGTTGGTGCATTACATCTACCTGGATAACCTATGGTTATAAATCTTTCAACTTCTGCAACTGTTTGTAAGCAGCTTACTCAAAAATAATAGCATTAAAAAGCCTGCAACTACATAATTTCAATGTTCTTGGCCCAATACACTGGTACATGAGGAAACCAGGAAACAAATCCATAAAAACTCCAAGGTCTAGAAGTGCTTTTCCCTCCAGCCTACAGACCATTCTCTGATACCTGCTGTTATATTCTGCACTCCCCGCTCCTCATGGTGCCTTAGATCTCCTATGTCTTTGGGGAGACCTTGCATCCTCTTCTCCTCATACATGGCCCTAGCAACCTGTGTAGCTGTACAATACCCTCCCTGTTTTAAATGTTTTTACGAATCTGCAGGATTTCTTCATGAAACAGCTTATGCAGTTACAGAGACAGCTAGAGACAAATTTTTTGCCAACATCTTGTCATCATCCATGCCTCTGTAGGAATCACTACTGTAAGGCATTTGAAAATGTTAATTTGTTTAGAGAAACACAAGGGTTTTTTGTTTCTTTGTTAGTTTGTCCTTTTTTTTTTTTTTTTGCATGCTGTAATATTGAAGGAACATTACAACTTTTAGAACAGTTGGTATCTCATATCGAGGCAAAATTAATATACTTTCAGCTGTCCTGCTTTGTATGAGCTATTAAGGAACACTTATTATCTGCAAACAATAACTCACAACTCAAGACAGAATTACTGTGGGGTTTTTTGTTTGTTTATTTGTTTGTTTGTTTTCCAAAGGGTACACAGATTTCTTTCTTTTGTTTTGGCATTCTTTTTTCTCTTAGTATATTTTGTCCTTTTCATTTGGGCAGCCTCCAAAGCTCTGTCTTACATCCTCTATCTATGTACTAAGAAACCCACAGATGAAATCAATAAAATAATTTAGACTGGAAGGAATTTCTAGACTTTATCCTGTCCAACCCTTGCTCACAGCAAGGTCAACTTAAGAGCTGGATCAAATTGTTCAGGATCTTGTTAGATTACCTCAATGGATGGACATTTCACACTATCTTGGAGCAACCTGTGTCAGTGTTCAACTGTCCTCACCATGAAAAATCTTTTTCTGTATATCCAGTTGGAATTGTTCTTCCTGCATCTTGCATCTTTTGGCCCTAATCCTTTTACTGTGCATCTCTGAGAAGACTGGCTCTGCCTACTCTATAACCTCCCATTAGGTAATTGAAGTCAGCAAGTATATAAGTAGTATATAAAAATTTTAGGCAAAACATTGTTCATAAAGGAAAATAACTCTCTCTAAGATGGAGTATGTTAGCTATCTATCCTCTCCATTTGTCTAACTTATTTTAAAGGAACCTATCAGCAAGGGATCTGATCTATTTTCACAGAAGGCATTCTATAAAGCTTCTATGTTGCACATAAAAGTGTTTGTGAGGCTCACCAAATATAAGTCTGGCTCAGAGCTGATAGAACATCCCTACTTTGTATTCAGTTTATAAACTGTTCTTTGAGTACAGATTGATTGTAAAGAAATGAGAAAAAGACTAAATGAAAAGTTGCAACAATTTCAAGTCTGATCAATTGAAAGTAAAGATTGAAAATTCCTTTTACCAGTCTGTTCACATATTTGTTCTCTGAAACAGCTCTCAAAGGAAAGGGCTAGATAAATAACATTTAATTATAGATTCAGGGTTCCTAGCATGAGAACTAGAAAGAGAGACAGAAACATTGGTCATAGTGGCACAAATATATCCCTGTTATAATTCTGCCGCAACCTATAATCTTGAATTAGATCCACAGAATACAAACTTGAACAGAATTTCCGTAATAATTAAGCAGAAAAAATAAAGATTTTATGAAAGAATAATTATTCAATAAAAATCACGCACAAATGATAACAACAAGGTTCAAACTGCCTCAAAGGATCTTTTCCAAAATAAATAAGACCCGTTCAGAACTATACTCCCATATCTAGCTCTGGGAAATGAAAATCTAACCTCTCATTAGCCTACTAAATAGCTTTTCTCACTTGCAAAGTCTCAGGAGTCTTTGTAGCTTGGAATCATCTGTACCTTTAGAAAGCAACACACAAAACAATTACATGAACGTAGCCTGATCAGTTAATCTGGAGTTTTGTAGTGCCTTCAGCTTCAAACACTAATTGTTCAATGTTCTGTTCTCCAGCATACATTCACAAGCAATTCTCGTGAGCCTGAAAGTCCTTGCTGATTACCCTAATGATATCCATCACTGCCCTCATATCATTAGTTCTGTGATTTCACCTGTTACTCCCATATGGCCAGTCCTTGCTGAAGACTGCCATCATTTTGGTCTTATCCAGACAGTCTCCCAGCCTTCCCCAAGAGAGAGAGTCAAACCACCACAGTCTTCATTTCAGAAAACAGTAATTCTGATGGAGGAGGAAAAGCAGCTTCCAGAATTGCAGGCTACAAAAGTTCTCCTGACAGAACATATATCCTTTTCCAAACGACACAGGTATACAGGCAAGGTGACCCGCTTACTCCGGGGCATATTTTACCCAGCTGCTGGGGCTTTTGCAGTGCAATCATAGCATCAACCATTTATACAATCAAAACATAACCCTTCAACCCAAATAACATGTTATCTTGTGGAACACTAACAGGCGAGTATCATCTGTCCTAAGGGTGAAATAAAGCAAGTGTAAAGTTCATACCACATATTCTGGCTGATTTGTACATCTGATCTGGACCATTATTCTTCATCTAGGTGAATGTACAGCACTGAGAAAAGGTGTTAGCTATCACCTGATAAAGCTGTAGCCTAGCTTTGAAGAAAGATGTATTGATAGTTTTGTGTTGCCCTAGCAATAGGAAAGTCAACGGTATGCCCTCTAACTCCAGTGGGTTCTTACAGCACAGTGCCTTCTAGAAACGTAGTGCTGATGTCTGGACTGGTATATTTAAAAACAAAATTGACTGCAGGCTATTTATAAGTACTTCTGCTTGTGCACTGTAAAAACTGAAACAGTTTAAACTGAGAAAATGCACTGACTTGATGTCATTAGTTTCTCCTTCAACAGAAAATTGACCAACTCCCCCCTGAACAATAGTTAGACAGAAGGAAAAGAAAAGCAAAACAGTGATGTGAAAAATTAGCTAAAAGAAAATCACAGTATTTCAACATTGCTTTCTATCTTGGAGAGATTTTACTATGAGCAAATTTGCTTTCTGATTAACAGATTCCTTATATTACACTTAGATCTCCTCCCTGGTCCTCAAATATGCAAGTGTTAAAAGTGAAATGGAAAAACACATATATCCTTTTAATATAATAGAGAGCTGAAATGGTGTGGCAATACTTGCTTTTTATCCTGACTCGAGGCTTTACTTATTGCTGAAGCACTAAGGTGACAGTTACCTTAAAAATCTCTACTTTGTGGGAAAAAATAAAAGTACAAAACTTTTTTTCACACAACAAACAATGAAGTCAACAAAATGAGTGATGGCAAATGCACAAGATTTTTAGACCACAACATTTGAGACATCTTTGAGAAAAGAATATATATATATGAAGGGTGATACTTACATATTTTTCTGACATATGGAGCTTTCTTGATTCAAGATTCAACTGTAATTCAACTTCAGTGAATTCATGTTGCACTATTTCATCTCCCTGGGCATTCTGTAGAGCTTTTCTGCTTTCCTGGCCTTTATACACTCTCGTGTTACTCGGATAACCTGAGCTAAGCTATAAAATATACTATTTTAGTTAACAGCTTAATGATATGCTGATATATGCTTGTTATTGTGCCTGTGGGGGGGGGAAAGGGGGAGGAACTTGGACTTTTTTAGAAGATGGCACAAAATACAACACTCAGATAATATCAACACAATGAGATCAATAAAATTACCTTAAATTCCTGAAAAAGCAACACCACATCAACAGGCAAACTCATCTTCAGTTTGCTTTCTGGTGTAAGAATATGAGGTGGATGATAGATATTGATAGAACAAGGGGAAATGGTTTAAAACTAAACAAGATGAAATTTAAATATATGTTAGGAAGAAATTCTTCACACAGAGGGTGGTGAGGCATTGGAACAGGCTGTCCAGAGAGACTGTGGATGCCCCATCCCCGGAAGTGTTTAAGGCCAGGTTGGATGGGGCCCTGGGCACCCTGATCTAATGAGTGGCATCCCTGCACATGGCAGGGGGGTTGAAACTGAATGGTCTTTAAGGTCCCTTCTAACCTAAGCCATTCTATGATTCCATCATTCCATCTGGATGCAGGCAGAAGGAGGCAGGTTATGAGAAACAACGGAACGTTTGGAAATCTTAGTGCAGTTGGAGCAATAATTACTAATCAGCCTCTCACTACACTAACCATTTTCCAATATATACTTTGTGTATGCATCACAACAAATACTCCCAGATTAATTCAGGATATGTCCTTCCTTAAACTGAGTAAAAGCATTATCTACATCAAATTAGATATATGTATAAAATACTTTTCCATATTTTACTACACTTTTTGATTGTCAAACTGTTTATTTTTTTTAGTGGCAAAACGGTTTTGTGAATTAGATCATGAGTCTGTGCTTCTTAAAGGATGGTACTGTAGCCCAGGCTTGTTTACTAAATTGTTAATATCACTGATATGAATTTTAAGTCCTTACTAGATTTGGAACGTTATTTTTATCATTTGCAGTATTCTAAAATTAAAACAGGCACTGTTCAGCAGACAGCCTGTCAATAGAGTCTGTGACACTCAAATAATAAGAAGTTCCTATCTTAAACGTGCTACTAAACTATTGGATAAGGTCTTAATCCCAGTGTTACCAGGCAACATGTTTACAACATCAAATGTAATTTTTATTCTCTGTGAATGTTTTGAATATTCTGATCACCAGTTTCTGGTCTCCTCCACCATTTGCTCACTGCCATTACATTGGATATTTGTGCACAACAGAGTTTAGCAAACTGTCCAAGTTTCCTTTAGGCCAAAGTTAAATCTGTGATGAAAGTTAAAGTTTCTGAACAAACACCCACCTGGAAAAGATATGGGTGAAGAATTAATCCAAAGGATTAGCTAGTAAACAACAAAAGGAGGTTATACGGTTTTCCCCCAGCCATGTAAACGACTGGTGAAAAAGCCAGAGAGTGAATGTGGAAGATGTCCTCTAATGCTTCAGTTTGAATTTATTTATTTATTTATTTTTTAACTGAAAGGACCAGAGCTTGGCTGACCCAAATTTGTTTCAATTTGTTTCAAAATATTTCATAACTGGAATTTAGAGTTATTCTCTTGCCCTTATTATTATCTATCCTGAAAATAAACTGAAAAATGAGCATTTATATTTTTTTTTTCTCAGTTCCAGTCTATTCCATTAGTCACAAGACTGGTCTTGATGTCTTGTTCAATAAGCACTCACATTTTTGATTTTACTTATACTGAGTACACTAGCATACCTGATTTGGCTTATTTTTAAGACAAATTTTCCCATTAACTGTGACTATAAACTAAAATCAATCAACCTTGTATGTATGTAATGGTTCACAGCTTTTGTACTTGTGTTTGAAAATGTATCAGATTGAAATGCTCAATGTAGTATTCAACTCTGTTCACATCGTTCCTTTCAAACGTGACACACAAATGAGAATAGTTTATTATTGATGTTGGCCCATTAAGAAATCTGTCTTACGCTTGCACTGTGTTTTATTGAGGCCATGGAAAAGTTGACAAAAGAGACCCATTTTCCTGTATTTGCGTCTGTAGACTAGTATCCATTTTCTAAGCATCAGACAACACACATCGGTCCTCTGAGCTTTGCTTTTCATATCCCAAACCTCTAGTCAATGAATGAAAAAGAGATGCTTAGTTAATAATGAAACTATTCCAAAGAAGATTGAATGACTTGCAAATATAATAAATTGGTAACTGGGTGGGGAGGTTACCCAAAATTTATGCACCTGTTCTTTTCTATAGAAATATCATAGCATTCTTATGCCTGAATTTCATTTCTACAGCCAAATCCACCTCTAGTTTAATTACTAAATTTTATTGTGTATGATGGAAGTATAGTTAATACAAGTTGACACATTATTTTATTTTCTTCTGTTTTAGTCATTGCTACATATTTTAAACCTTTACGCCAAAATATGGGACCTCCATTTACTGTAAAAGGGCATGAGCCTCTCCCATATCAAGAAATAAATTATGAAATTCAAACAAAATCAACTGGGATTCCACTCAGCTACACTAAATCCAGACTTTTTTTTCACAAAAGCAACTGTCGGTCTTCCTTTTTTTTCTGTTACTAGCATTTTAATGTAACCACACAACCTATTTCCTTAAAAAACAAACAAAAAGCCTCTTGGTTCTTTTTAAAAAAAACTAACAGACTATTTTAAAAATGTAGAAATCACAGCAAAAACAATTTCTCATCTGTTTCATGCTTAACTAAAAATTAAAAATTATGTAGCAATTACAAGGTTTTTTTTTTTTAAGCAAAACAAAGCTCTCTGAAACAAAAATCACTAGGCTTAAAAAAAATAAAATGCCTGAGTTATTAGTGTCTGTGAATTGCCTACTGTGCCCAGGCAGTAATGTTTTCTAATGTGTATGTCTATATCAGTATAATGACAGCACCATGCTTCAGATCAACTGGATACTAATTACAGATTTACCTGATAGACTGGAATGGCTCCCAAGGAGCTGTTGCACTCTATTTAGCAAATAAGTGATTCTCCTAAAAGCTGCATAAGGACTTGTAATGCTAAATAATCTCATCTGGATACCATTTTGTAACACACTTTTTAAAAAAAAGTTTTGATGAACTTGTGATAATACCTTGCTAATATGCAGCAGGACCACTGCAGATGCCTGGAGCTCCACACTGGGGATTTGCTTGAACTCAAGAAGCCTGTTTGAAACCCTTGAAGCTCCTCAAATGTCTGATCTAATGCCTCTTCTAACACTGTGAAAAGCAAGAATTTTCCATGTCATGAAATACGAGACATTGATCGAAGTTACGAAGCTGAATATTACCACCTCCCCCCCAAAATAAATAAAATAATTCTTCAAACGAACCATAATCTCATGACAGCAATAAATTGAGAAGGCAAAAAGAATAAGTAGGTTCAAAAAATGTGGGCAGAAAATATGAGCATGGGGAATAGTGCCAGCATGCCTTCAACATACAGGTCTGGACACAACTTTACAGTCACAAGTAATCTAAAGCATTCATTTTCTAGAAGTTTGAGGATGGTTTGATGGAATAATTGCTTTAAAGACTGTAAGTACTTTCTACTGATTTTTCACATCACTGAAGCAGTTCAGGTTCATATGGAGTCCATAGTGTGTATTCTAACTCCCACTATATAACATAAGTAATCCCACTGCAATGCTGTGGGAAGGTGTTACTCAATGTGTGCAGAGTATGAGGTTGTGAGCTGTAATCATTATTTACACAAACTTGGAAAGCCTTAGAGAAAGAGTAACAAAGACCATTTTTAATGAACACTCTCTAAAGAAGTCATTAATTTGGTCATGACCTGTTACTGAAAATGTAATCAGTGAAATGTAAAAAAGGTTTTATACTCACTATAACTGCCTCCTTATAAAGTAATAGTAATAACAAAAACACCTACAGTAAAGGCTTGTTAACTCAGTGTGGGATATATGATCTCTTTTTCAGTTTAAAGTAGAGAAATTATTCTGAGCCAACATCAAGAAGAATTAGACGCTTGCTTACGCTCATTACATCTTTTTGTTTCAAAAGCACAGTAGCATAATCAATTGTTCCCATCTGATCTGGAAAATCAACACTTACGTTCCTGTTATGAATCATCATTCCTCTGGTCTATCACTTGAAACAAATACGTTTTTCTGTTCTTTGATTGTTCGTGTCTTTCAGGTTTTCACTTCTAGATAATAAAATGTACATGGCTAGCTACACTAAATAATTTGGTGAAATCTGAAATATGTACCGTGGGCAAATAAATGGAAATTAAACTGAAACAAATTAAAACACTACAAAATATACTTCAATTTACAAATGTTGTATTCAGATTACATTTTGACATATTTTTGTCATTTACCTAAGCTGTGTCTCGTCTTAATCTACAGGACAATTCAAGATTTATCTCTAGATAATTTACACTGCATCCAAGCTGCTAGCAGCAAAATCCATCGTACTCTGCTGGATCCAAATTAAATCACTGGATATTGGGAAGAAAAAGGGAGAATAGCTAATGAATTCAAAAGTTGTGACAGAATTTTCATAGACATATGATATTTCTTACTTTTCATAATTTAGGGTTTTTTTTCTGATGTGTTAGTCATGAAAAAAAAAAAAAATGCAAATGGTTACTAGTCTATAATTTATCATTACAGATCAGATCCTGACTTCAGAATGCTTAGTATCTTTTCCCTTCCTGTTGAGATTTATTCAACAGAACTCATCTGAGAATGAGGTAACATTCAACATCAGTAATTTAATCATGCTCTCTCAGTTTCCTCAGATACTTCTTGGGTTTGCTGCAGTGATTTTTGGCTTTCATATAAAAAATAATAGTAAAATGTATAAATAAACATATGATAGTGAAGTGAATCCATACAGCAGACTAAAAACAAGACATTCCTGAAAAAAAATAAGTCAAGGCCAGAAATATTCATTGCTGCAAGAATTCCCGATCCCAGGCAGTATAGAGTAAGTATAAAAGATCTAGTGTGACTTAAGCTTTATCACATCATAATTAGTTACCCTATGGCAAGAATGATAGATCTGCATAGTAATTTCCTCAGAATTATAAGTTTTGTATTTATCTATCATTTTATTTACTATTTATAGTACATAGGTCTGTGTTTTTCAAAGTTTTAAAGGTTCAGATCTTTTCAATTTCCTCACAAATGATCGCCAAAACACTAAAAGTCTTGGAGACAGCTCAAGAAATGATTACCAAAAAGCTCAATTTTTTTTATTATTGTTGACTTTAGCTAATTACTGCATGTTGCTTTACACTCAGATATACATGCATGTATACAAAAGACTTACACCTTCCCTCACAGAGGACAAAATTTCAGTAACTCCTGCAATCTCATTGAATATAATAGGATTATCTGCTCAATCTATTCACCCTGTGCCTCCACAGATGCTTCTTAAAATCAATAGTTATACTTAATAAAGAGTTGCAGAATGCATGACTGTTAAGAACAAGATAAAAATGTAAAACACTATGCACTTTTGAAGTTTATTTTCAGTAAACAAAGCCTTTTCTTTTTCTGGGGAAAAAAAAAAAAAAAAAAAAAAAAAAAAACACATATTTTAATGCTATAAAAGCTTTTAAATGGGATTTTCCAAGGAATCCAAGGAGATCAGGCACCTATTCCCTTAAGCTCCTTTGAAAATTGTAGCATTTATCTTCAGAAGTGCTTACGGCTAGCTGGAGAGAGTCTGGCTGAAAGGATCCCATCAAGATTTTGCAACCCCGAAATCATGTAAATTGTACCACCCTCTTGATTTGCTGGAGCTTTGAAGTCATGTGGGCAACATTTCTGCTGCAAAAAAGTGAAGTGTCCCCTAGCATGTCCTAAAAGGCATCAAATCAAAAATCCAATCAAAAGGGTTGTTCTCAATTCTGTTGAGCTGAGAAGGTTCACGATGAGGGGTTAACCATGTACTTCTGTGACCAGAAGTCAGATGCTACCAATGATGGACTTGCCTCTCAAGCTGCCCCAGCCTGGGCAGCCCTGGGTACTCAAAGACCCTCTGGGAAATGCACAAGTGGCAACTATGAAAAGCCGATGGCACTGGGAGGAGCTGCAGCAGGCCTGAGGGAGCTGGAGGATAAGATAGCTTTAATGTCTACCTTTCAATGTTAATGTCATATTGGTAGAAAATAGAGCTGAGGCTAGCATACCCATGGTTTTGTACTGCTGGGAAAAACTGTCCCAAAAATCAGTTGGTCCACATCAACTGAAAGCTGGAAAACTGACATTAAAAAGGGGACACAAGCAAGATGAAAATCATATATGGTGGTTTGTGAGGGACTCTTCTACCTAAAACCTTATTTCTGGTGATATGGTTAATGTAGATCTTTCCTGACAACATTCCCACAGTGTCAGAATTTGGAAGCAACTGGTCTGGTTTCTTTCCTTGTAAATTACAACCAAATATATTAAACACAACTTCTTACTAAGACAATATAATTGTTAATGAATGGACACAGAGTAAGCCTTTCAAAAACTGTAGCTTGGAATAGGCACACTCAATACTACTCATACAGTTTTGTTGAACAAATGTGACAGCTCTGAGCAATTCAAATTGATTCTTGTGCTGACAATGCTATATGATTGTAAAGGTTTATGAACACTGATTGAATTTGTTTATATAGCTTGGAAACTACCAACTGTTGCTCTCAACGTCTGGGTGTCTTTGTTTTGTGTATGTATGCATGGAAAGATGAACTTTCTAAGTTTTGTATTTTAGCATTAGAGAAAATACCTAAGAGGTATGTAATACAGGAACTATACAGACTTTAAAAATTGCAAAAGTGCATTAAGTATTTATCTTAGAGTAAGAAAAGTAATTGCTCGTACATTAAAATTTTGATTCTTGATCAAAACACTTGATCCCTAAAGAAACAATTTCAATAAACAAATATATCCCGTGGCATACTTAGAACAAGGAAGTCAAGCACAGAGAGCCTCCTTTCATGCATCATTTTTGATTGTCCTACTTTGCTGTGTCAGGAACAGCAGTGACAGCTTAAATGTTAAAGCTTTTTGACATTGCAACAAACCAAACAAAGCCTAGTTTCACATTTTTGAATTTATTTTATACCACATCTGTAAGATAAATGAAATTGGGAGTTTTCAGCATTCTCAAACAATAGCAGCCACTGGGAACTGTTTTCAGAGATGATGTTTCTTTCGTGTAAGGATTCTCACTAGCTGAGTAGAAAAAACACACTTGATAGCCAGCTCCAGCAGCCAGGCTGGCCAACACAATTATTGCACATTCTGTCAGCACATTTCCTCCCTTCAGCTTTACTCCTCCAATCTTTTTCAATATTGTTAAAATGAGCAATCATTTGTGATTCAGAATCCCAAAAAAGGCAGAAACCAACAATTCCCAATGGCTATAAATTATTAATGCAATTGTGCCAATCACACAGAGCTTAGTGCTTTTAAAAATGGAATGAGATTATCTGCACAGTTATTTTCAATCAGATTCATCTCTTATTAGGGGGCATTATGCATATGGCTTACTTTCAGCAAGCTATCTTCTTTAAAAGAAGATTATTGCACAGTCATTTCTTGTGAAATACTATGCAAGCTCTAAACTTACATACCAAATCATTTTTTTGTTTCTGGAAATAATTATATGTAATGGATATTTTCTTTTGTAGATAGACTGATTCTTTGGAATATAAAAACCTGTTCTGTTCTCAGTTGCTATTCCTACTGAAATAATAGGATTTTAGGTTCTTGCTTTGAGTTGGTCCCAATTTACACCAGACTAACAAATATATGGCCAGACGTGGTGGCTGTAGCATACCTTTTTTTTTTTTCTGCAATAGATTTAACAGCCTATAATAGAAAAGTTAGTAAGAGTAACTGTACAATATAAAGTTCTTTACAAAACTACTGTACGGTGTTAAAATACAGCTGGGGTACATAACCATCTCTAAAACTAAAAACCAGGAAATCTTTTACAAAAGTCTAAAAACAAACAAAAAACAAAAAAAAAATACTAACATACAGTTGAGGTTAGCAGAGATGATGATTCTGAGGAATCCAGAAACTGCTCCAGGGTGCGATTTTCTTTGCAGGTTCTCACTTACAAATGCTGTTCAGATGGTTCTTAGAATCTGGGCTCTGTCCTGCCATGGCGTGCACTGGAGGTGGTATGGAAGAGACTACATCACCTCGAGACAGAAGATGACTTTATATTTACTGTTATATCTTGTAAGAGGGCTGTGAAACGGCCTATATACTTGCAACTCCATACGACATATTCAGATTACCCCAATATCACACCACAGTGTCTAGGACCTGTCAATATAGGACCTGTCAAATAAAGGCAAAGAAACTGCAACCAAACTGAGTGCTGCCTCAAGTTGCATCTCTATTCCCTCGAGTGTGCCTGGGCAGCAAGGTGGAATCTGACCTGCATTACATTCATGTAGTTCGAAAGCTGAAATACTGAAATCATGAGGATAAAGACACCGATTCAGTGCACATAAGCATGTTTCACGTAATGGAACTCAAATATTTTCTTAATCAGCAGAAATGTTAGTAGAAAACTCTACAACAAGCATAACTGCCTTACTTTATCTGGGCCAAAACCAGTGCTTGCTTTCCAAGACCCTTGCTTTTTTGCATTAAGCATCAAATTATTTTATCTCTTGCGTTGATGGAAAAAGTGATCTTTAAAGCACTGAGCTGTCAAAATACTGCATCGGGATTTTGCTATATTCTTTTACATACTTCAGCTCCGTATTTCAAGTACTGGCAATCATCATATTGAACACATCTTCTACAATATGGAGAACTGACTGATTGTTGCGGTCATATGCTATGGTGCCATTTAACAACATGTATTCCCATCTGTGAATTCTCTTTCTGGCATTTGGCTTGTACTTTACTTTTCCCATCTAAAAGTCTGGTAGTAGTTTCTCACTATTATTCTGATAACAGTGTGGGTCAAACTCATTCCACTGTGAATGTGCATTTGTACTTGCAGAGACTGAGTGATTGACTGGTATCAGGCAGAAGTGACTTCTCTTGTTACATTTCTGGCATGTTATTCTGTGGTTAATCAGCTCTACTGAATGTCAGTCAAACCTACCAGATGTGACTCTAATGGATAGCTGCTAGTTGCCTGATGTCTGTTTTGTCACTGATGTGACCAGAGTGCTCCTAAAAGCTACAAAGAAATAAAAAAGAAAAAGAGCATATAGCTTAGCAAATAACAGAAAGCTGTATTTAGAAAGCAAAAAGTAGCTGTATTCCTACATCTCTGTGTGATCTCTGCTTTTAAATATACAGTCAGCTGATTTGTTCAATATGAATTAATCACAGGACTATCTGCCCTTGTTTAATCAGGAAAGATTAATGCAAAATAGTACTTGGGATTTTTTGGCATGTCCTGTAGGGGGTAAAAAACTGTTATTAATTATTTAGTTATTTAAATGCTTAAGAGTTCTGGAACACATGCGTTATGAATAATCTTCAAAAACATCTCAGAAATTTGTACCATGACTATAACTTTTAGGCTGAAGAACAGTACCACTGAAGTGAATGCTGCTATGAAGAGAAAAAGGAAAATCATTCTGTCCCAAAGCAAACTTAAAATTCAGTCATGCTGGTCTGAAAGGACTGAAATTACTTTCAGTTAATTAAAAAACATAAACCTGTTCAGTTTTAAATCCAGTATGAATCAAAGACTGCAACTTGAAATATCCCAAGATTACTTTTCCATTCTGGTTTATAGACAAGATTGGCCCTGGAATTACCAGATATTTGACAATCATCAGACTGAAATTTTCAGCTTTTATTTATGAGATATGTGGTTAGATTAACCAAGTTGTAGACATCTAAATATAAGGATATTTATTCAAATATAATTTTTAGCAATTTTGCATCCAATTCCACTGGAGCAAAACTTTGTTTTACATATCCAAACAAACCAGATACACATTTTTTAAAAAGGTCAATTATTTCACTGTTGTTTAAGACTGTATTATACTGATGTTTTTACTTACCATATAAACAAACTTCTATTGTGTATTTGCCAGTAGCAGTTAAATCTGCTGCCTGCACAGTTCACTTATTCTCCTCACTCATTAGCTGCAGTGATATTATTGGTTTCAGAAGGATTTGGCTTCAGAAAGCCTGCCTGTAATTTGAAAAGAAAAGTAAAATGTGTAACACTCTCAGCCAAACGCTGTTCATTGTATTCAGTTTTACTAAAACCACGAAGACCATCTCAATTAGTTCAGTGTCAATCCTGCTTGTTATAGAGCTTCTAAGCAAGCAGACTTTGAAACTTCCGCCACATTTTCCTGATTTTCCTTTTCTAAAGGATTAGAAATAGGTTTGGAACAAATACACCTCAAAGATCAGGATGAACTTGGTAGGTGAGCTAGCTTCAAGAACTGCTACAAATGGCTACTTTTGTTTTCTAATTATTCTTTTTTTTTTTTTTTTTTTTTTTTTCCCTGATCAGTCTGAATTTTAAGATGGTAGAATTGATTAATTCCAGATTCTAAAATGAAATTGAATCCAAAATTGAACTCTGACTGGGAAATTCCGGGCTATGTTCTTGTTCCAGCACAAACCTATAACTGCTGACAATACTATCTTCAAATCCATTCCCATTTTGGATATTAAAAATGATGCATACAATGTCTAATGGGGAAAATTAGGCAGGCAGTTTTTCTAAGTGACATCTTAGGATATAAGACATAGGATATAAGTCTCTTAGGATATAAGGATATAACAAAATAAGATTTTTAAAATCTGTTTTAAAGCAAACTGCAGTTTAAATTGAACATGAATGTAAACCTAGCAATGAGAATGAAGATGGTAATTGTGGTTCATTTCTGATCACTCAGTGAATATGAAACTTTCCCTTCTGACACCTTAGAAAATGTATGGATATACACCCAATGCAAAGCACAGATTAACCTTAATTCACTGACCTAAAACATTTATATGCTTTTAATTTTCAGTGAAAATGACACACTATTTTAAACACACCCAAACAATGTGGGAGTATTTTTGCATTTTATTAGTAGGTCAAGAATAGATCAAGATCACAGACATTAATCCTAAAACTACCGTTCTACTGAAGCCTGTTTCATAAAACAGAAGTAAACTTTTTTTTGGCAGTTTTCTGTTTGGTACAAATGGTTTGTTTTTCACATTGCTGAGATATCATTTTAAATTAGTACCTTAAAGAAGAATTCTAAGGAAAAAAAGTCAGTCTACCCTTACTTTCATCGTATTTTCCTTCAGCTAAATTCATGATACTGAGAAATGATGCATTATTCTAAGGACTCATAAGTCAGCAAATTTTTTTTACGTCATCTTACACATTGGATATTTGTAAATGTATGAGTTCATCTGTATGCATGCATGCAATACCCTCCTTATTTTCATACAGAACTTTTGCACCATAAACAGACAAACGATGATGAGCTTTAGCTTTAATCATTCCTTATAAGCAACTGTAGTGCTGAAGTTTTGCGTGGAGGATCTGAGACATGGGTCAAGTTGATAACGCCAAAAAACAGATCTAGATGTGCTTTAGAAAAACAAAGCAGTTTGTCAGTAAGGATATTTATAGCACTGGAAGCATAGAGGAAACATGAAGCTAAACTTAGAAAGTCAAAGGGACCGATTAAGGATAAGTAAGGAAAATATTATGGTTATTACTGGGTCTCTCACAAAGGCAATGATCGCCTTTATAATGGGCATGGCAATGCTGTCTTACACATGCTAGAAAAATGGAGCACTGAACAAGAGAATTTTACATTGCATAAGCCTCTATAAAGGGGCTAAACAAAACATCACAGCACTGACTTCATCCTATTATGAATTTAGGGAAATCATGCTTCTCCTCTATTTATCAATTTACCCGTCCTTGTCTATGCTGTAACAGCAATTTCACAGAACTTAATTAACTGGTACCTCTAAAGTACTGCAAAGTTAGTATCAAAGGAGCTAAGCAAGTGCAAACTTTTACTTTTTTAATATAGAGACCTGCTCCTTGGAAAGAGATAGAGTTTTTTGTTTGTTTGTTTGTTTTGTTTGTTTTACTGCACATATAGGACTGGGTTAGGGCTTTTAAAAAAAAGTAAAAAAAAAAAAAAAAAAAAAAAGCAGCAAAGAAAAAAACTCAAAACCTGTAGTCTTAATTGGGGTCTCTCTTTGAGATCTGCAAGGAATAAAAAAAACACAGCTGAAAAGATGAACCATAAAATTCTAGAAATAAAATATAAATGACTGCAAGTGTTTGTGCTATCAAACTAATACCTTCTATATGAGTGTCAGGAAACCTTTTTTATGATTTCAGGCATGGTCATTACCAGTAAACAAGTTAGCACAAAGGACACAAGCTTGCCATGGGGCATGAAGTCAGACCCAGTCCTGGGTAATGTGAAGATTGTAAGAGGCACAGGCCAGGTCCTTCACTGGAAGGGGTCTGCTCTGATCTTCAGCAGGCTCTGGTCCTTGTGGGGAAGGGGACCATTACAGGAGAATATCCAGTAGACGTGTAAGAGGATATTAACAGCACATTTCTACAGGAAAACAAGATATTCTCTCAGCAATATTGCTGCAGCCAGTGACAAGTATATATGTAGGCTCCTAGACAAATATGCTGTTAGACAGCTACACTCTATAGTGCAGAATCACTGTGCCAGGTTCAGACGCAGCCCTTAATGGCTTTCTGACAAAACTTTGGTTGTAGCTTCAGCAGCAAGCAGACGTGCCCTTTCAAATTGCCACTTCATTTTTAAAATCTTCGTCTCAAGGTACTAGTAGTATATGCTGCTCTTACACATTTTTTCCTGTGTACACTCCCATCCCACAAACAACAACTTGTTCTAATAACTACCACTGTTCACTTTCAACCTACTTGTCCATCACATCTTTTTTCCTTCCTTGTAGAATTCGTGTACAAGAGCACAAGCTGTTTTTGCTGACCCACAATATTAATAATGAGTTTTCAGAACATATATAAGGATGGTACTGAGGAAACGTATTACTGAGGTTGACTTCCTTCATAAACCTGACAAGTGGTTTGGTCTGTGCATTTATATCAACATCTCCAGAAAGCTGGTGGACTCTTAGGTCAGAGATGATACAGATGCTTTTATAGCTCCATAAGTGTTTGTTCCTTAGGTTTATCTGAGTTTATCACAAGGCCAGAAAGACAGGACAAAAACTTCCCACCACAAAATAAAACTCTTAGGTGGTATGGTAATGCTGCCAATGCAGTGTCACTTTGACAGTGCCTTTTAAAGTATTTTTTAATCTTTATTATGTACTGTGTGTTTGCCAGTCTGCACTCTGATCAATCACACCTGCTATAATTGGTATATTCCCTTTCTTATAATCTCCAAAATTACACATATGGGGAACTGGGTGCTGGGAGAGTGTGTGTGCTAAACTGCTGCCCTTGAACGTTACAAAAAAGAGCCTGCTGCGTAACTTGCAGAACACGAAGTGTGAATGCTAAAAATATATATTGCAAGTATGAAAGAATAAACAAGGAATTTCTCAACATAACATGCAAAATCTCCTCAGCCCTATCATCCCTATGGCTAAAACTTCTTTCAGGTCTATCAGTCTAACCCAAGAATCAGACAGAAGGCTTGGTATTGAGTAATCCCCATTACTTGTAAGAGCATACTACAAATCTGTCGCAAGATGAGTCTTGCAATAAAAGGCAATTAAGTTTTAATGAACACACTCTTTATGTTCTTAATACAGTTAAGGACACTGAATAATAGCATTTACTTTAGAGGTGATGGTGTTTTTCATGTATTATCTTGTGGATGAAGTAAATGGGCTTATAAGCCTTGTGGCCTGGCTGTTTCACACTAATTTTAATAACATTTGCTCCTATAAAACACACAACAAGGAAGCTCTGTTAGTTACAATTATAAATACCAATGTAGCTACACACAAGACCCTTCAAAGCATTCAGATCAGCACCTCTACACGTCATATTCATTGTACATGGGCATCGGTAGCATTTCTAAATAGCATTACCATGGGTTAACATGAAGGCCTACAAGTAAGAAGATAATGCTGGACCTTGAAAAAAAAAACACGTATACATCATGATACTTTACCCACACCTGGAAAGGAAAGGTCCAATAAAAGATGAAAAAAGAAACACAGCAGTAGAAAAATTTTCATAGTTGCTATCATAGAGCAAAAAAGTGTAAGTTTGAGGTGCCCCCACTCCTGGGACCAGTGTTTTTT
The DNA here is from genome assembly GCA_011076525.1 of Nettapus auritus. Classification (NCBI taxonomy): domain Eukaryota; kingdom Metazoa; phylum Chordata; class Aves; order Anseriformes; family Anatidae; genus Nettapus; species Nettapus auritus. The sequence goes on from CM021778.1 coordinate 10,391,689, forward strand.
AGATATGTTAATTTTCATATAAGAGACAAAACAGAAAAGAAAGTCAACACAAAAAATACACATCCGCCCCATCTTTTGGAGTTTCCAGGCACACAAATAGGCATCCAGATGCTCTGTTCACTGCTTAATTAGTGATAATTTGTCAGTAACCTGAAATATTAAAAGTATCAGATATGACAAAAGATTATTTCCACTTTGTGACAGATCCCTACCTGCTCACTTAGATTGATCAAAAAATAAAAATAAAAAATCTTTCAGCTGCCTAGGTAACACATTTTTGATGTTCATTGCTAAATTTTTAGGTAAGATTTCTCAAGAGGCCTCATATAACTAAAGAGGTTTTAATTGCTAGGATGCAGTGAAGGAAGGCCATTAATGATGTGCCAGGGGGTGTTCAGTAATAGCTAGGATGCGAAGGAAGCTATGGATCTTCCCTAGGGGTGTTCCACACACACGAACTACCTCACATCACAATGCAGACAGCTCCAGATGAACTGCAGAGGTAATATCACAGTTTGCAATTTCTCCTATTTCAATAAATAAATGACCTAATGACAGATCAGATCTGCTGTCTGTTCAGCTGCATGTTAGCATCTGACATCACTAAGCACCTGGTCGTCCTTACCACAGTATCAGGCTGCTTTTCAGTCATTCATGGATTTCTCTCTCTTACTGTTCCTCCCATTTAGCAAAATACTACTCCCTATTTCCTGTTGGAGAGATGCAGTGATAAAAAGTCTGTGATTAAATTGGAGACGCAGTTTGGTCCGTACTGCAAGGTCCTTACCCACCTGGTTTCTTCTGCTGCCGTAGGGAGAGGACACCATGTAGGACTACTCAATTTCTGAGATGAACTGGAGGGGGCTGCTCTCAAAATATTCTGCAGCAATGTTTCTCCACAGTTCTGCCACCTCCTAAATCGATACATGCATAGAATATTTTGTGAGCCTTCTGTACCAGGAAGAACTTGCAATCACCTGCAGTGCACCAACACTGAAATAACATTTATTTCATCTGCCAGGAACAGTAATTTCTTAATCCCACATTTAGATGCCACAATTCAAAGCAGCAATTAATCGTAAGTGGAGACTATACAGCTGAATTCCACCACATGCAACCACACACACATAATCAGGATGAAAGGCAACAAATGAAAACACCACATAACTCTGCTCTGGCTAAGTCCTAGATGGAGGTAGAACATAGTATAACACCTCTACCCTTTGGTATGGGTAAATCCCACTGCAAACAGGGGTGCGCTCTAAACTCAACATGTAATATATAACCTACCTGGAAACAAATTGACAGCATATTTAATAAAGTTCAGAAGAAAAATACAGTGGCTGCTGCTGAATTCCCAAGTCAGAGGCCTCATCCAATCCAAAACTGGAAAGGATCCAGATGTGGTGCTAGAATGAGAGCAGAGAACAGTTTATCCAGGATCCAAACCTCTTCCCAGTGAGCTTAATTGAAAAATTCTCGTCAGCTTAAGCGGATTGTAGCAAGATGGATTCCTAGTTTGTGGTATTATTACGTTTCCTCATGTTTCAGATCTATTACTTACGTTATAAATTATTTTTATACCCTTTGTTATGCTGAAAGCACTGCATTCGTTATGCTTGCAAGAGGCAACCTAGCCTGCTTTAACATGTGTATTACAAATAAGGTATTATTATTGAATCAAGAGGTTCCATTATCTTTTCCAGGTCAAAAACCCACAAGTTATAAAACATGAAATAAACCCAAGAACTTTATTAACTTTTGCAGTAGTGGTATAGATACATCTCTCTTTTGTTCTGGAAAGTGTTTCACCTCTATTACAGTCTTTGGCCTTTGCACTTCAGATAGGTGAGTTCTGCTACCCACACAAGTTTCTAACCAAAGTCTGATTTCAGTATGTGTGTATAATATTTTTTGAGTCCCAAAAGATGCTGCAACATTTGGTACAGCCAAACATCTTGCTTAATTCATTATTCACTATTTAAAATTTTGTCAGAATTCCAGGCATGAAGTGAAAGAATAAAAAAAAAGAAAGATAAAGAAGTTAACCAATCGCACACCATCATCAACATAAATAAATCAGAAAGCCCATATGCTTAAATTCGTGAATTCAAATTACATGACGAAACTTGCACATAACAGAAATAGCACAAAACCCGGTTTTAGATTATCAAAAGTGTAATAGGGCCGTATTTCCAAGGAGTAATTGACACAACTACCAATGCCTGTAACCACGTTTGTATATGAATACGTAGCTTTATCAATTGTGACATTAAACATCCCTTCCTGATGCTCCTGTCCATTTTAACATCCTCCTGGAAACACAGTGGTGGCCAGGGATACATAAAAAACCTTGCTGTCAAACAATTCAGACCCTGATCAAACCCTACAATTTATACAGCAAATCACATTTTATTTACTTTCCAACACTTTACTAAATCAAGGGAAAATTCAGTATTTTCCATAGGCCCTTGAATTTCAGGAGCTCCAGAAGAGGCCTGGCAGAGAGCTGGCTTCACTATTTCAACCTGGTGATGAGGGCTGCATTATCCATCAGTCAAAACATCTTTGACAAGTCTCTTTCAGTCTGCACAAAGAATGAAGCAAGCTTTGTAGCTTTGGCAACCCTGCTTTAGCCTTTTCTCTTTTTTATTACACTAGCAATAAAATGGAAAAGCACCACTTGCTTTTTCTTTTAACCGATTTGATTGACTTAAAGTTACAAGCCTGATTTTAGTTGCATAAAGATATTTGGCAGGTATTGCAGGGTCTAAGATGAAGCCTGAGCTGCAGAAGCAGACCAAAAACATCCCCTTCAGGCAGTGGGAAGACAGAAAAGGTTACGGGACGTGTCATCTATCTGCAGGTTAAAGCAGAAATTCTCCCATATAAAGGGATTGTGGTAATAAAACAAAAAAGACATTGCTGCCAGGTCTCACAAAATGAAATTAAAGACTCTCAGCAGAGATGTATGCGTACAATTGATTAAATCAAAATTTGAAGAACTCATAACTTTTCGCCTCAAGTTCAAATCATGAAAGTGCGCTTTGCTGTAAGAGCTCACACAAACCTGCAAATCTTCTCTGAAAATACAAAACTTGAATTTCCATGGCTCATGGCTTTGAAACACTTCTTTAGAATTTAGCAAGGAAAACCCCAAATATTAATTGCTCTCTGTTGTCACTGAGTAAGTTTTTAGCATACCAGCCCTGGGGAAATAAGATTTTAATAATCAATTGGTTATACAACATGGAGGTTTCATATATTGAAAACATGATCCATTGCAAAAGTTAGGTTATGTGGTTATCCGAAGAGACCAGCTAAAATTATTGACACAGAGTTAATAGCATCACAAATTTGGAAATTGTGGGTTGAAAAAACACAAGAGAAAATAGGACGTTACCAGAAACCTGCAGGCTAGAAACCTGCCTTTGAATTCCTAAATGTGTGATAAGAAGAGTTACATAATGCAGTTAGAACTCAATAAACAAAGCCTGTCTGCTTAGGAAGCCAGAATTAGACCATTTATCTCCTACAATGAGGAATGTTTAAAGTTATTTCTCTGTCAGTGGTAAAATTATGAATAAACCTAATGAAAAATGTAGACTCTGTGGGAGTACAGAATATGCCTGGCTATAACTTCACTTTTGTTTAACTACAGGAATATTGCTAGTTAAATGTTCCTCTATCTTAAAATATCACATCTGGTAAGATATCACCCACACAGTAGGAAAAAAGGTAGTGGGGCCTGAAAACAAACACCTTCCTGGTAGTTTAACCACCTGCCTTTAATGAAAACTTGTAGTAAAGAAAGTCAGCTGTAGGCAACTTAACAGTATCATAGTTAGCTGTTAAGCACCTGTTGTAAAAGTACCTGCATGATGGGAAAAGTATAAAGTGTTTTGTTTTTTTTTAATTACCAGATGTCGTAAAATAGCTTTAATAGCATAGTGAAAATAAGGATGATGGATAGTTCACACAAGCAGTTTCAATCTTATAAACACTTCCCTAATCACAATAAGTGGTCACTTCTGTTTGTACATTTTTTGAGAGTACAAATTCAGAAGCATTGTGTGTACTGGATGAAAGGTACTATTTTATTTCTACCTTTTTCTTCCCTTCTGTATAGAATATGAACCAGTATAGAATATATAGTCAGATTTCTCTCTCTGGGGACGAGTTCTGCAGAAACGACAGCCATCCTGACAATGGAAAGACCCATTATAAGAAGCGTAATGAGTCTGGTCCCTCTTAGGTTATTCTTCCTTACAAAGGAAGAGGGAGCGAGCAGCAGATGAACATGAATCTGCAGTGCACCCTTGGGGCAAGGACAGCTCACTGCACATTTAGCAGGAGCACAGGCAGCAGGTCAAGGGAACTGAGAATTCCCTTTTATTTAGCACTTGTGAGACCTCAGCTGAAGTACTGCCTCCAGTTTTGTGTCCCCCAGTACAAAAAGACATTGACATTCTGGGGCCAGTTAGCTGGGAAGCCGGAGCATGTAATGTACCTGGAGACACAGAAGGCAGAACCAGGGTCTTCTCGGAGACCAGCAAAGGGCTTAAGATCAACAGTGACAAGACATAGCAATGACAACTACAACCAGATATATTGAAAAATAATTTCACAGTGAGGGGCTGTCAACCACTGGCACATATCTTGAAGGTATTTAAAGCATGTCAGAACTAGACCCCAAAGCAATCTGATCAAGCTTTGAACTAAGCCCTGCTTTAAGCAGATAACCTTCAGAAGTCCCTGTCAGTCTAAGTTATTCTATATTTCTAGTTTGGATATAAACATGGTGTTTCAACAACACCATATATAAGACAATATTCTCTCACCTGCTTATAAAATAAAACAAACATGGGAGCAAGAATGTACTCTCATCATTGTCCAATTTATGTTCGTGACTTTCCTGTATAATAATATTTATCTCCATTATACTTTGTGGTAGTAGTTCTTCAACAATCCTTAATACTAGGCACTATGAAGGTAGGAAGAGCTGCTTTCTAAAATCACCATTTTGCAGTGATCCCAAAAGATCTGTTTGAAGGAGTTATCTAAGAGTTTAATGTGTATGCAAATAGCAATTTCAACCAAGCTACAGGGTTACAGTCAAGCTCTGGTTTACTCAGCTTGATTGCTCCTTGATATCCTTGCAGTAGTACGTCTGCTTTCAGTCAGCACATCCTAAGATCATGGCAAGAAGAGATGGGAATCCACAAGATTCCTTTTTGTAGTAAAGGGGGAGGTGAGGAGCAATGGGGAGCTCGCAACTAGAAAGCCCATAAATAATCCAGCTCCCTGAGAAATCAGTGGAAACTGGATGAGGGTTCCAGAGCTCCCTTCTGCTCGTAATGATTTTGCTTTATTTCTGTTTTGTTGACATACTGCATATTGTAAACTAAAGGATTCAACACATCAGCAACCTTAAGTCTGAGTCATTACAATGGGCAGAATTACTTTTCTTGGAGAAAATATACCAAACATAATTTAACTCTTTTAAAATATTCTCACAGCTTGGAAACGCAGAGGTGTGCCAGTTCAGCTGCTGAGTGTGTGAGCACAAAAGCTTCTTAGAGTGAAAATCCTGCTGAGATAGCACTATCACCCAGCGCGCTGTCATGTCCTCAGGACAGGAAAAACTCCTTGAGTGAATATTACTGTTCACTCCCAGAAAGTAAATAAGCAGATGAAATAATTTAGCAAGGAAAGGAGCAGCAGGCTGATACGTTAGCACACTCTCTGCTAAGCGAAAGAAGCAGAGACTTAAGTTCTTCTGAATGTCTGCAAGTCTCCTTGTACTGAACGGTCTCGATCTTTGTGACCTTGTACAACTACCTAGGAATCCACAATGAGAATGTTATGCATAGCTTGAGAATGCTTCGAAAACGCAGCACAACCTGTCTGAACCATGGATTTTTAGAAGTCAAGAATGCTCCTAACAGAACCTGGAATACTTTCTTTGCTGTGAGGAGTTGTTTGCTTATTCATGAATAACATAATTTAAAATGAAATCACATAGGAGGCTTCATAAATAGTGTATACAAGTAAGCAAGTCAGAAGTAGGCAAACCCTCATTTCGCTCTGATCACATTCCAGCAGGACTCACCTTTTGACTTTGCAGGGATCAGCAAACACTAATCAGATCTATACGACTGACAATTTTTATATTATTTTCCTACCACTGCTATTACAGGTGGAGGTGAGAGGAATTTAGCCAAATCTAAGTAATTAAGGTTACCTTGTTAGCCTAAACCAATGTTCATTCAGATCAGAAGGCCATTTACTGCCTCCATTGGAGAAGTCTTCAAGAAAGCAGAGCAGACAGCGACATTTGGGACTCCGGATGGTTGTGACAAGGCCCTGAGTGTGTCCTCACCTGGGCTTTAGCTCCCACCACATCGTGCCCATGCCTGGCAGGGACCCACACCACAGCTCGGGCCCACACACAGACATTCCCGAGACCTGCCTGGACCACCGCACTGCCTGACCCTGGCTGCCCTCCCAGGGCCCGATCCAGACCCTGGCTGCCTGCCCTGGGACTTGTCTCATGGCCACAAATGTGCTGGGTGGCCTTGTCTCCTGGTGAAGCCGTCATGCCAGCAGAAGGGAAAGTTGTGTCTTCTCAGGCTCCAGCTCTCCATTTATCACAGCAGTAACTGGAGAAATAGAGAGAAGCTTGGCAAATAAAATATTTATGAGGATATTATCCTTCCATGACACCTTTTTGTCTGGTTTTAACATGGAATTACAGCAGAGTAAGGGTCAGCTGCCTGCACTGAAGATCCCAGCAGAGCAGAGTTAATGAGGGGGTTACTCTTTCTGACAAATCAATAACCTGTGGTTTGGGGGCAGCTGTTGAGCCTTAAGATGTAATTCCATTAAATAAAATTCAGCTCTGTGTAAGAGATACACGGCACTTCAGTTCTAACTTATGCTTACTCTTTAAACAGAAATCATTTTAATTCATTGCCTGAAATTCCTTAGAGAATAAGAATTTAATTTTAAGTAAAAGAGCAGAAATGAAGTTTGATTCTGATACTGATATTTGTGATACTGATAGAAATACAACAGGGGTATGTATACATTACCCATCGTGAATGCAGGGAAAGATCGTTTTATCTACAATAATTTAATTCAGAATTTATTTAAATGTTTGACCCCTATCCACACTCTGGCAACTGGAAAATAAATAGGATGATGATTCATTACGTTTCTGCTAGTAGTTTAGAGAGCATTATTAACAACTATTCATAATGATCTGCTAAGAGATGGTTTATGCCTGAAGGTAACTTTTGTGTGTTTCAAGTCTGATGATGATTTTATCACTTGGGCATTTAGAAATCTCTTAACTGAGTTTATTAAAAATAAATAAATAAATAAACAAATAAGTCTTGCACATTTTCTTGTTCCATTTGGGACTACTTCTAAAAGTGATTTTATTTATTTTTTTTTTAAAGCAAGATATGTTACCACCTGGAACTTACATGGTATCTGAGAAGTTTAAAAGGATCTTGGTGGAGTTCTTCACAGAATGAACATCCATTCCATAACTCCATCCCACCTGCCTGTGTTCTCTTACACCAAACAAAATCCTGTGCAGAATGCGATGCTTAACAGTAAGTTCACTGTAAAATTTTCATTTGTCCTAACATTATTTTTGAATCAATACTAAGCCGAGTAGCTTTAGCTTGAGAAGTATGTTGGAGAGAGGTATTCTCAAACTTGTGAGAGGAGCAATCTTCTGTTCAACAGCTCTGCAAATGAGCTGAGCTCAGACCTTTCTACTACCTGTGGGGACTCAACCTGTTTTTGTAAGGGGGTTTCTTCTCATCACAAGCCCATGAGTTATGCTGATTCATAATGAGTTCTCAGTCCTTCCTACCAACATCGCTCCTGCTTGAATTAATGACGAAATGATCACCGAAACCAGAAATGGAGCTAAGGTTCAGGTGTCAGTGCCCACATCCCCTTGTCTTCACCCTTTCTAAATGCCCAGCCAGACAAGGCAGAACACAGCTGTTCCAACAGCAGGTCCCACTCTGCTGCACAAAGGCTATGACCCCATTCCTAGCTGCTCTGGGGCTGTTGTTCAGCCCTACCCTATTCTTTGTGCAGATGCTAGTTTTACTTGAACAAATGGCACAAACAGCCACATCCTCTCTAAGGGAAAGCCAGCTCCTCTTGCCCTGAAGCTATTCCTTTATTGTGAGCCTCTCTCCCCACCGCCTCATTTCATCTTCTCTGCTCTCAGCCTCACACAAAGCTAGAGCTGTGCTACACAACCAATACATCAATTGGCAGCAACCACTCAGCTGTGATACCATGCCAAAGATAGAAAGAGATGCTTAATTTCGGGGACCACGCTACCCCTCAGCCAGTTACGCAGGTGCTGCACCTTACCCTGCCTGGGCACACCTCCTACTGCTGCCCAGAGCAAAATCCTGCCGGTGCTTTCCACGGCCCACTCGGTGCACAAAACTAAATACTGAGACTTCAGCCTGTCAGGAAATATTAGATCAAACGAAGAATGTAAGGAATAAACTGACATTTTCCACACAATAAATAGCTTATCACGAGTATTACATAAAGTGCTATGACAAATTTAATTTTGGAACTATTGACAAGAGCCTGGAAGTTAGTCTTTAATCATGAACTCTTTAAAACTTCCTGTAAAAAGGAAAGTCTCCACTCTCGCTCTGTCACATCTGTTTTCAGTTTTCAATTTATTAGCACAGAAGTTAACAAAAATCACAAAGCTGATCTACAGTCTTCACCCTAGGGCTTTTCATATCCACTTTGGGTTGCTCAGACTTTAGAGTTACTTTGATTCATATCATGAAAAACCATTACTCAAATCCTTCCACAAACAGACCTCAGTTCAGAAGACACTTTTCATTGGATCCCAAGTTAGCCAAAGCTATGAGATGAATCTGCTTGTAAATATAATGTTTGCTGTAAAGCAAACACACTATATTGTAAACTATAGAATTTCATTTTATTTGAAAGAAAGCTAGAATTCTTGAGTAGAGAAATTTTGAGTTAGTGGGCAATACAGATTACAATAAAAGGATTTGTTATCAAATCTACTCTGCTCCAGTTACATCCTCGCTAGCTGAAACCTTTCCTTTCTAGTCCAACACATTTCCATGGCCTCTTGACTTCCAATAAACCCTTATCAGTCCTTCTCAATTAATATACAAGTAAAATGTTGTCTGTTGTCACCTATCTGCCATCTAAGGCTTGGCTATGACCTGGACTCAGCTTTTCTAAGGGGGTATTCCTCATCTTCCACACTCTTCAGCTCTTTCTAGTTCTCTCCTATACTTTCTGCTCCAGGGTACTGCGGGGAGCTCTTTGAGCTGAGAACATAGAGCTGCTCTGCAGGAAGGTCCATTTCCCACTGCTGGCCAGTTCCGCCGAGCCAGGCAGGACAAGGCAGTCTTTCTCTGATCCCTCCAGAAACTACTATACACTATAGCTGTAAACACACAAAACGGATATACCATTTTTCTATGATATATAAATTAAATCAAACATTATATGAAGACAAACATGTAAAAAGTGCTTAAATGTCTTCTTGAATAGAGCCAGCCCTGATCAGATCATAAGTCTATAGGAACTTCTTTGCCTTTTCCAGTAGGACCAATATCTGCTAGCTGGAGGAGATGCTACAAGCCAGATTTGCCAGTCTCTTGTACAGCAAGCAACGTCTGCTGCCACTGTAAATGAGAACTACTTAGGCTTCATCTTGATAGAAATTATATTCAGCTCTCATTTAATTACAGTGATTTGAATACTTACTTTTACATGAAGATGTGATCAAGCATTTACCATGATGGGATTGCTCTCCAGTCTAAGATTAAGTCTTCCTTTCTAACTAGGTTTATCTGTATTCTGACTTTAAAACAACCCCTAAGATCTGCAGGCCATAGCAATATGACTTAAAATAGTAAGACAATTGTACACAAGACCTCTGAACTTAAGACGTGTTCAATGAATGCATAAAATTCAGCACAAAGTATCCTTAATGATGATGGCTTTTACACAGTAATTAAGCTACTCAATACAGATTTTATACTTGACACTCCCCCCTGTTTTAAACTCCTGCATAAGAACTAGCTAATAATTATCATAAATTCTTAGGGCATGAAAACACTGTCTACCTCATTACCCTGCAGAAAAGGGGTCCGTAAAACAGCTCAACTGATCAATGACAGCAAATCATTGTCAGTCAGAATCAAAACCCAGGAACTCTTAGCTATAAAAGCATTAAGAAATGTGGTTTGTTGGACAATTCTTAAAGCAAAGTAGGAGGAAAGCTCAATTTGGAGCTTGCCAACTCAGCATTTAAGTAAAGCTCAAAACAAATCTGAACATTAAATAAGCATTCCCAGAGCCACCTGAGATGAAGACATTGTTTAAATATAATGCCGCAATGCAGAACCTGTTTTCTGAGCACTTTTGAAACTAATTGGTAAAATCAAATTGGTATTTCTCAGATACTTCTGAAACCAGCATCCATACATAACACTTTTTAAAATTCAGCAGAGACACGTAGTAAAAGGTTAGGATCTTGAAAGAATTATTTTCTGGTTTTCCAAAACAGACCACAACGAACAAGCATTCACTCATCATAGAACATAAGCCTGTAATCACCTGCCTCTGAAACTAAGCTTAGTGCACCTACTTGACATAAGCTTCAAAATTTACAAGGTTTTACAGAATCAAAAATCAATTGTTTATATTCATGTTCTGAATTGGGGGGGTTGGGGATGGGGAGGGAGAAGAGCTTTTGACTTCTAAAATTTTCACACTTTCAGCCTAATAACCAGGACAAATATCTGCTGCTATTTTGAAAATATCAGCAGAGTATATCAGCATACTATATCAGCATAGTATGCTAGTATATTATTCTTTCCTCCTCTTCACAAATGCTTTTGGGATACTTTAGTCAAGATAACTGTAGTTCTATATAACCTATTTTCCAGGTAAAGAAACTAAACATAAAGAGCATGGGTACTCTGTTGTTTTGCTTAATTTATAGATGATGCTTAGATACTGAGAAGATCTAATTTCATTCCACTTTGAGGAAGTGAAAGAAGCCCCTAAATCAGTCCTTACCTAATCATCAGTTTCTCAAGGAATGAACAGACACTCTGAATTACTGCAAAATAATTCAATACAAATGGAATAGAGTCATTTAGCAAACAGAATTGGATCATTTAACAAATGTAGACATCTTAGATGTTTATAGCACTACTACCTGCTAGACCAAGATATATCTGCATGCCTGTTCTGTAGGACGGTACACAAACAGAGCCCCAGCCACAACTTCCCATGCTCTTAACATATTCTCATGTGTGAAGGCCACCTGACATTTGGCCAGCAGCTTCCACTTCATCAGTCTTTGCCAAAAGGGTGTCATAGTAGACATTTAGTTGGTTCTAGCCATACTCTCATTCTTACTTTTCTGATCATTAGAAATATGCCTGTCCATAAGATGCTGTTAATACATCTGAATTAGTTTGAACTAGATAACTTGCTAAAATCTTAGCTATGCTTCTTATGTTATAATACATGTAGAAGCACAGGCAATGGCAAAGGAACAGGAATAGCAAGCTGTGTTTTGATTTCGGTGCTCACCAGCAGAGAAAGAGAATACCATTAATAAAATTTTTACAAATATAGTTGCACAACTAAATCTCAAGTGCCATTAATATCTCTAACTATATATTTAGGACCAAGTAATTTATTCTTATTCTTAAAGATAATGAGTCCTGTAATCATTTATCATTTCTATTCCTAACAAACAGTAGAAATCCTTCATTCAGCAGAAAATTGCTTATAATTTGGCCAAATTACTGAATGTAAAATGTCCCTTGGACAGAAGCAGCCTCCTTCATCACCTCCCTCTTTCAAAAGGAAACAGAAAAGTCACTGAAAACATTTTCTAGTAAATGGCACCACTCTAGCACTTCACTGTGCAGCTGATCAGCTTTTAAAATTCCACTACACTGTGGTTGGCCTCCTTCCTGCAAAACATGTCAATGTTGAATCTGTTGTGACAAAGGGTAACTAGTTAAGGGAAAGAAAGTGCAGCACTTGCAAGCTCTCCCCTTGCTGAATTGCTTCAATTCCCACACCTTAGCAGTGTTTTTTTCTTTAATACGATGAAATCCCTTTCCAACCAGCTCAATGGTTCTAGTGCACATGAAGCCAACGATTTTGAGAGGCTTGTAACAGAGCATAGACATGGTTTTAAATCCACAAGATTCTTATCTGAGCTCAAAACTTTACTGCTGGCTCCTCCAAACCTACTAATGGTGTCTGAAAAGACACATAAAACCAGCCAAGGATGGAGAAGTTGCCATGACAGACAGAGTGGTGAAATCAGGGTAGTGGCATAACTGCCAGCTCTCCGTGGATGAATCTAAAATTCTGCAGAATGTTACCATGACCTTCAACCATAGGAAAGCATCTTTGTGTGCGGAGAAGACAACATTCAAACATCAAATAAGTCTCTTGTTCTGATGCTAAACATTCTTGTACTTTCAATCAAGTCACCTTCCTATCATGTTGACTTAAACATTTCTCACAGGGATGCTATTAGAGTTGACTAAAGCAAAGGAACTACATTGAACTATGATAAAAAGGAGAAAAATAGTGCTATTTAAATAAAACAGCTTTGTAAAAACGCTTAATGATAAGAAATCAAACCAAAGGGAAAAAAAAAATAATCAGCAAATAACGTCTTTGCTGCTTGCTAGCTGGAAGTTTCATTATAGGCATCAGGTGAAAAAGAAAGAGCTTAATGCTCCTTCATTCTCTAGAAGAACAGAATCTCCATTCCTTAATCTCTAAGTTGCTAGGGCCCACTGGAACAGAAAAAATAAGTAAAGCAAAATATGGATGTTTCAGCAGTTTTCCTTCCACATCAAGGAAAAAAAAACTTCAGTATTTTCAGCCAGAGCACAGGAGACGTGGCCTCCTCAAATATCACATCAAACTATTCACCTCTTAATGTGTCTTGTTTGACTTTTCACTTACTGCAAATATTATTTACTTTAAAGCCATCGTTGTACGTGGTGATTCAATGTAACCAAATATTCATTCCTTCTGCCATAAGTAATCTGAAATTTGTCTCTGGTTATATCTCACATTTTCTCCTTTGGTTCAGAAGAAATTATATTTATAAACAATTGAATAGGTTGTTCCTTTGCATCAGCCCTTAAAAAAACATCCAGAGCTTTGTGCAACAGCAATTAAAGAAAAGATGAGTTCTGACACTAGTCTTATTTTTAATAATTGCAAGAGAAAATGTGAAACTCAGACGGGTCTTGTTAGTGCTAAGTGCACTCCTACTGACTCCAATTTGTTTTGTTCTATTAATTTATCATCTCACATTTGGAATGATTTTATAGTCTGCTAGGAAAAGGCCTCAGAAGTATAAAGCAGTGAGATAGCAGAATGAAGATGCAGCTAACTGTGATGTTTCAGAGCAATTTGAGTACTATTCGTGAATACACTATTATTCTAAATCAACCCTGCAGCTTTTTATGTCTGCAGAATATACAACATTGTTTAGTACTACCAAATCTGACAGGCTTAGTGGCAAAACTCAGTGAACCTCATCCACATGAGCTTGTAACCCTTACTACAAGTCTGGCTGGAGAAGATCCTGTAATTTGTTCACCTGTAACTGACATACCTTTGCATTGATCAGGACAGCTTTCTCAAGTCTTTCCAAGTCAAACTTTGAATAGTCCATGCAGCAAAACCAAAATATATATGTATGTATGTATATGTATATGTGTATCAGGACTGTACAAAACTGTGAAGGTACTTGCTGATGCTGTAATTTAGATTTAATTTATTGTCTGCTTGCTAATGAGAATAAGAATATATATTTTGTGGTAATTCAGAAGGGGGACTGAAGGACACCAAGATGTTTTGTTATTCAGACTGAGAGCCACGCTAAACCTTTAGAGACCTTTAGTCTGCTTAGCTGATTTCAGGAATCTCAGGATTCATGGCTTTCCTTTCATTCCAAAAATGAATGAGGTGTTGCTTCATGCTTTTCTTATTTTATCTACTAAGGATGCCTAACAGCTACCAGTAAACAAAGACCAGGTGAGAGACACTGTGAAACATGGATACTTCTACTTTGCAAGATGACAAACAAGTATTAGCTAATACTGTGATAAACATGAATCTGCCAGCAGTCAGTAAGAAGCACAAAATTTGTAATTTCCTTCTTGAATTTCTGCGATGCCCACAAAAGCACCAAGAACTAAAAACTCAGTTACACCTCACCGTTCAAAGGTATAAAAGACAGCAATGAACCCATAAAGCAAATGGAACTCATTTTCCAAGTTTATGTTCCCCCTCAATTATCATCAGCAGTCAAAGGCAACTCTTAAACTAGACTATTTAATAACAATCTTTATCTTGTTTTGAAAAATACTGCATACATTCCTAAGACTTCATAATTATGAGAGCAAAAATCCAAACTTTACCCCACAAACACAACTGGGAAGTGCCAGGAGGTGGGGTCATTCAGCATGCACTTGGGTTGTCCCTTTTTCAAAACAAACAAACAAAAAAACACACACACAAAAAGAAAAAAAAACAGTCCACAAACAAAAAATTCCCATGAGCAGAAAATAATTCTATTTGGTAACTGTCGTGATGAAAATCATCTACTCAAAGGTCTAAACTGACAAAAAACAAAGGCCCAGAAAACATAAGAAATTAAAAATAATTATTAGCGTAAAGTATTTCCAATTGATTTGATGTGTTTCAAATTAATGTAGAAATTTTTTCTTTGAAGGAATGCCAGTGAACATAACATACAGAGAAAACCAAAGCAAATTATTGATTAGCACCAGCATCTAGCTTCAGTCCAAAAGTACAAAAACGGCCACAAAGACCTCAGAAGTGTGTCAGGACACCCAGCCATGCCTAAGGTATTTAAGACACTTGTGGATGTGGCACTAAGGGACATGATTCAGTGACGGGACTTGGTAGGTCACACTGATGGTTGGACTCCACGTTACTGCATGTCTTTTCCAACCTAAACGATTCTATGATTCTATGACAAAGCGAAGTTTTTCCTTTCCTGTCACATAGCTCTTCACTGGCAATCCCCTCAGCATTTTTAATGGATGAGTTCCCTTCAAATCTTAGCTGAGTGATACAATTGTTTTTTTGCCTTCCTCTGAGTGAAGTAAGATGAAGCCCATCTTTGCCAAGCCATTGCTGGGATCGTAAACGGATTTGCTTGAGGCACTTTGATTCACCCTGGCTGAGGTACATTCTCCAGGACTTGGTACATTCCCAAGGATCTTTCCTGTAAGTCTTGTGGAATCACCATGGTAATGTTCTCCTCTTGCAGTAATTATGCTTATATATATCCTCTTTAAATATCTAAGGTAGTTATAACCTATAGAAATATAAGTAATTATATACCAGTCACTATAATACAGCTGTGGGCAGCTGTAAATAAAGTGTTTACTTGGGGATGGGGCATTGCAGAGCTTTAGAAAAATGTGTTATGAAAGACAAGAAAATAAGCCTGTTCCAGTTTGTCAGAATATGTAATTTAGTCCAGGCAGAAATCTTGTTAATCAGAAATTACAGAAGGAGATAAGAGTCTTTCTCAATTAAGATCAGGTGGAAAATGCTTTCATTTAACGTGTCCTGAGAAGTATCACATCAAAAATAATTAAACAGAGATGTAAAAACTTTCCAATGTTTTAAATATATTACCTCCTTTGAAATTTAGAAAAGCTTCAAAGAAATGTCAGGTTCTGGCATGCTGTGGAAAGAGCACTTGTGTTTAAAAACAACAAGGCCTTTTCGCTTAGTTTTATACATATTTGATTGAGCCACTCAAAAAATAATAACTGAAAAACTAATTTAAATTCAGACATGATCCTTTGGATAACACTTTTAGCTCAACAGTAAGAATTATTAGGAGTGAGCTTGTGACAAACTCTAGATTTGGAACATGACACAAAGGAGTTTCTGTCAGGCTTTTTCAATTATTAGTCTTCTCTTCCTGGTTATTTATATTTCCTTTCAACTCCCATGTATAAGTCATACAGCAGTAATACAGTAACATCATCTCTGAGGAACAGTCTAGCAACTGTGCCCCTCTGCTAGCAAGCTTGTTTTCATTTTTAAGGTTTTAAAATTTTCTATGGCAGATGAGTGTACTTTTCAGATTTTGCGTTATTGTTACATTTTTTCAATCTCTAACCTTTTCTCATGACTTTGTACATCTTCAGGGCCCACTCTCACTCATTAACTAATCAATTACACACTTGCTAATCTGTTCTATCCAAAGATAAAGCAGAAGGAAAAGGCAGACACTGATTTCTCTTTACTGCTTCAAAAATAACTTCTTGAAACTTGGTTATGCAAAAACCCATTCTAAACCACTGCGCCCAGTCCTCCATATGGATTTTCCAAGAGTTTGTGTGAATTCATTTTGAAAGGAGACCCTTATTGTACTCACTTGGTGGGCTACTTCATGTGATATGGATTGGCAGGCATTGTTGTCAACTCATTTGAAATCAATCCATTTATTGTTCACACTGGGTACAACATTTTGGACTGAGAGCACAATGAAACAAGAAGAAAGGCTTACTGGAAGGCAAATAATAGCACAGAATACAAATGGAAAAATGTAATAGTCATGGACTGAAGACAAAAGAATAGAAGAGACAGACGCAGAGATTAAAGACAAACATTGATCAAAGATAGAAAAGGAACTGCAGCCAAATGAGAATCTGTGATCAAAACCTGATGGAAAGGAGTATGGTGAGAGATGAAAAAAAAAAAAAAAAAAAAAAAAAAAAAAACAGCTTCAGTGCTTTTGGTTATCCTATCTACTTCTGGTTTTCTCTACCAGTCTCTAATGCAGCCATGTTTAAGAAAGAAGATGTATATGAATTTCTCTACACCTCCTCAGAATAAGAGATTTGTGAGTGGTTGTCTTGTCAGTAACTCTCCCTTTTCCACTTTGCTGCAAAGTTCATCACTAAACTAAAACTATTTTCAAGGTGTTTTATGGTTGCGATAAAGCATATTCTCATATTTCGGTCACAAATTTCTCATCAAAATGCATACATTAACTCTTAAAGGCTGAACTGTGTCACCGGGATAGCTCTGCAGACTCCTGCTGCAAGTAACTCAGTCACGAACTGTGGAGCTGTCAGGTGACAGCCACGTACACCCTGCCTGGCTGAGGTCTGAGTGCTTGCTCCCCATCAGAAAGACATTAGAACTGCTACAATACCAGTTTTGCCAAAATTAATCAGAACATGGAAAAGCTGAATTTTGTGCCCAAGGGAACGAGCTGAAACCAGCAGAGAAGAGGGAATTGGACCTTCAGCCCATATGCTAGATGTAGGCATGACTTGTGGTCTGTCATTCTCCTGCAGGTTTTGGATAGAAATAGGGTCAAATCACAGGTTCAGGTCCCTGGGGTAACGGGCACTCTCAGAAACTCTATGCTAGTGAAGATAATTGCTTTTGATTTTTGCTGAGTTTGTGAGAGCCAAGCCCTGGGCAAATTATTGCTGACAGCTCTCAGGACTGCTCTTGCTGTGAAACTCCCAAATGTTACTCTCACATTTGGTTTCTGAAGCAACTTCACATTGTAATATTCTACAGCAGACTGTTTCAGTGCAGGGATAACCAATTTTCTTACCATGTCTTAATATTGCTGGGCAACAGGAAAGCTACAGTTGGATGTAACAGTGATTGGGCATTTTGCTGTAAAAGAGGAAATTTTCCACTTTGTTTCAATAACTATTTTCCAAACAAAAATAAAACTATCTGTTGTTATGGTGTTCATATGGTTTGCCAGCTAACCTTTGCTTATTATTGGTCAAATAATCCTAAGACTCAAATAGCTTCAGAGCATTATTCATGGACCAGGTCAGTTAAAGCAGCCACGTGACATTTCAAATATTTTAGGAAATCTGAAGTACTTCCACAAGACTAATTTTAGTTGTCCAAAACCGCTGGATGCTAAAAAGGAGAAGATCTGACTTTGTTTGCTGTGGTTCAAAAAGAAATTGCCTATATTTAAAGAGTTGGCAACAAACCTTTTTCTTGCGAGGACATCTTGTGGCTAATATTTCACATTATTGGCAATAAGCCATCACATAGAACTTGGCTGCAGACAAGTGACTGGAACATCAGGAGTCTTAAAATCACCTTTTGTGCCAAATGCACGTCTTCTTTTCAGGTTTAGTCCTGGTTCATAATGATAGGAGCAGAACCAGGAGCTATATTTGTAAATGAAAACTATTTGAATGCCCAGAGGTATTTTTGTGAGATAATTTTTCCTATGGTAGCATTCAAAAATTTCTGTGTTTTGCTAGAGATATTTTTAAACCTTCATTATTGCAATTAATGGCTTGTGTGTTAAGTATGACATTGACTTCTACTGGATAAATAAAGACTTAATACTGCACCACTGATGAGCCCTATAAATTGCTGAACGTTTGGGAGATGCTACCGTAGCATCTGTTCCAGGGACATGTGCCTGTAAGAGGGAGAGAGCAGGTATCTTTCCAAGATACCTAAATAGCCATTCTATACCACCCTGTGAAGATTGAAGATCACGAGTTTTATAATATACCCAAAATACTGCCATAAGACAGTGTTAAGTAAATAAAATTTGCAATTACAACATTGCTTTCTACCAGTTTTACAACACTCCACAAGGTAAGTTAGCTGCTTTTCATTAGATTGCTATAAGGTAAAGTTGCTGGGACAGTTAAGAAATTAGGTGGACCTAATAGATAAAACATTTAAAACTTCAGATTTCAGCAAGTGGGGTAGAAGAAGAACAAAAAATCTATTTAGCCATTTCCAGTGAGGCTGACTCTGCACTGTCACCATCTTGACAGCAGCTATAGGAAAGCAAGGCTACTTCCTATTTTGTTTCAGTAAATCTCCAGTCTCTACACTTGACATCTCAAAGAAGCTCTCAAGAGTTTAATATACTTCTAAAGAATTAAAAATTCTGTTCTTCCCTTTATCCCAGATACCCTTATGATGAGTTTTCTAGGACTGGCAGACATGAGGATGTGATTACGTTAGACAAATTTGTTTGTATCATTTCTTGATCACAACTGATATAAGAACAGAAAATATTTGCTTTCATAAATCAAAACTTTTATAACTATCCTAGCAATGGGTTACAGTACATTAGGATCTCAATCTACAATCCACTAATGAAAGATGAACTATACAGTTAATGATTTAATCAGTACACTCTGTTAATTACAAATGAAACAGAAATCAAGAGGAAAATGAAATATAGAAATAGCACATACAGGACCAATCCTGCTTCCTTTATTCACTGTGGCATTCCTGTTTAGATTCAATGGGACTAGCGGTATGAATGAGGCAAGCAGGATTTGATCCCACATATATTATCTCTAATCAAAAATGCTTAGATACTCCTGCCTGTAGCACATTTTCCAATATTCTCATTATAGAGAAGATTAACTCAATATCAAAGGAATAACGTTAGAAGTTTCTAATGGAATCCAGAAGAGTTGCAAAAATCACTTTTTGGAAATGTTCTCATTTGGCCTGCCTCATTAATCCCTTTAACCATGGAACCTGCATTTCAATTTCAGATAGTACCCAGGCTTCCAGATATCCGACAGCACAACAGTAACTCCACTGCAAGTAGTCCGCAGAGACCCAAATTCTGCGGCCCCAGCCCTGGAAAGGATGCCATGCAGAAGATGATAGGAAGGAAGGACAGACCCGTGATCGAGGCATTGGCTGAGCACCTGGCCAGATCAAGTCCCCAGATGCTGCTGGTGAGCAAGCTGTACAGGCTTCCAGGCTTAAATTCCTCCAAGTGCTTTTAATAGCACTTCCCCACACACCGTTATATTAGCAGATTAACCAATAACAAGGGAATTAAGTTCACATTCATACCTATAATGGTGATTCTCTTAACGATGGCTTCATGCAATCTTTTTGTATTTAAACTTCTACTTAAGCCTACTCCCCTTTCCTCCTTACATTTTGTTGGGAGAAGCAGTATTCAATGGGAAAACAACACTTGGGCCTTCCTCAGCTGATGCACTAGAGACTGCTCCAGGTAAAATAATTTAAATAAACCTTCAGATTGTCTGCATGGTGCCAGCATTTATTTCATTTTTCATGTGGCTTCAGGATCTGGAGGGAAGTATTTCAACTTCACTTATCTCTCTTGCCTCAGTCCTCTAGCAAGTACTGCTTTGGCATACCTTGCAGCTGGCTCCCAGCTTCAACATTAACAACTGTGATCCTAAGTATGCTTTGCTAAATAGATCTGGCACTGTTTTGAAGAAGCAATCAAGTAATATGAAGTAGAGAATGGCAAATGCCTTCAGATAAAGCTCATCCCAGTGCTAACCAGCATTTAATTGAGCCCCAGGGGCCTTTTGCTTCCCCTATATGCAGGGCAGCTTCCCCTATATGCAGGGCATGCAAGAAGGCATCTCTTGCTGGTGGTCCCCTCATGTGCCTCTTAAATCCATGACACCAACTCCCTTTTGAACAGTAATAACCCTCCACCACTTCTACAATAGTAATACAAAATTGTAATGAATAGACAAGGTTAAACAAGAACCCAAAAACCTTCACCTCAAACTCCTGCTGTTATCAGACAACTCTCTTCAATATGCAAATAAATAAATGATATCCTGCACGCATGCATTTGCTTAACCTTCCTTAATTCTTGTCTTAACTAGATCCAGAAACGTGTGAACACATTCGGTGAATCTAGATTCAAGTATTTTCAATAGAACCTGGGTATTTTTAATTTTGCAAAGCATAATATGAACGGAGCCTTTTCCATCCCTAACATAAGTGGCATATATTTCTACAGATGTATAAATTAGGTACATGTGTGTGTATCTCGCCACAAGGATGTATTACAAGCAATTAAACTCTTGATAATAAATGATTCATCAGTCCGCAGGTGATGTACTGTAAGTGATTGCTCCTGTAGGTAGTAATCATGTGGTGCAATTGCCAGAATTATAAATTCCCTCTGGGCTGATTGGATTTTATCAACAAGAAGCAGTGAAGTAAAAGAAGGTTCGAGGGTGAGGGGGTTTTCTGTTTGTTTTGTCTTGTTTTCTGTGTTTTTGTTGCTGTCATTGTTTGTTTTTTTTTTTTTTTTTGTTGCTGTCGTTTGTTTGTTTTTTAAGAGGCTAAAAACTTTAATTAGAAATATGCCAATTGGAAATGAATGCCTTTCCCTTGAAGCCATACCCTCATGACTACTGAGCAACTGTCAGAAAAACGTAACTGTTGCCAGATCAGCCTCTGAGACCACAGTATATTCTAAGTAAAGGCAAAGATGAGTTTTTTTCTACCCCCACAAAAATATATGCAACTCTTGTGCATACCAAAACTGTTTGCCCGGGGGCAGAGTACCATTCCAGGAATCTATATAGGGATTGAAATAACATTCTCATATTTAAATAAATGCACAAGGGCTAGTTACTGGTATTACTTGGGCAATTTATTGGTACAATTTATGGGTTCTATTTGAAATTTTAAGCTATGCATTTGTAAGGCCTTCAGTTCCCCGACAGCAAATTGAGGAACCATGCACACTGAATTTAGACAACAGAAAATGGACGAAAATGGAACAGTATGTTTAAGTTTTAATAAGAGACCTACCTGATAAGAATAACATCCTGATTTCTATTTTTTTCTTTTATCACAGAATTAGTTTTCTTTAATTAAATATCAAAGCAGTAAATAGCAGTGTGACAAATACTACTCACCAAAACCAAATGCAATCCACAAAATAAAACTCTCTAAAGTAGTCTACCATTTATTACCATGTCATATGGGTTCAAGTTTAAAAACATAACTAAACCACAAAAACACCTATTTCTTTTTATCCTCTAACTTTTTATTATTAATATTACTACTTTCCAAAATATCTTTAATGGAAAAAGGCCACCCAAAAGAACATAAGCATGCAGAAATAATTTCATATTGATATTTACTAGTGGCACTCTTCTCATTTTTTTGTTGTTCTTATTTTTAAGAAAAGTGACACTTTTCTTATTTTTTTCAAGAAAATTAAGTTAAGCACAAGGCCTTATTGAGCCATTTAATTTTATTTGTGCAACAGGATTACATCCCGAATTTAAAAATTATACCAAAAGACTGATTGTTTATTTTGTCTTTTATGACTGTATGGTAATTTAATGTCATTCATTTCAAGAGTTATACCAAGCCCCCGTGTAGCCCAATTGCTTGCAGCAGCTATTCCAGCCAGGAAGAACATGAATATTAGGTTGAGGCACTGTAGTATCTAGTCCACGCTTGTAGGAGGTTTTTGGAAGGGAAAATAAAGTAAGTTTCTGATTGAAAACTTTTTTGAGGAGATGTAACAGTAATAGGGCGAATATAAAGCTACATAACTTTTAAATCATCCCAAATTCAGCAGTTTCAGTGCTGCATACCTATCTACACTTATTCATTTATACAGGAATCAAGTATCCAGCTATACTAACAGAGTCCAGGCTAAACACAGTAAGCACAGCTATTTCTGCATCTTTGTCTCTCTGATCATAGACTTTTCTTTTTTTCTTTAAACCAAAAAGATGTTCTTCATTTTTCCCAGAAAGTGTTATCCATAACTTCATCCCTGTCTACTCCCACAGCCAGGAACCACCACCAACCATCATGCTTGCTAATAAACTGGGAATTATTTTGCACTTACTCTGCCCAGTGTCACATCAGCTGTGACTTGTACCAGGCTCCAGATCACCCCTACTCATAAAGTCTTTAAGCACACACTTTACTACTGTATTGCATAAGGAGGCTGAGTATCTGCACTAGGCAAGCCGGTGACTAAATCTTGCTGTATACCTCTGCTGCCCTCCCAGGCACTGGTACTTGCTACCATTTCAGGATAAAAAAACTACAGCATAAGCATTGCTCGCCTGCTAGATCTCCTTCTGCATAGTCACTACTACCCTCATGCAAAAATAATGTCTAATCATACACTGTACAGGAAGATTAGACAATAATTATTTATACAACTAAAAAAAATGTTTTCCCCAGAATGCGTATCTGTCTTCATAAAATGAATCCTATTCTTCTATTACAGCACTTCCTTCCCTTTCCTTTCCATTTTTCCCCCCATTATTATTGCCTAAATGAAACTCTGAGATGTTTGGGATGCAGTTTTCTATAACTCACTCAATACACACCCAGACGTTTTGGCCTAACAAACAGCAACAGTAACAATTTGACATATATAAGCTAAATTATAAATGAGGCCTTGGAAAACACAATAGAAGCTTTAAAGAAAGGATGAAGGCTCGTCCCTGTAAATTTTATCTGCTTATTCTGACACTGAAAATTGACTTGCAGTGCAAAGTAGCAATTACAGTGTACTCAAATTAGACGAGAGCAAATTTATAGCAATACACCAAGAATATAAGAGTCAGCTTAACCAAAATCTCAAAACACTGACCTGCCTGCTCTGGGAAAGCTTTGGGGAACTGTTTGAAAGCTGTTTTGATGCATACAGAAAACTTGCTGTAGGAGACAACTATGCAGCTGTCTCAAAATCTTTTCATTTGGAGGTACAACATTATGCTGCTTCCAGAACTGCAGAGATCCAGGAGAAAAAAAAAGTGAAAAAGAAGAAAAAAAAAAAAAAAAAGATATTGGCTATTAAAAACAGAAAACACGCGATTTCAGAAGGAATTTTGCAGTGCTATTCATTCTCTTGAGAAAATGCATTTATTAGTATCATGAGCCAGGTACTGTAAGCCAAATTAAGGCACTGAGGGTGGAAAAAAAGTTTTCTTTGGGAAAAGATTCTCTAAGGCCTGCAGTGTTAGCAACCTGAAGTGCGCACCACAAATAGCTATCCTGGGTTCTCTGGAAATAACTAGACATTCCATAGAACATTTCCAACACTGCAGGGACACTACAGTTCTTTGAAAATATAGCATGTAGGTTCCGAATCACTTGGGTGCATTTGAAACGTGTAAGGCATGATAATAGAGATTGAGGGAAAAACAAGAAACAAATCAGAATGCAGCCAGAGGCTGCCGCTGGATTCCTTCTATAAGAACAAAGTGAATACAAGCTACAGCTAGAGAATTTTTACTAGATTTCTAATTTTCCCAACTAAAATTCAATAATATTTATAGAGTCCAGTAGATAAAACAAGGCATGGATATAAAAGCAGAAAAAGAAGAAATTCAGGACAGGGAAAAGGTACTTGACATTTTCTTCCTTCGGCATTTGGCAAAAACATTGTTCCTGGAACAGAACCTTTCTTTGTCTGTATTGATATTCACTCCAGACTCGAAGACTGGATTAAAGGAGATTCACACAAGTTTGTTTACTCTGAAGTTCTGCTGCAAATCCCCATCTGGAAGGCACCGGGACCCTTCAGCACCATCCAGGTTTCAGTGGGACAGAGACTACCTACAACCCACTGCCACAGCAGCTGAACACAAGCGTGCAGCAATTCTTCCCCAGATTACTATAGCTCCTGTCAGCTCAGTGATTTAGGCTTTTTTTCCCACTAAGTACAGTTACTTCACATTGAATCATAAAATCACTGAAGTTGAAAGGGACCTCAGGAGGTCATCTAGATCAACTTCTTGCTACAAGATGGGACAACTTGAAATTCAGACCGGATTGTTCAATGCTTTGTCCAGCCAAGCTTTGAAGATCTCTATGGATGGAAACTGAAAACATTATGTTCCAATGTTTACCTGTGCTCAGTGATTTTTTTTTCCCCCATATATTCAGCTGTACCTTCCCTGTTAAAATTTATGACCACTGTCATTCATTCTCCCACTGCACACATCAATAAAGAGCCTGGCTGTCTTCTCATTAACCTCTACAGGTACTAGAAGGCTGCTTCTAGGTCCTCCAAAGCCTTTTTTGTGCCAAATGAAACAAGCCCAGTTCCCTTCAGCATATCCTCATAGTGAACTCCTTTACCCCCACCTTCTTTGTTTTGTGGGCCCAAACCACGATGCGTTACCCTGCGGTTGAAGGAGAACAATCACTTCCCTCAGCCCTGTGGCTACGTTCCCGTTGAGCCGTGTTAGCTCCCCTCACTGCCAAGGCACACTGCTGGCTCACGTGCGGCAGCCTGCTCTCCATGATTCCCCAGGTCCTTTCCAGCAGAGCCTCGCCACCACCACTCTCCAGCTTGTAGCTCTGCAGGGTGTGTTCTGACCCAGCTGTGGGACTTTGCTCTTGTCCTTGTTGAATTTCTCTGTGTTTATAGAAAGCCAGGCCATAGCAGAACACCCCCGCCCCTGATTCTTGGTTTCCTGCTTTGATCACAGCACAGCTTGACTGTCATTAAGTCAAAGAGGAACTAGACTCCATGCAGGATCCAGATATCCCACCTAGGATACCCACTGACAAAGTGATTAGGGTATCCTTGCAACATAGCCATGTCTCTATCTCTGAACTCTGCACAAATTCAACGATCTAAAGAGCACCTTTATTTCTCCACCTATTGAGAAAACTTTCTTCCTTTGTAAAACACTTCAGTATCTACAAGTGAGAACTGAAACACAAGAGTTAACTGTCATTAGCCATTTTAACTTATTTTCTCTTCCTATCCTTGCCAGAGTTTTGTGGCACATACTAGCAAGTGTAATTACAGCTATGGAGCACAGTAGTCAAATATTTTAAGCGTTATGAACAACTGTATGGTTATTCATCTGCTCAGTTATGAACAGCGGCTGTAGTTTCAAGAACTTAATTTACCTTCTTTCACAGGATATTGGGATCTGCCTCTTGCATTTGTCATGATCTTTCATGTTCACTGTGGTTTGTAGCATACTGAAAAGTGTGCTGTTGTCTATTTTCACCTTTCAATTAATAAATGTAAGTTTTAGGTAAGGTCTAATTTTCAATGAAAATGAAAATTCTGTTTTTCAATGAAATTCAATGAATTTCAGTCATGACCTGATAAATGCACTTCAAGGTCAAAAACCACGAAGAAATAAAAGGGACACACCTCCACACATCCTCTGACAATTCCAAGAGGCAGTGATATGTCATTTAAGGTTCCATATCTGTGACCATTTGCAGCTGTAAAAAATGAGGCAGAAATACCATTCAAAGACAGACAGAAGGATACAATCGTTCTGTAAACTGAGTTACTTATTATGAATATTTACAGGTTACTTTTGAAATATGAGGTCATTTAAGACTGCTTTTGGCTGCTCTTTAAAAAGATGATTCATTTTTCTTTCACGTTTTGTGCATGAACTTTGGATTGCAAAATCTGCACAAGAATTTTAAAAGTAAAATACAGATTCTAAATAAAAAATCAGGGTATCACTAGACATATAATGGTGGATTTTCTTGAGGAATACTTAATACAGTAATAGATTTTCATTAACGTTTTCAGATATTTGGCTAATTGTGTTCATGTTCAGCTAATCACGTTTAATTACTGTCTCTAAAATCACCTAGCTTTTACAGCTACAGTATTATAGCGCTCAGAAAATATTCCTAAAATTCGTCCTATCTTTACATTCACTCCCATGAAGTTATATCCCAAGGAAGTAATGACGGTTGCAAGGATCTGGGAGACGGTGCCATTAATTTTCTTGTATCTGTTACTATCATGAAGAACAAGTTCAATTCAACACAACAGTATGTGTGTTTAGACTCAGAGCATACATGCTGGAAGAGAGCGCGTTGTTTCATATTCCTCCAGTTTCACATCTTTTTCACTTTTCACTCCTGGCTATTTTGTTCAGGGCTCTCAGAACAGGATACGTTTACTTTGCTGTGTAAGAGCCGAAACTGGGACAGCCTTTGGAAGGGGCCTTTGTCCACAGAGTAGATTATAACTGTTAAATCCAGATACCTTAAGACTCCCTGTGCTTAAATTTAGATAACAAGCTACCACAAAGAGCAACACCCAGTGGATCAAGTCACAGACAGCATTTGCTAAAACAGAATTTTGAAAGTTTAGTTCATCAAACAAGTCTATCATGCTGGACTACAACCAGATTTTTAATGCACTGCCATTTGCTGCCCAGGAAGGGAGAGATGTAGTAGATTATGAGAGCATCTAGCAAAAAAAATAAAACAAAATGAAATGGGCAACAGAAATTTCTTCCAGTTCTAATATGCACTGCTTATTATAATATGCCAGCATACAAATGATTAATCTAACTAATTAGCATACACAAGTCTGTTTCACTGAAAAGCTTCGTTAGTGATCATTTTACATGTGCCATTCCCGTACCATCAAGGAGATGAGCTGGAAGCTCTTTTATTCTACTGCTTTAATGAAAGCTAGGAGTCCAGCAACCATTTGACACCTTACATCAATCTTGTCACTGCACATTATTCATATCTGGAATATTTCTATCTGAAATATTAATGTACTTTTCTTGGTTTGATTATTATTTGGTAATCATAGAATCAAAGAACAGTTTGGATTGGAAGGGGCCTTTAAAGAGCATCCAATTCCAACCCCCCTGTCATGGGCAGGGACACCTCCCCCTGCAGCAGGCTGCCCAAAGCCCCATCCAGCCAGGCCTTGAACACCTCCAGGGATGGGGCATCCACAGCTTCTCTGGGCAGCCTGGGCCAGTACCTCAACATCCTCATAGCAAAGAATTTCCTGCTAATATCTAATCTAAATCTACCCTTTTTTAGTTTAAAATCTTCAGAGTGTTTCCCTAGATTTCACTTTGGGTCTACAACATATGATACTTGCTGATCTTTTTTTTCTTGCTTTTTAATTGTCATAACTGCCAAGTGGTTTAGAGTGCCTTCAGGGCTCCAAAAGGGACACAGATTTCTGAAGCTACCATTTATAAACTTCTATATAATTGCTTTCACCTACAGCTGAAAATTTGCCACTTTGAACCCCAGCAACCTTCCTATTTGGAAATCAGCTTTGAAGCCACCACTCTTCTTCCATCTAAGACCTCCAAGCACGCTGTAAAAAACATTTGACCATTGCTGTAAGGGAAACTGCATAGCTTGTTCTATACCTAAATGTAGGAGAAGACACCTGTGCAGGACAGAATGCTGACTTCTGTTTTATCTCTTATGGCAGTATTAGCCTATTCTGCTGCATACCAAGCACCTCTGCATGCTGCTGACTTCCCTCATTATCTAAGATCATTTTTCTTTACCGTTTAGTATAAGCTGTTCCATGGTTAATGTAATGGTCGCACCAGTGCATGATGCATGGCTATGGATTTAATATCTCCAAAGTCTGGAGGCATTCCGATTGGATGGATTTAGGTAATCTGTATTAAACACACACCTATTTCTGCAGAACTAACCTTTGAACAC
Source organism: Nettapus auritus (assembly GCA_011076525.1). NCBI lineage: Eukaryota > Metazoa > Chordata > Aves > Anseriformes > Anatidae > Nettapus > Nettapus auritus. The sequence goes on from CM021778.1 coordinate 10,420,063, forward strand.
CATGCACAGCTGTGTCCTGCAGGATGTTAATTAACACGGCAAGGTACCACGAGGGAGAAAGGTGCTGAATTATTTCTAAGTATTTTGAATTCAGGATATTTACTTTCTTAAGCACCATAAGTCGTATCCAGCAAAACCTGGGAACTGTTGTTTGAAGTGGTATCATTTTTAAAACCACTCCAGCAGCATAGCAGATTCAGGACATTTTTAAGGGAGTGGGAGGAGGAGAGATCCTACTATATGAAAGAGAAAATATTCTCACTCTCTCCAAACCTCAAGCATGAGTGAAACGAAAGAAGACAAATATTTAAATTAACTTTTTGAAATTTATAATGTATTTGGAACAGCAGACTTAAAAGCTAGCACTACATGATGAAGGGGGTAAGCTGACATTACCTTTTTAGATGTATAATTGCTTTTGAAAATTCAAGCTTGGAGGGATCAGAAAGGAAAAACAAAGTGCATCAAGAAGATGGGTCAATTAAAAAAACACGAGAGCTTTATCGAATTAGTGATGGCAGCCACACACTGTTCCCTTTTTTGTAAGCACTCCAGTTTTTTTAATCAGATTAGGGTCATTCCTGATTGTTTCAAGCATAAAGATGCCTGGTATTTATTTGCTAGGTGCCTTCTTTTCTGACTGATTAGCTTTATGAAGATTAGCTGCCAGTAATTTCTGAAATGGCTAATGTAAGGTAATTAGCTCACAGCATGCTGCAGTTTGCACTGCCCAGAAGAGTTTACTAGTCTCAACTGAGAGGTTTACAAAATATATTACAGGAAAAAAAGCAGAAAGTTAGCAGAAAGACTCCAAACAGGTTCCTCCAAAATTTGATTCAGCTTTTTTTCAAAATATACTTTATAAATACAATATGAAGAAGATTGGGATGACCTGTTCTACACTAGAAAATACTTTCAAAGGAAGCACAAAGGGATTCCAGGAGGATTTACATAAAAATAGCTTGGCATTTCTCACAACTTTCACTCTCTGTGTTATAATGTTTCATCTTTTTATGATGCTCACAGAGAAAGAACAGTGATGTATCCAATAAGGAAACTGCACTTTGAGGAGATCTTACAATACGACTTACAAAAGTTTCTTCAGAAAGCAGTCACAAGAAAAAACAGCCTGGAGCCAGAAATATGCTAACAAGGGCATTCAACAGAAATTCTAATCATAAAGCATAATAAAGACAAGTGGAAGGGATTATGATTTTCCACAGAACTATGTGATATCCTAGTTCCTAGTTTCAGAATATAAGGGACAAGTAAACAGGAGCCAAAAGGAATGGCAAGACTTACCATCTGAGGCTAAATAAAGGGCAGACTTCAAAGATCAGCTCCTTTAAATGGCTCCAACCAGCACTTATGATGATAGGAGCAGTGAAAATCACCTACAAATTCTTCAAGGTAGGTGACTACAGAAGAAGTTAAAAAAAAACTGAGCACCCATCATAAAGATCAGCTAAATATCCTCAAACCAATTATGGTAAACATGCTGTTAGCAATGTGATTTCCATTTTAGTTTTTAGTATTTCAAATAAAATATTTTCAATAAATCTCCCAAGTGAGGTGGTGGGTTTGTTTTTTTTTGTCCTTAAAACTTGGATTCCTATGATGTTGTAAATGTTATGAAAACTCTAGATACCCAAAGACTTTTAGGTTATTCATTGAATAGGAATGGTTAATACAGGTTTGCAAAGAAGTGTTTTCCATTAACGACGTTCACCCTGTTATTCGTCCAGACGATGAATGATAGATACATGGATACAAGCAAGCGTACAAGAGGCTGTGCCAAGTGTTTTGTATTGATGTGCTTTCCAACTAGCTAGCACTCAGTTGCAGAAAGACAGAATCTCTGACTTTAAGGGATTTATGAATTACTGGTTTTAATTCAACTACAGTTAAGTAATTCCCATCTTCAGCCAGTTCATATACTTTTTCCCTAGAGCTACTACTTGCAGTCAGTGTTCAGAAAATATTTACAACTACAGCTTACAGAAGAGGTAAATTTACATACAGAAAATTAAATATATTCACTTCAGTTAAGAGGATGAAGTTTTAGCTATGGATGTCTCGTTATACCATGCTGGCATCATCATATTCAACTAGTGTGGAAACCTGGTGGTATGTTTTTATCAAAAACTTTTTTTTTTCCATAAATTTAATCTCAATCCCTATTTTATTATGCACAAAACTTTTGGTTCTTCTTACATAAAACCCATCACACAATACATGTCAACATACAGTGACTCAGTTAACGGGTAGGTGGGAATATGTGACAGGTAAAATTTGTTAATGGAAAACTTAATGAGAGTATCAAACAAAATACCTATTAGCATTAGGAAGGACTGAAATATTTTTTAAATGATTATTAAAAAACCAAGAAACATATTTAAATGTGAGATGAAGAGTGAAAAAGAGAACACTAAAATTTACCACAGAAACATATGATGTAACTGATGTCTCATTTACAGAGGATTTACACAAGAATATTGTGGTAGCCTTAAGCTATACCCAGCTACAAGTCTTCAGGCTGCTATAAATAAGCTTTGTTAAAGTTCTTGGATTGGAAGATAAAATGAACAGAGTTTAATCTCAGGAGAAACCATGGTTAAACATTATAATTACTGAGACCAGCTATTTTAATATTGTGTTAATTTTAATGACCTTATTCATCAAAAGACTTATGAAAAGGATGACTAAACCCTAAATGGAGAGAGTTAAATGTATTCTGCTTAAACAACAAAGGATTTCAGGGATTCATGGCTCATGTTTAAAACTCAACACACAAAGTAATCTGACTCATAACTCTGCTCTGTAATGTTAGAAATCTAGGGAGATACTAAAAATTGTTAAGCAATGTTAGGGAGAGTAAAGGATTTAATTAAACTAGAGTGTAATCCATTTAAGGAATTTCAAAGCCAGATCAGTGGCACTATATAGAGAAATTTGATTGGTTTCCCTTACTACCTCATTTCCCTATTTCAAGTCGTAATACCACTACATTAAACTTTAATCACTTTAAATATCCACATGCCAGATTCTTGTCAAGAATCTCATTATCTCATGTCTCAAGTATTGCAATAGCTCATTCTCTAGCCTGCTTATAGCCACTCAGATCACTGCTGCAAAAACAGGTCACTTACCAGTAACTGGACAAGAAGATCCATAATGACTCAGGAATGGAAGAAATGGCATTTCTAGTTGGAGCAAGTATAACTGCACTTTTGGAAGATTAGTCTGAGGATGTCATCCCGTATCTGCCTCAGCTAATCTGAGGAAAAAAAAAAAAAAAAAAAAAAAAAAAAAAAAGTGAGCTAATCCTTTATCATCCTTCGGACACAAGGAGACAGATGACAGGCAGATATACAAAAAGTTGAACATCAATTTCAGAGCTTCCTAACAAAGAAGGTGATGGCAGATACTATCATCAAATGGCTGCTGAATGTCACAGAAGAAAGGATTTAATGTTCAGATTTCTTCTTCTTCACTACAGACCAAACCACAGCATGTTGAAAGTATGATACAGGACCACATAAAGCTCAGGTCCTCATGAGGCCAGAATATCTCTAGAGAGACACCAGTGGAAGAGAGAGCAAGGCTGAGTACCCTGGGACAGCCTGCTGATCATGTGCTTCACCTGTGTCCTGTAGTCCCACTGATGTTTTCAGTAGACTGAAGGATGCAGAGGTATTAACTTAGAGCAGAAAATATGTGGAATTAGACTTCGTACGAGTATAGATAGCCAGGCAATCATCAGTTGCTCCAAAACAGAAAGCAGAGATTTTTTTGTCTGCAGAGGAAATTGTGGTTTTCCCAGGCAGAAAAATGTCAGCACTGTTCACAGGGATGAGCTCAGACTAAGAAAACCATAACTTAAAATTTACAGCTTTCAGAGAAGTCACTCTCCTCTTCTGAAACTATGACTTTCAAGACAAGTGATAGAAAGTGAAAAAAAAAAAAATACTATCAGAGAAAATAAAGAGAGACTAAGCACCTGCAGCCTCAGTGCTGACCTGTAATACAACAGTAAGAAAAGAAACTAAAATGATGGACTGCAGGAAAACTAACTAATTAACAAACAATATCCTTTCTCCATCTTTCCTCTAGATTTCTTTTTTATTTCCTGCACTGTTAAAGGTCATTCACAGCCTTTTAATCAGTTTCATTCTGTAGTGACAGATCAAGCAGCCATGATGCTCACCTCCAAATCTCACCGACTGTATTTTCAAATAAGTGTCTTTTGTTTTCTCTTGAGTTGTCTTCACGCTTACCAAAATCTCTTCACAAACACCTCTAGTCATGATATTCCCTCAAACTTCTCAAAACTCTTTGCCATGGCACCTGGAAATAACTTGGAAACAATTATGCTTCTTATAATTATATACCAGCTCCTCTCATTCAAATGCTGGGCAAAAGATTCTTTTCTGATTTATTCTAATCTTCTAGATTTCTTGTTTACAGTGTAGATATCACAGGTCTGCACATCTTCTACACAGAATGTCTGTGTTAGTATTAATGGTACTTATACTCATGGTCAAGAGAAAAATATAACTTGGAACTACTTTATCAAAGTTTCCACAACATAAGGAACAATTTCTTAGAAATATGGTTTCTCATATGACTGAACAGAAATTTTGACAGAAAAGTATTATAATTTTTACAGAAGAGTATCTAATATCAGGCATTACTAATTATAACCTCACAAAAGATTGGTTAAATCATATTTGTTACACTATTTCTTCTACATATTTTAAGGTTTTAATTTATTTCAATTAAATACATTAAAATATTCTTAATTATGTTAATAATTAAAATGCTAATATTCCTATGGCTATTTATACTCCTATGGAAACAATTCTCCTTTATAAAACTAAAAACAACATTAGAAAAATCCTTATTTAATACAATCATTATTAAAAATTAATAAAATAATTCTAAATTCACTGAGGTATTTTTACTTTTTTTTAAACACACTGAAGCAGAAATTCTACTTTCACAATTCCAATATTAAGAAGCTTTACAGTTGTCTGGATAGGGAAAAGATACAGGTAACAGATAAGCAAACTGTTTCAGGCACAGGGTAGGATAATAAGCAATGCTCACTACAGGAAAGCCATATAGCTACTTGCTTATCTATCTTCACCAAAAAAAATACATCCACTTCAACAATTCAATGCAGCTCAGCTAATTTGTAATATTTTCACTCAAAACATCAAAAGTCTATCAAGATGAGCGTGTGTTTGTCACGTCTGTTGAACAGCCGCTGTTTAGCACAAAGCAGCAGAATAGCATTTATGCTCAGGATTCTGCCACATTGGAGAACGTTACAAGTGCTAATAATTCTCTGTACAACCTTGTAATTCAGTTTAGGGGTGGCATTTCCAGTTTAAAGATACAGAAACTGAGGTAGTGGCCCAATTCAAAGACAGGATTAATCTGGTATCTCCAAGTTGGACAATGTCATACCAAAATTTTGGGCAGCGACCCCACGGTGAAAGCAAAAGCATAGAAACAGAGACTAAAGCTGCACACAGAAAGAGTTCATAACCACAGATCCATAAATGCACACACTGGGAGCAGCTTGAGGCTGTCAGAAAATGACTGAACTGCAGGGACAGCCGAGTCTGACTCTTCTCCACAGGTCTGTGCTTCTAGCTCACACCTCTGCCCGGGGGTTGGTGCTTCAGTGGAAAGTTCGAAACCAGAGAATTTAATGGATCTACTTCTTAAAATCCATCTAAATCCCAGTTTGGAAATCAAAGTCCTAAATTAAGTCAGGTACCCCAACTTTAGTGAATCCACAGAAATGGACAGCCAACAAACTTTATAAGCCCTGGTGAAAACCAAGAGAAGTCAGCAGCCAACTCCATTAATTCAACCAAGCTAATATCATTTCAAGACTTCTTGGCCCACTATTCCTGTTTAACATTAAATATTTATAATCTTTACCACAGTGTTATTAAACAGTAAATGGATTAACTTGTCTCTTTTATAATTTTGTCGCAGATGTATTTTTTTCTACAATGTAAATGAGAACAATGCCACTCTCTGAGTGTGCTCATCCTGGTGTTTCAAACCTAACTTGTAAACCACGCTGCACAATCTGATTTTTAACTTTACCCAATGTGAAATGAAATGGATAGATCTTTTTTCTTTTTTGTCCTGAAGGTGCTAAGAGACACCATTACATTAAATAATAATATATATAGTTGTTTAAAAACAGCCACAGAAATATTTCTTCGCATTCTCATAGTGCAGCAAGTTAGGATTTAATTCCCTCTATCAGCTCTATCAAGTTATATCTATACTTCCACACATAGATCCATCACTCCAGTAGCCAGATCTGCGGGAGAGCTTCTTGGCACCCTTCTGTGTTGAGTCTAACAGAAATGTACTTTGGTTAAATGTTCAGTAACTGTGTATAAACGTATCTTCCGAGTTGGAAGATAAGAGAAAACAAAATCTTGCAGATCAGCAAATGCTAAGGCAGCCTGATGAAAGATGCTTCTGCACTCAGAATCTGGAGGGAGGTCTTAGGAAAATTAGCTGAAATATGGAACCGTAGAGATGAAAACACAAATGGAGGACGCTCTTTTTACATAATTATTGCACTGGATCATGAAATTAAAGTCATCAAGCAGGAAAGATCCTGTACAGATTTCCAGAGATACTGCATGTTCTGTCTAATTGTGTCAGGCTGGAGTAGCTGATTAGCATAATTAATCTAAACTTTTGATTACCCAAAGGAAGGAGATGTTCCTGGATGCACAGGTGAGATAAAATGATTGAGACTTCAAGAAGCTAATATACAATAGCAAATAAGTAAGAGTATTTCAGAGTCTTGTTTGTCTCTTGCCTTCTTAAAAAAGGACAGGGGAATCAGGACAGCACACTATGATAAGCCCAGTTCTGTGCTGAGAGTACAATACTGTAAGGTATTGAAGTTTGACTAGTTAGTGACAAAAGAGCTGTGCCAGTAATTTGTAATTCAGTACAGTGACGATGTCCCAGTTGTTCTGTCAAGTCAATGACAGTATTTTAGAAACTCCAGATAAGGAGTTAATGGATACATTTAGAAATTGTTATTGACAGAGTCATGTGCTGGGTTATCCTCAATGATAAGTCAGGAGAGCTTCAGGAACTATGCATTTGAGACTCCGACTTAGTACTTTTACTATTTTCACTGAATATCCCGAGTTGGAAGGGACCCACAAGGATCATCGCGCACAACCCCTGGCTCCACACAGGACAACCCCAAAATCAGTCCCTGTGTCTGAGAGCAGCGTCCAAACACTCCTCAACCTCCGGCAGGCTCAGTGCTGTGACCACTGTCCTGGGGAGCTGTGCCAGTGCCTGACCACCTCTCAGTGAAGAACTTTTTCCTATCACCCATCCTGACCCTCTCCTATCCCAGCTCCATGCCGTTCCCTCAGGTCCTGTCACTGTCGCCAGAGAGCAGAGCTCAGCGCCTACCCGTTTGCTCCCCTCATGAGGAAGCTGCAGGCCGCCATGAGGCCTCCCCTCAGCCTGCTCTGCTCGGGGCTGAACAAACCCAGGGGCCTCAGCAGCTCCTCACACACCTTGCCCTCCAGGCCCTTCAACAGCTTTGCTGCCCTCGTTTGGACACTCTCGAATACTTTTATGTCCTTCCCATATTGTGGCACCCAACCCTGCACACAGTGCTTGGGGTGAGGCCTCACCAGGCAGAGCGGAGTGGGACAATCCCTTCCCCTCACCAGCTGGCAGTGCTGGGCCCGAGGCACCCCGGGGTACAGCTGGCCCTCCTGGCTGCCAGGACACGCTGAGGGTTCATATTCAAATTGTTGTTGACCAGAACCCCCAGATCCCATTCTGTGGAGCTGCTCTCCATCCTCATCCCACATACATACATCTGCCCCATTCCAGGAACTCACTTTTGTTAAATTTCATACAGTTGGTGACTGCCCACCCCTCTAATTTGTCAAGATCTGTCTGAAACAACTCTCCACAATTAAGGGACTCAACAGCTCCTCCTACTTTATTGTTGTCTGCAGACTTAGTATGCTTTCAACTCCTGCATCCAGGTCATATATAAAAATAAAAAAATAAATAGAACTGGCCCTAAAATGGAGCCCCACTAGTGACTGGCCACCAGCCTGACTTAGCTCCTCTTACACACCATTAAGCCTGACCCCCATCCAATTCTTCATCCATGATGCTCTGTACTTGTCTAGCTGCATGCTGGACATTTTGTCCAGAAGGATACTGTGAGAGACAGTATTGAAAGCTTTGCTAAAATAAAATATTTTTTTTAAATCACATCTATTGCCTTCCCTTGGTCAGCTAGGTGGGTAATCTTGTCATAAAAAGAAATTAAGTTAGTTAAGCAGGACTTTTCCTTGTGAACCTATGCTGGCTGCAGTCTCAGGAAGAAAAGAACATTTATGCATGTCATGATGACAATGCAAGATGATTTTTAATGATTACATATAAAATATTTTCAAGAAAATGTTTTAATGAATTTCAATTGAGTGAAAGCTGAACTACTAGAAACCCTGCAAGTGGAATATTTTGTTTGTTCTCAGCATGGGCACTGATGATGAAACCTTAGCCTATTCCTAACACTGTTCTTTACCTCTTATCTGCAGAGAATAACTATGGGATTTTCACTTAACTCTCTAATTAAGTCCTTTGTTCTGTTGACAGTGCCAGCAGACAGGTTGCTCATCAACTACAAACTGGATTGAAGGTACAATTGTGTTTCCACAGAAGCTGCCTGCAGTCATAGCTAAGAAACCCCAACTTGCCTTACTCCATTAAGTGTCCAGATCACAGAGGAAAAGATAGATTTCAGGTGCTTTCAAGTCCACTAGCTAACTTTACAAGGTCTTTATATTCATACTGTTGCAGTCCTTTTCATCACAGGGTTATTAGTCAAAGAGAGTTTTGCCTTTTTTGCCATCTTTAAAAGCACTTTCAATTTATTGGGCATTCATTTTTACGTAATGAAAATTAGGTTTCATACCACTGAAATAAACAACAAAGGAAAACGTTAAATGAGACACCAGGACTGGATTTATTACTGGAGAGTACAGAAACTCTTGCTCAATAGAACTAGCTGGCGTAACACTTTCTGCCCTACCATGCAAAATAATCCTGTTCATGTGCTTGCTGATGCCTTGTTCTGTTCCCAGGCCAGGCCATTGTCCTGTCCTGGAGACAAGTAGCAAAGACATTTGGTCAAAAACTCAAATACAAATTTTTGTCAAGAAGCACGCAACAGCTGCAGAGCCTTCAGGTGAAAGAAAATCAAATGACTGCAGTGATGTGATGCTAACTGCCAGATAGCAGATGGAATGCGAGGAGCTTCCTCAAACTGAAAACCCAGCTGTTCTGAGTGGGGAGAAGGTATCAGCAGCACAAAACACATCACTGCAATAAGAAAATTATGAGACATTTCAGAAGTTTATCAAAATGTGGAAGCGTTCTCCTTAAACCTGGTTTCCTAACCTTTGCAACATCCTAAGTGAATAAACAGCTTGATCTAAAAATTAGCAGAATCATAAAGAAACTTAAAAATACAATGTCCTTTACACTCGTCCAGGGGCTCAACAGGCAACAGCTGTTGCATTAATACTAGATTCACCACCAGCCTTCACTGTAAATACTCAGAATGCTATTAACTTGTCTCTAAATCTTAATTCTATGGATAAGTAAATAGTACCCTTATAACAACATTCTGAGATACTCTTGTCCAGGAAACATGCTGGTTGTTGATGGATTGGGTTTTTTTTCAGATGCACAGCTAAAGTTTCTAAAAGTGCCTCCCCTGCCCTTGGGAGTGAAGGCTTTCTGTTGCATGACTTGCAGAAGTATTCTAAGGGCTGTCTGTCCTGATGCTGGGAGGTTTGCATGCTTTCAAACACCTGCTTAACTCCTTGTATATAGTTTATTTAGTTATTCTGTGCTGGAAGTCTCTGTTTGACTTTCTGAGTATTATGCTAAATGAAAGGGTGACAAGTGTGGGGTGGGGGAGGCTTCTCTTGTCGTGTGTTGCCATGAGCTTGTTCTGTTTTGATCAGCTCTCAACACTGCACCATTTTTCATGTTAAATGGAGCTGCGTTATTTTAGACCCTCAGAAGAGCTTAAATCAGAAGAAGACATTTCTCTAGGCTAATGTACTAACCTTCAAAGTATTAGCTTTCTGAAGTCAAGCACTAGCTACTTTCCTAAGGCTGAGATGTGTATGCCTTTAGGTTCATCTAGAGCTAGAAGTCCAACTAATTCATTGCTGTCAGTCAAGCATGAGCAACACAGCCCTTGGCTTCCACTGGAAATACTCTCCTACATTCCCAAGAAAACACAAGAGGCCAGATACTGATTTCTCACAACTACTCCTGTTAACTACAAAGGTGGCAACCTTTGGGGGCCCATTCCACAGTCCAAGAGCTGCTTTATTGGCCACACCTTGTCCCAGAATGAGTTTTGATGCAGAAGAGAGACAATCAGCGCTATTTTCTCAATATGTAATTACTTTTCTCAAAGCTTCTTTAAAATGAACACAACTATTTATGCCTTGTACGTGCTGCTACTTTAGCTGGTCCACAAAAAGAGTTTTAGGTTGAAAATGTGATCTGCTAAGATTAGGCAGTGTCATGGTAATAGCAGAATTGTGCTGTTCATATGAATTTTACTTTAATTTCTCAGTGAACAGTTCACCTTTCTCTTTTGCTCTGCTGATTAGGCACCAGAGTATTAGAGGAAATATCACATTGCAGCTAGAAAAGCAATTCCATTTTCAAAAGCTAGAACACTTGGGCTAATTAGAGTGGCTCAGATACTTTGATCAAAGATAAATTAATGCTTTATATGATATCCTGGCTCTTAGTTAACTTCTCTCACTAAATTCCCTCAGTATTGCTTTCTAATTTCATATAGGGAAGAAAAAAAAGATTAAACTTTTTTTTTTTTTTCCCCCCCCTAAACAGCTTGCTGTAAATTTAAGAATAGCTTGCTGAATGTTTGTTTGGCTTTATAAGAATATATTATTATTTTGTCTCATTAACATTTTTTTTTTAAATTTATATAATGTTTTATCAAACCATTGCATGGTATATAGAGCAGGGTATTGAATTGGGTATTTTATGCCCCATTCATTTCTCATTGCAGTGGTGAGGGTAGGGCACGGCTCTAGTGCAAGCATGATAAATAGTACTACTAATCATTTGCAGCAGTCAATACTTACAATCCAGCTGAATTTCACATGTAATTCTATTAAATTTAGTGGTACATTTTTGTACCTACGGAAGCCTTTTTGCTGTATAAGTTTTGGGGCATCTTCAGCATTCATATGCTTTGCATTTCAAGATGGTTACACATTTTTCCAAGCCTTTTTCCCTGTTTGTACTGCCCAGTCATAAAGGCTGGTGTTTACAGCACTAATGATGTAACAATCACTGAGGAATTTCATGGTAGAGAAAGGAAGTAAATGAATTAAACTATACTCCAAAACTGTCCTGGATTATATTTATATAGTAGCATCTTTTCCGGTGCTGGGAAAAAAAATAAAATTAAGAAATATATATACATGAAATACATGTAATTCACTATAAATTTTGCACAAAGCTAAGAACTGGAAGTTTGATAAACATTCCTTCTTCCCATTTGCACCAGCTATGAGTCTGTCAGAGCACTTTGGTTCATATTTCTGCCATTCCCTGTTTCCATCAATCAATCCTCATTAAATACTGAAAGAAACATCATTTTAACAACAATGACATAGCAATAACACTACTTTCAAAATTCAAATTTGGTTTCTACTTAAAGCTGAAAAGGTTTGTGTAAACACATAAAGACTAAAAGAATTCCTCATGAAAGTTTCAGACATTAGCCCTGCTCTCTAGAGATCCCAGGTTGGGCTCTTTGCCATTGTTCACCCCCTACTGGCAGAAGACTAAGCTCCAGTATTTGTGAACAACATGTTCCCTTCACAGCCCTGTGCCTCATAGCAGTCTGGATCCTTCTGGATCCTATTAAAGATAGTGGGGTTGATGGGACACAATTTCCCTAGTTAACAGCAGAGGCAGATCCCCATAAGAAATCTTGTCACTCTCAGGACAGATGTTACAATCCCACTGACGAAATTCAGGCCCCTGAACAATCATAGTGAGAACAAAATTGCCTTCAAAATAATTTAGTCAGTTCTAAAAATATACACATCTCATGTGCATTTGTTCAGAAAGAGGAGATTTTCCATCTGGAATTTTAGGCTCTGATACTTCTTGGACATCTACAATGGCAGAAGCGGTTCTATAGATCTAATGCCAATGTAATGGGTACCAGTTAAACTTACTTAAAGACCACCAGTATGTAAAGAGAAAACTTACTTGAAACATATATGTAGACTTGTGATTTAACAATCACAGACAGCTCATGAGCAGCAATTGTCTCAGGAAGTTGCACATAGGCTGGAGGAGTATGAGACAGGAAGGAGCCGAGCAGAGACCCAACTCCCACCTCTCAACAGATGGTTAACAACTGCTAGTAATTTTGATCCACTTCCATTACTGTGTCTAGCAGACTTCAGTTATTCGCATGCTATAAAATTTGCGATGTGTTCTTCCTCACACTTCCTATTTCTCCACTTTGATGTCAGAGCCATGAAGTGTGTTTTTTGTTGCTTTGTTATTGTTGTTGTTTCCTTCTCTCTCCTGGTTAGCACTTGGAATCCTGTATTTTCTTTACCTGGCATGTTAACGTGCAGAATGATCCCCTAGCTTTTTCCACCAGAGACAAAGGCTTGCTTTCACTGGAACAAACAATATATATTTCTGTACAGCTGAGCAGGGAGGCTACGCAGCAGGGATGCAACAATTCGGAAAAATTCACTGCTTTATAAGTAAATCAGTCCAACACACCCAGCTATTATTGTCACTGGATTTAATAAAGCAGCTTGCTATAATTTTCATTGTCATGCCTTTAGCATCAAGGAGTTTAGCTTGTCTAAACCAGGCATAAAGCTGTTTTCTGTGGTAAGGAACTACAGAATCTCAGGATGGCTGAGGTTGGAAGGGACCTCAGGAGCCATCTGGTCCAGCCTCCAGCAGGGCCGCCCAGAGCTGCTTGCCCAGGCACATGTTCAGGCAACTTTTGAAGATCTCTGCGGGCAACCTGTGCCAGGGCTCCAGCACCCGCACAGCACAGAAGTGCCTCCAGGTGCTCAGAGGGAGCCTCCTGTGCTCCAGTTTGTTCCCACTGCCTCTGGGCCTGGCCCAGGCCCAGTATATCAGAAAAGATGGAAATATTGACTGATTCTTGTCGCTCATGGCTGGCATTCTAAAGAACTACAGAAATACTGAGCATCTACTGGTTCCGTCACAGCATATTTGGGTTCATATTTCAGCTTCCCACATTCAGAGTTGTCTAGCCGTAACACTGCAGGATCTTATCCACACAAACTCTCTCTTTTCCACTTTCTCAGACCTGATTTCTTGCAACTTTCTGCATGACAACTCCTCACTGAGCACCACACTGCCCATTAGCCTGCATTCACAGGTATCATGGACTTTGAGAAGCAGTGATACAATTAAAATTCTCAGTGTTCAGTAGAACAGCACAGATTTCACATCCAGGGCACTTGCTATTTAGCTGTGGTTAAACACACTTGACAGGCTGTAGAACAGCCTTAGTCACTGGCAGTGCACAGCAATGCAAGAAGCTGATGCAAAAGTCATTTTCCTCCATTCTGTCAGCCACGGTAATCATCTCCTTCCAGTTGTGCCGCAGTGCCACGGGCTGCTTTTCAAAGCCTACTCTGACACAACAGTAACAAGGCACCTCATACAGAGCTGCCTGGAGCAGAGCTGCTCCTCTTCCTGACTGCAGAAAAGCCATGAGAGGGCCAAGCAGGGCTCTCTGCATCAACTAAGATGATGCAGGCTCAGGTCATGCCCAGAATAGAGAGACGTTTTTACACTGAAATTGCCTTTTTTTTTTTTTTTCCTCTCCTGTTAGAAGTAAAAGATGAGCACAAAGTAGCACTAAGTCCTTCAGGTTACCTGTATAGTTGTGGTATATAATATCCACATACTAAGGAAATACAATAATAATAATATCCACTTATAAAGGAAAGTGTATATGCATACAAAGAGGTATTTTTAATGAATAATATAGGATTCAGCAAAGCCTATTCTGCATAGTGTCTGTCACTAGGATTTGTCTGTAATTCATGACAGAATAGAAATCCAAGCTCAAAATCTGAATGAACGTTGTCAGCTGCATTCATATGGGAGTTCCTTACATCATGTTTATCTCCCTGGTGTACTAACAGAGGGATGGTATGAAAAATCTCTGAGGTTAAGAGAGATCATTTCAAGCTTTTAAGTAGTATCATGAATAAATTCCTTGCTACATTAGGGCATATGTATTGTTGTCATCCACATAAGATTCACAACCTCATCCAGAGGGTACTCCAATTTGCAAAGATACAAATGCCTATACTAGAAACAAGCAGAAAATCCCTTTGAATTATGATTTTTGAAACATTTGTTGTTCTTTATGCACTTGCTAGTGCCATGCAGAATCAGATGATCCAGTAAGTTTTATACATGGTAAAGATGTAGAGGAATTCTTTACCATTTAATTATGCTACAATTAATAGCAAATGCTTTTAATTAAATGCAAGATGAGCAGAACTTACACCAACAATACAAGTGTCAGTGTTTGCCTGTGTGTACTTACTGTTGGGGATGAATGTGAAATGGAAGAAAAAGTGCCTGCATCTCATTCTGTAGATTTTGCGCTTTTTTTTCAGTCATATTCTACATCTCCTCGCACATATTTTAAATGGCAAGCAAGAAAACATGAATTAAAAAATAAATAAATTATAGTGCACAGATCAGATTTGGATTGAGACTTAGTTCAACCAAATGAATCCATCCATCATTTCACTTTCAACCTCCTTAAAGAACATACGGTTTGCTTCTCAGTAGGATAAGTCGTAGATTCACTTTTTCCTTTCAACAGTAAGTCAAATTAGTAAATTATCACATTGGACAGAGAGAAGACAGGGAAGAATTGATTTCCAATGCAATGTATTGTCTCAACTTGAAAAAACATGTGCCTTGTTAATGAATAAAGTTCTTGGTCTCTCATGTTTTCATGAAAGCATTTTGTGAAGGGGCGGCTAAATCCAATTATCAGTTTCAACATACATATTACTTTCTAGCTGAGGTCACATTCTTTTCCTAAATGCTACCATTGACAAATGTAATGAGAGGCTTTTCGTACACAATGCTCAAATGCAAACGTTCACTTCCTTCCTGCTCCATTTTTCAGACTGCTAACTTCAACGAGAGGGAAAGCAAGAACCTACATTGAATTCAGGGACACCGATCACAAAGACTACATTCATCATCCTTCTGTCTCTCACTGCACTTTTCCCTCCTAATATAAAACCAAAGGCAGAGAGATCTAAGTTTGAATTCCAGAGTTCTGAAGTTAAAATGAGTGCAGCAGTCAATTCTCAAGAACAAGAAAGAAATGGATATCGATCTGCTTACTCCATAAGATTTTGTCTTTCTCTGGAGATAGGACTGGAAAAGACCCCCTTGTTTATTTAGCCCCGTTCCCCTTTTATTGCCACCAACAGTGCTTCGTACTCTCCTGCATAAACCAATGTGAGCAACCTTAGCAGTCATTACATTTTGTTCCCCTTTTCCTGTCTGCCTATTCCAAAGCAACACACTCACTACAGCTAAAAATTAGATGATAATTTCTACATAAAATTTATTCATAACCAGTTTATTGCAATCTGGATTTGTGTTAGCACAAATCCACCTCTTTTCACTGGTATTTAATTTATTAATCTATTTAGAGACAGAAATGTACCCCAACCCCAAGCCATAGTTGTGTAGTTTCTTATAAAATTGGCTTTTCATTCACAATTATCCTGGTAGGTGATGGGGTGGGTTTTTTATTTGTCTTTTTTTTTCTTTTCTTTTCTTTTTGTTGTTGTTTTTTTTTGCAACGGCTTACCAGAATGGTTTAAAGTGTCCTGGATTTGGTCCAATAGTGACTTTTTAAAACTTCTGCTGTAAACACCTATGCAAGGACTTCTCCAATTCATGTGCAATTTTAACCTTTATATCATACAGGAGCTAATAGTTCCCTTCTGATCATCAAGAAAACTTTGCACAGTGGTGGGTTTTTGACTCTTGATTATAATTGCTGAGTCTCCAACTTCAGCAGATTTTCCTCATCTTGCATGCTGTATTCTTCCACTTTCATCCTATTTCTATCACTATAACACTCAATATCATCAATTTTTTTTCTTCTTAATATTCTATTACTTCTCCAAATTGATGTCAGCTTCAAATCTGAGTTACAGGCAAATTAATTAGCACATCTGTACTTGTTATGCCAAGATCACAAGGAAAGTTTCTTGGGAATTCTAAATGCATTAGCTTGATACTTTCTCTTTCGCTGCAAACCACCAGCACTGACCTTAACATTTTTGCATATAGACGTGCACAGATGTGCACATTCCTTCTGCACCTAAGTTAATTTACTATTTGGCATTATGTTTCTGAAATCCAGATTGATTAAATTCTTTCTCTGTTATCTTTTCAAAAATAATAATGAAGGACTTATCAGTGGTAAGAAAACAGCATCTCATATTCCACTTTCTATTAACACTTTTATTTATTTATTATTTTGTTCAATAAAACAAATGCTCTAAAGGCTTATATCTTATTGAGAGTAGAGTCAAGAGCTAACAATGCCTGGCTTGCTTTCCTATGCTCTTAAATTTTTCAGAGCTTCATCTTTTATAATCTACAAAATCTACGCTTTTAATATTTCAACTTAATATAAGCAGATTTTAACTAGTGATTTCCTGCTCTATTGTATTTTCTACAATACCTTCATTAATAACCAAAAGCACATTTAAAATAGAAAGATTCTCACAGATTCAGTGATTGTTTTGTGAAGAAATGTGTCACCTATCCCACTCCAGAGAATCTAGATACTACTATTGTTAGCAAAATGTGTTCTTCAGCTGAATTCAGTCTGCATTTCAGAAATTAGAGCTTTCCATAAAGGATACAAATCCCAGTAGTATATATCATTTTTTTCTCTTTCGCCCTATCA
The DNA here is from genome assembly GCA_011076525.1 of Nettapus auritus. Lineage (NCBI taxonomy): Eukaryota > Metazoa > Chordata > Aves > Anseriformes > Anatidae > Nettapus > Nettapus auritus. The sequence continues at coordinate 10,437,197 of CM021778.1, forward strand.
CATTATAACATACTAAAATACGAAAGAATTAATGCTATTAAAACATCACATCTCTGAAAAGAAAATGATCAAATTCAGGAAGAAACATCCTAGAATACTTTTACAGAAGCGACGTTTTGGTCATGGCCTATTCTTACCATGAACGAGCAAACTAATCTCCTTCACTAGCTCTTTTAGGCTGTGTAATATGATGGGAACTTGATAGTAGCACTATAAATCCTGATTTCAAGAGCAGAAGATCCTGGTTATGAATATAGGTGTTTTTATTCCTAGGTTTCAGAGTGCTTGCATCTGTCTTACCATATCCAACTATCCAAGAATGGAAGAAAGAGACTGAAGAAATGCATGATTTTTATTCCAGCCATGCGATGATAAATATATTGCTTGCCTGGCATTGTTTAAGTACTTGGCATCATTTCTCAATACACTGAACACGTTTCCCCCTCCTTTCATGCATGACTTCCCTTTGAATCCTTGATGGGCACGGCACAGTAGTGCTGGTAGTTCAGAAAACACTCTTAATACAGCTGTGCAAAGCTGCACTGAATCCCGGAAAACTATAGCTATTCCTTGTCATTATTAAATGGGGGCTGGTTGCTTATATGGCTGCAGGGAACAAATCTGATAAAAACATGACAATAAAGAGTGAGTGCTGCTTTCAAATAGAACTGCCCCTGAAATCCACTTGTTATTTTTTCTTAAAGAACTTCAATGATTTTTAGGAATTTACAAAGAATGACACAAATAGATAATGAGGTTGAATGCTATGCTCCTTTTTGTCTGTTCCTGCCCCCCCATAAACCAGTTCACGTTACTTCATGCAACATCATCTGTGGAATTCATCTTTATTTAATTAACCAGAGAAGGCTTTTTAACTATTTAGAACAATTTATTTATCTTTAGGAAGCCATCCTGTTTCGGCAGAGTAAATACAATTGATCCAAGATCACAGTTACTACAGACGCTGTATAACTCCTGTCAGCATGCCCCTAAATCATCCCGGTTTCCCAGATTTTACAAATTAACAATGAAACCAAATTTTAAATAACAGAGGAACTGCACAAACCACATGCTATTCTAACAACACCTGTCCAGCAGCTACGTTTTCCCAATATACTGCAGGCCTGGCATGCTAAGAAGGCTAGAAATTATTTAACTAATTGGACCTATGTATTTAAGTAGCACTCTGTGGCCTTTTCTGCTCTTCCTTGCTGTATTTCAAAGAAACTATACTTCTTTGGAAATTCAGTACATTATGTTTTGCTTCCAGGAATATCTGGAGATTCTGATATTCCACGATGAAGCTAATTCAAACGTATTTTGATTTCAGAATTTGACATTAAAATAGCAAAGCATTTTTACAGCAAATAAACAGCAGAGCGACCTGTCCCTCAGCTATAACATATCCATTAACACATACGTGCTCAAACGCAGCAGCATGTAAAGCAAACAGCATGCAACCTCCCACCATGCATAAATAAGCCTAAAGCGTTCATTGCATCATTACTTTGTGGTGTTTTTTCTTTCCTTTTTGTTTTCAATTAAGGACAAAATCGCAGTGACTTATGACTGCATTCATATTTATTCTTACCTTTGAGCTATGAATGTAGGATATGTTTTCTCTGTTGTGAGAAAACTAAATATTTTTCATAAACAGAAATTCATTTTCAGAAACCTGAATTTTTAAGCAACTAGATCTCACTGAGTACTAATCTATCATTTAAATTGAAAAGAAAAAATGGTGTTTCTAAGTGAGACCTGCAAGGTAAACAATTATTTTCCCTACCACAGGAGAATATACTGAATATATTCAGGTGTTTCCTTTTCAGAAGTTTTCTTCAAAAGATTTTTGGATTTTTTGGAAACTCCAAATTATTCAACTTTTTTTTTTACAACTAAAATATATTTCTAAGATGGTTTAAGTCAAATTTAAGTACTTAATTTTGTTGAACTGTCCTGAAACATTTCTTGAGTCGATTCAGTGATAAACTGAACCTCCTCAGTTGTGGTTCACTGGTTTATGGGAATACTGATATTAAAAACTAATGTTTACAAATGTAAATATTGATTTCCCAAGATAAACGTCAAGATTTGCAACTGTTGTAGAGACTGCTGAAAACGTATCAGTCTTTAGAAAACACTCTTACTGCTAGGCAGTTTGCTAAACAAATTCTAATTTCTTACCTGTTTTAACAGACCTGGCCAGACTCTTTCCTTCAAGTTCTTCAAAATAAACTACTCAAGAAAGATTTACGTGACTGGACAGGAATTAAGGCCTTATTTTAGAATAAGCTCACCCTGAGATCTCTTTCAGACTAAAGAAGAGAAGGCTCCAGGGAGACCTCAATGCAGCTTGTCAATACCTAAAGGGGGCTTATAAGAAAGACAAAGAGCAACTTTTTTTTTTTCGGTCAGATAGTCATAGAGCAAGGCAGAATGGTTTTGAACTAAAAGAGGGGAGAGTTGGATTAAATGGTAGGAAGAAATTATTCACTCAGAGGGTGGTGAGGCACTGGCAAAGGTTGCCCAGAGAGGCTGTGGATGCCCCATCCCCGGAGGTGTTCAAGGCCAAGTATCAAGAAAATATGTTTTTTCCTATTGATGAGTTTAAGAGCAATAATACATTCCTTACTGTAAAACTTCAGCAGAAGGATTTACAGCACCACTTGTCGCACTCTCCTATGTCCTTTAAACTCTGCTCTGTGTCAGAAAATGCATATGAGGTCCCGAAAAGGACACGAAGTAACAGAAGACAGACAATAAATCAAAGCAATCGAAAGAATTTATGACATTAGAGCAAGAGCACAAAGGCCACATGGCTTTGAACTGGAGAGTCTCCTGTACTGCAAAGCAACTGCGCTCACAAAAGTGGAGTGTTTTCCTTTAAAGTGAGAGAAATCTCTTCCTCAGCTCTTTCAGCTGAAGTTTTGATCAAAGTACAAAGTATATGACCTGTAACATTTGATGGGAAAGCAAATTCTTCTTGTCCCAGGGGAAATAAAGAGAGCTGACTATCTTTATTATCCCAAATGCAACTCTGCATACAATTCTCCCTCCGGAGAGATTAAGAGATGTAAGCATATATGACAAATAGCAATGTTTAATGTGCTACCAGAAGATGCTAAGATATGACGATAATGAAGATTTAAGGGACATGGATAGAATAGAATTTGTTCCTGCAAATTACTGACTTGCTATCGTGTAGCACTTGAGAAACTGGAAAGGAGCTAAAGCAAGAAGAACTAAATAGGGCAACAACATGCAGTTTTCAGGCTTGATCCCTTACGATCCCTTTAGGCTGTATCAGTATTCAGACCAGACCTTTAGAATAAAACTGAATCTTGTAAAAGGATAGGCAAATGGCACAAGAACATCACAAGTTCTATCAACATCCAGCATTTAAATTAACTTCGCATAATTTACAGGCTTGGTATTTCCTATCGGGCAAGGGTTGATTCTGCTCTCAGCAACACAACCCAACACATACCTTTCCAGTTGCAACTGCAAAAACACAAAATAAAAGCAATAGAAAGATACATTGACAGAAAGATTGGAATGTTTAACTGCTGTAAGGCAGGTATATATCTTTTTTCAATAACACTACTAAATATAGCATACCCTGCCTTCTGAACGGTAATAAAAAAATGGCATTTGTAGTTTCAGGTACCCATAAAACTATTGGGTTTAAAACATGTCTCCTGCAATAACACTGCCAAAACGCACTGCAAAGCTTTCAAAATTTTATCTTTTAGCATCAAGGAACTTCTAACCATGTCTTTTTGAGTGAAGGGCTAGGAACCTGTTTATAATCTGCAACAGATCACCTTCATGATTTGCTACACTGTGCTATGAGCTGCTGTCATTAAAATCAGCTTCTGCAATGAAAAACACTGTTAGTGTCAAATGTCTGGGCATCATGAAGGTATCTCCTATGATTAGAATGCACATAAAGTTTTATTTATGTGATACTGATCTACATCATACAGCGAGCGTGCCTGTCTAGTACCAAAAAGGAGAACTGGGAAGAGAGAATGCCAACATACAGAAATCTGTTCTTGCCAGAAAGGAGGAAGCAAAGTGGTGTCCAAGCCTCACCAGACACCTAACGGAGTCTGTCTCCAAATTTTGCAATCCTGGCTTCCAGCCCTGCACCTCCTTCATATCTCAGCTACAAACTGTGTTAAGATCTTGCAGCGCAACCTCTCTTCATGGTTCCTGGTTTTCCTTGGAAGAAAACTGAGTACACAGATTTGGATGGAGTCACTATGCGCTCCAGTATACACCTTGCTGAGATAACCAGGGACGAGGAGGTGCATTTCACAACACAGTCAATGCCCCTGGAACTGGGGGTGCACCCATCGCCCTAGAACATAGCTAGAGCCAAAAATAAGAGCACCTGGCAAGACCTGCCACAGCATTCTAGGGATGTGTGACCTGCTTCTTAGCCTGAGTTATCTTTTCTGTATCCAGCTAATGAACAAGACATCCCCTGGCAAGCAAGGACGCACTGCTACTCAACTTAGGGCAGGGCTGAGCGCATTTCTGAGAACTTGTTCTTTCTGTGGCATTTAGACCACAAAGCAGATCAGCTCCCAATGTTTTACGGTGATCAACTACTGGCTAGTGATTTCAACAGTTGTATTATTTATATAATTTCATTATCAAGTACACCAGCTTACAGAGTTACCATTTATTCAACTTAGAAGTTGAATAAAAAGCTATTGCTTAATAAAGCAATGTTAATATATTTAATACCTATTTATTCTGGGTGGAACTTTACTCAAGCAAGAGTATTTTTAATTCATATTAATCTAAAAGCAGTAAATGGTACTGATAAATGTTTGCAAGCCTTTGTTTGAACTGAAGTTAAAAATTCTCCTCCGGGGCTCTGCAATCCAGATGAAACAAATAAGTGACAATAACTAAACTTCAAGGGTGTATGTGCAATAGAAAAAACAGCAAGTGCACCTGGAGTATTTCCAGGTGCAGCATTTTCTACACCTGGAAGCAATCTTGAAATCTCTTCAGTTTACAAAATATACAGTTTGACTTGGGAAATTCATTGTGCAATGCTAATAGGGTGAATTTTTTCCCTACTATGGATGATGATGCTGAAATCATCAAAGCAGAAAGAGGATTTACATCGTGCAGATGTTCTTATTCTGGTATTGAGTCCAGAAATTATTTTTTTCACTAGTGAATTAAAATAGTAGATACTAAGTGCACAAGCAACGATCAATTCTTAGCCTAACATAGATCTTAACCAACAATTCCTCAGGCAATTTTGAGCAAAGAAATAAATTATTAAAAAAAAGCAGCACCCTGAAGTCCATTAAAGTAGAATTCACAGGCAGGAAGAAAGATTCAAATCGCCAACAACAGGACTTGAAAGTCTGCAGCCCTGTGCTGTTTCTTTTTGCATAACTATGGTCTTATCTGGCAGATCTGCTTTTCACATTTCATCTGGTTTGGAAAAAAAAAATACAAAATGAGGATGCTAAAATGAAAGGGGAAAACTGGTAGAGAGGATAATCTCCTAAAGGAAATGACTAATGCTTTGCATCATCCCTTCCCAAGGAGGTAATTTTTTAAAGATTTTCTGTAAGGAAAATGGTGTGATATTGTGAATTTCAAGAACGTGAATGGCAAGTTCCTGTAGAAGCAGCTACAGTTAGCCAAGGTTTATTGTTCAAAATAGCTTTAACAAAAGTTGGCCACTTTCAGGACCAACCTTTAATCAAAACAGCTATTTCTTTAGAAGAAGAGAGGAAAGGATATTATTCCTCATTTTTCCCTTTTATTGAAACAAAACAAACAAACAAAAAAACTCTTTTTTATGTCCTCTTGAAGTTTGTATAAGTTTCAGAACTTTAAAGTGAAAAAAAAAGTCAGTGCTTCTTCTTCTTCATAAATCCCCAGTACAGCAAAACTGTCAAAGAACTGAAAACAAACAAACAAACAAAAAAAAAGCAGTAAATTCTATTATATTGAACATACCTCCGAAGTGGGCTGAAACAATATAGGAAGAAGGTTGAGAACCACTAAATTCAGTGTAAGGATCCTCAGTGTTTTTTACAGTGATCATTATAAATATTACAGACACTTTTGCTTTTAAATCCATAGCCTGTTCTTTCTATGAAAGCTTCTCAAACAATCCTCGGCCCAGCTGTACAACGTATTTATAAAATATTGACCAACCGGCAGCTTTTAGAAGTTCTCAGGTACGACACGAAGTGGAGAACATTTCTCGATTCTCCAACTGAGCAACTGCTTAAAAATTCATACATTCTCTTGAATCCTTTACCTTGAAGATTATCTTGAAACTATCCCATTTGAAAAGCTGCAGTTTTTTTTTCCTTGATTTAAAATTATTTTTCCATCTCCCTTTTCTGTCTGTTTTTCAGGAAATTAAAAATATGAGCATCATCTTTCACCTGTTTCCAGTGCATGCAATGGCATTTGTCCCCCAGATATATGTAAAGTTTAATCTGATGGGACCAAACCTGCAGAAAGGGATCTTAAATTGCATACAAAACCCCATGGAATCTACAGTGCTGTTGTGTCTATGAGTTTATATTTTTGCCCTCTTGGAAGGAGTTAAAACCCCTCCACTTTTCTTGTAACACGGAACAACGTACCTTGTCATTAGTACTGGAACTGTAACGCATGTGTTGTCAATTCTTTGACAAACATCTCATGACTAACTATAAACCTCATATCAAGTTGAAGGAATGTTATGCATCCAACCATCTACCAGCAATAACAATCCATCTGTTGTGCATTATTATTTCTATGAATCATGCACTTAATTTTAAATTAGGTGATTAAATAGGGGCATAATTCACTTAGATGTTAAAGGGATGATGTTTTGTTTGTGGTTCCAACTGTTTACCTGGAATTACATTAGCTGGAGCTTAGGGCATTGCTGTGTGGAAGTCAGTTATTGACTGAAAACAAACACAAGGTTTTGTGTTTACAAGTCAGGAGACTAACAGCATTTTGGAGATGGTAATCTTGATGAAACAAAAGTTGATATTGACATACTACCTGATGTTGATATCCCTTATGAATGACAAAGTAGGATAAGATAATGATTGTTTTTCCCCTTGTACTTCATGTAGTGAAACACATTGGTCTTTCCCTTATAGCCTAATATTGGGTACCGGTATTGAAGATCAGAATGATGGAATAGTAACATCACATTACCAAGAAGAGGTCAAAACTATTTAATTTCCAGTTTGTTTTGGTTTTGTTTGGTTGGTTTTTTTTTTCCAAAGGGTTTCACCAGATGATATTAAATCATCCTTTTCACCTTTCCTTACTTTGCTGATTAAACCACAGGTAGATTCTCTATTCATTTAACTCAAAAAGAGAAAAATATATGCCATTTCAAATAAAAGCAGAAAAAAATTGATTATAAATCATTTCTAGAGATTCAATCATTTTTCAAATATTGAACTACTCTATTGTTGGCAGGGATGTGCCATGAAGTGTGATGAACTACAAATGCTCATGACCTTCTGGCTTGCATCTGTATGTGAAATCTGTGTGTGGAGCCGACTGTCCCTGTCTACCTGCAAATCCTAGCACCCACTTTAATTTATATGTGACCCTTAGGCATCATTGCTACTGCTAATAAGCACACTGCCAGCACTTCAACAGGACCCACACCTGCCTGAAAATCCCATGAAGCACAGAGCTGATCATGATTCAGGCTTTCAATTCGGATCACCTGCAGTGTCTTTAGATCTAGTGACAGCTTATCCATTGCACATCAAAAGCTCTTGGGTCTGATGGAATTTCTGATGGAAAAGTCCCATAGGATGCAATAGGAATATAACCAAGCATAGGTCATATGTTTTAAATATCATTTGGCTTACAAAAATAATAATACAAGTCATTTCAGTATTGTAAAACTTACTACTAGTAGTTGTACAGGATTATTTTATGTGGCTCTAAAACCACAAAAATCTATTTTTGTCCTAGGCTGTTACTACCTAATTTTATAGAGTCACCCTGTGGAAGCACAAAGAAGTACAGAGAAGAGAAGGGACCAATGCTGGGTCCCTGGGAGATCAACAGAACAGACAGAATATAAGTGCTGCCTTCTCTTACTCGTGGGTGCTCCAGTGGAAATAGATTTTTTTATTATTTTTTTTTTTAAATTGCTTTGAAACCAATTCATGGTATGCCTGCACAGAGGGTAGGCATACTGCAGGCAGGCTCTGCCTGTCCTCCCAAGCAGCAAGCAAAACATCTCTGTTGCAGCATTCATACAGTTGCTCCAAGAAAACCTTGGGCACAGCCCTGTATCAAATGTGTACACGTACTACAGATCACTACCCTTGCCTGCTTGCAAGCTCTCTGTTACTGTTCATTCCCCCTCCTCCTTCCATTTTTCGAACTTTCCCCTGTTCATGTTATAGGCTGAAGTATGAAATAATAAATAATAATTAACTGAAAACTCGCTGAAACTATCAGCAAGCAAAATCAGTGTTTGTATTAACAGTTCTCTTAGCTGACCTAATGCATGATGCTTCTTTCAAACGGTAAATATCAATAAAAATGTGTGGTCAAAGTCCCATTCAAAAGCCAAGAAGTCAACAGGCATCTTCTCAGTGCTTTCAGCAGGCTTCAGGATACTTAAGCAACTTGTAGCCCCACTAGATAGGGTACGAATTCAGCAGTACTTTGTTCTAAAACATGGCTTTAAAAACAAAGAAAAAAGAATGTAAACGTGTAACATTTGGTTGCAGCGATCAAGTAACTGCAGACTCTGTGGTGTTTACTCGCAGTGCAGAAAACCTGTGCTTTCCTAAGTACCAGGAGATCAGAAAATAGGAAAGAAGAATAAACCATAATTCATGTCCTCTGCTCAACTGCAGAGAGCTGGAAGGGTGTCTGTTCCTTAGTGTTTGGTATGGTTTTATGCCTGTTACATATTCTGCTGCTTAATAAATTTACCCTGACAAAGAAGGTATAATCTTTCTTGAGACAGCATAGTTATTATCTTCCCTAGATGATGAATCTGCTTTCTTCTTTATAGAAGTGGCAAGAACAGAATGAAAACCTTAGCTAACCTGTGGCTGCTGCTAGGTGTTCAACCACTTTGAAGTAAGCCTTACAATTTATCTATTATAAGGAATTCACAATGTTGTCTTTGAGCTTCATTACTTTTGGTTCTGTGAATGTTATTTGCTACAGGAAAACAATGGTTCTCATTCATTACATTTTCTGTAAGCAATGTTGGAATGTCCCCACCAAATGGCTCACCGGCCTCGTATAATGCTGCCAGTCATACCACAGGCAGATCACTAAGGCAAGACATCCTGAAATGTTCTTAGAGCTATGGAACTGCTCTAATAATGACACGAAGGTGCCTGCAGTGAGTGCCTGCAATAGCTGATAAATTCATAGACTACTTACTGTCCAGTTTTCACTGTGCTGTAATAAAAAAGCTCTTGGCAGGTGTAGATACAAGGGGTGAACAAGGTTCTGCTTCAAGGTTCTGCCCTTTGAAGTGCTTGTCTTTTAATAACTATTTTGGGATTGCAAAAGTAACCAGTAAAGCACAAAGTAACCAGTAAAGCACAACACTACCACTAGCACCCAAGCTCTAGCACATCCCTTAGCATAAGCTATTCGGCCCATGGAAATCACTGCACGGTATATGCTTGGTGACTGTGGATGACAGCGGACCTACCAGCTGGTGCTAAAGACAACAGTGTCACACTGCCAGCACGGAGCAGACACCGAGGAGTCGCTGATGACTTTGCCAGGCAGTACTTTGCTTGAGTGAAATGTATTGTCCAGCCTCATTGATTGCATATTTTAACTCTCAATGACAGCAATAGTTTGCCATAGAAATAAGGCTTATGAAGCTAGAATGTATACAAGCACAACATAAAAAGAGATAGGAAACCCGAAACTGATGGGTGCACTTATTTTTGAAATGTTTACATCATGAAAACGTAGATTTTCAGTCTTAAGCTCAGGTCAATAGATAATCATTTAGAGAGAAATGTATATAACATCTTGAATGCCAAAACAGAAAATTGTACATTAGATGGATAGTGGGAAGAATCAGCAAGCACTAAAGCAAGGAAAGTCTGTTTTCAAGGACACGGCCTTGGGATCAGAATACAGAGAAATAGCACAGGGTACCAGAAGTACAGTGCTTCTCTGTAGAAGTGATGCTATTGTCTCAGAAAATCTCAGAAAAGCTCCAGTCCTACAGCAGTGAATCAAGACTGGGGGTACTTTTTATTATTTTATCAAATTAGCTTTTCTATCAGCTTATCCGAATATGCTGTATTATGTTGCTCAAAAAAAGACTATACTGGATCCAGTTCTGAATTCTTTGTTCAGGCAGATCTCCCAGTATGTTTGTGGCTGATATGGTGTCATTACCAGTTATCTTTAATGGCCAAAAAATATACTAAAGAATAAAGAAAATATCTGTGTAAAAATATTTTGGGTAAGTTGATAGGAAAAATCCTAAATAGGAATTTGAAGAATAATGTAAATTCCCTGGTTGGAGGTCACAGCAGGAAACCTTCTTTCCTGCATAGGACTCTTCTAAAAATTGAGGGTAATAAACAGGAGACAGAAGATAAAATTTATAGCAGATCTTGAGCTTTAGCTGAGCTGTAAAAATGAATAATACCAAGTTATTATATTTGCTTCTATTTCAAAAAGATGCATCTTCAACCCTCCAAATCATATTTACATAATATAGATGACTAGTAACAAATATGGTATGAATCATTTCTTTTCCAGAATGTCAGTTCAGATTTAGGCACTAATGTTTGCAGCAAAACACACCAATCCAGTCCCTACCCATGACGATGTGTGGAACCTTTGGTGCCTGCTTTTGGCAATTTTAGTAAAGATTCCTGTCAACACATATCTAGTGTTTCCCTACTATTTTAACATGGCATTCCAGCTGCACAACCTTTCTTGATTTCTAATGCTAATAACATACAGATAGATTTTTGCCATGACAATAAGCATAGAGAACCAGATTCTTGACAAAAGGCCAACAAAAGTATGCTCCGGACTATTTGGCTCTAAGTCTTGCCCAGTCTTGCCACAATCTGCCAAATACATAATTCAAAGAGATGCACCTCATTGTTTTCCTCCCAGTTTTTGGCTCTAAGTAGCTTTTTTATTTCATTGTAGATTAAGAGAGAATAGCTAATTCCAGTTTTGTAAGGGAATGTCTCTGTCCTTTTACTAAGTTCAGAATTTATTTTTGAGACAATATGGAAAAGATCAAGGAAAAACTCCTGCCAGCAAGTTTCCTACTTATAGGTTGTGTTCTTATGATAATAAAAGGGAAATAGACATATCTCTTTTCCATAATTCTACCCAAAATAACTACGTGCACAAATCTAACAGAAAATAATTTTTAAAAAATGCAGTGGGCAGGGATAGGCTCTCTCAGGGTAACAGATCTATAGTTTGAAGTTCTCACATTAGCTTTCCGTTTGCTTTTACTGCGGAAGCAGTAAAGCTGTACCCAGTTTTGGCTACTTTATTACATTATATCACACAGTCACTTTAGCAAAAAGCCACTGACACAAAGCCATCTTCTGATCGATGTGGGCTTGCTTGCTTCTTTGTATTCCTCCCTGACCTGGCAGTGAAATGACCCTCATTTATTAGTGTAGCATACAAGGCACGTATATGCATTGGCTACTTCACGTATTCAGTACAGGCTATGAGAATACCCTCTATGAAAGTATTTTACCCTCATCCTTACCAAACAGGTCTCCTCCACACGCGTTACAAAAATCAGGTCCTAAAAGAAATCCCATGTTTGCTATAGAGAGCAATTCATTGAAGAGCTGCAAAGATTCTTTACTTCTTGATACCAGCAGGAACCTGCCTCATCCTTCTGTCACCACTTGTTTAACACAGTGTGCTGGATCATGCTGGATGGTGGCAGAGAAAAGGCTACAAGCCAGCTGGGTACTTTAAAATGACAAATCACATTAATTGATGGATGCCTGTAACAGTTCCTTCAACTGTTAATGCAAATGACACTAGGTCTCCAAATGAGGGAAACAAAGGGCTCATCTATCTTAGAGGTGCTGTTGTTAATAGCCATATCAGCAGAGGACCTCCTCTACAGGTTTTTATCAGAATTACTTTGCCAGTATATTTAAACTGCTGTTTCCAACAACATAAGCTAGTACAACAAAAATGTATACTGCTCTGTTGTCCAAAGGTCCGGTGAGTTGTCTCAATAGCCAACACAGCAAAGGCTAAATGAATCAAGGGTGATCACAGGTATTACACCCCTTTAACTACAGCAAACAAATAACAAATGTTAATTTGTTCATGCTAACACACAGGCCTGACTTTGAAAGTGATATAAATTATGAACTCAGACTCTTTGATGTTAATATTGGTGGTGCATCTTAAAAAATAAACTGCCCAAGCATAGGCTTTTCCTCTTTATGAAGTTTTGAAACAATTATGCCTCTTCAGCATCCTTCGTATGATTCAGAAACTACACCTGAACGCACCTTCAATAGCATTGCTAAGGTTTATAAAAGATATTAGCAGCCGCTTTTTCAGCTTGGTCAAATTTTGTGACAAGAGCTCTAACAAACAAATATCAAACTGGTAACTGATAACTATACCCCAGTCCTCAACCATCACAGCTACCTGCAGCTCATCTTCTGTAATAAAGGGCAGGGTCACATTGTCTTCTGCCTCTGCAGTTCCAAGTTTTATTCTGCACTTGCTTCTATCCAGCAAAGTGACTTTCATCATTCTACGAACTGTAGCAACCATGAATTATTCCAGTTCTACATCATCCGTCTGTCACTACACAGATAGTGGTCCCACTGAATAATGGCATTCCTAGTGATTGCTTAGTTTTGTTCATAAGCCATAAGCACATCACAGAAAGAGCTACTTTATCTACCTGACTGGATAATTCCAAAATCATGGTCTCACTCTGTTCATACTTAAATTATCTCATCTTCTGCACTTGGTCTTTCATCTCACTTTTCATCTCAAAATTAGCTTGGTAAAATTAATGAATACCTGGGATGGAATCACAGGAGTATTTTAGTTTGACTTCTAGTCTTTGAAATCGCTCTGAAGAATACCATATTCTACCATGCAAAAAATAATAATAATAATAATACAGCAGTGGTAATCATTTTTAACATAGACTGCAGAGTACTGAATTGCTCATTTGAACCAGAAAATAGATGTGTGAGTGTATGATAATTCAGTCTACAAAAAAAAAAAAAAAAAAAAAAAAAAAAGCTTAGTTTTTAGATTTTTATAGAGCTGCAGAAGGTATTTAGTGACCCTTGATTTATACCTGAGTTGTCATGACCTGGAAATACATTGTCCATAAAATCATCATCCTAAGTCAATTATGTAATACAATGTAAATACAAGTATACGAAAAAACTGAATAAGACAAGCAATAAACTAGATTTTACAAAAATGCACATTTTCCTTCTTTATACAGATGACACCCTATTTAATAGGCCTTTTCTAAAGAAGAATATAAAAATCAGGCCCAAGACATTTGATGGATAAGCATAATTTCTTACCCTCATGAGGAAGCTGCAGGCCGCCATGAGGCCTCCCCTCGGCCTGCTCTGCTCGGGGCTGAACAAACCCAGGGGCCTCAGCAGCTCCTCACACACCTTGCCCTCCAGGCCCTTCAACAGCTTTGCTGCCCTCCTTTGGACACTCTCGAATACTGTTATGTCCTTCCAATATTGTGGCACCCAACCCTGCACACAGTGCTTGGGGTGAGGCCTCACCAGGCAGAGCAGAGTGGGACAATCCCTTCCCCTCACCAGCTGGCAGTGCTGGGCCCGAGGCACCCGGGGTACAGCTGGCCCTCCTGGCTGCCAGGGCACGCTGAGGGTTCATATTCAAATTGTTGTTGACCAGAACCCCCAGATCCCTTTTCACAGGGATGTCCTGAACCTTCTGACTTTATGTATGCATATATGGCTACTGTAAATGAAGTGCATAAACCTACCACAAACATGTGGTAGGTTTATGCTCAAAGGTAGAATATCTTAATTCATTCAGCCTTACAACTTTAGGTGATTTGTTCTGAGCTCTGAAAGTAACAAAGTACTTATTGCCTGCTTCTCTGCCATCACAGATTAATTAAATTCCTTTTTTGAGGCGACAGAACAACTTCATTTGGGGCATGAAATAGTAAATAGCTTTGATCCTTTTCCAAAGTCACCTGCATAATGTGCTAATATACAAAGATATTTATTTCAATTTCCTGAATCAATGATAATGATAAAAGCTATTACTTCTGAAAAGAGTTATGGTGCTTTCATGATGGCTGTTGTTACCAAATAATTTGTTTGACAAACCATCCCATACAATTTATTGGAGAATATTCAGTTCTTGGAATAAATACAGATTACTTCCCATTCTTATGTTAAGGTTATTCATTTTTCTTTCCCTTTATATCACATAGGCCTTTTAAGAGTACTCATTTTTTCTGTTCAATACTGTCCTCCTTTCCTTTTTCCTCCAGTCAGTGGGCTCTACATTGCAGCTTCTCACCATAATCTCATTCAATAAATTTTTGATGCATTTCAACTGAAATTTTAAGTTCATGAGAAGCAGGCATTCCACTTTAGAAATAATCATCTTCCTTGGGAAAAGCCTTGCATGCAGAACATGGGTCTAATCGCACTTACTTATTTTTAAATGTTAGTTCCTTTAACTTCAATTAGATCATTTGCTTTGATCAACAAATGTTAACTCCTGTAATAAATTACCTGAACAAAACTGTAACACAACTCAGTATCTACAGTTCACTGCAAGATCACCTGAAACTCAGAAACTACAGTTTGACAGTTGTGATATATCACACCTGAGCACCACTTGACATCTGCTTCCTCACATCCCTTGGTATGGTGGACAGTCCCACTTGAGCATTATCCCAGCAGAACCTCCCAGGGTTTGCTGGGAATTCTTATGGTCTTCCAAAGGAATTTTGCATGTAAAGAAGTAAATAATGGATTTAATCCTTGTAATTTATATGAAGGACTCCAGGTTTTTACAGATTAGATACATTAGCAGCAGTTTTGCATCTGTTTACAATAGCCCTCACCTTGCTCAGGTATTTAACTGAAGCAGAAAGGTAGAAAACATCCACATGTGATGTTCAACCTGTTTTTGTCATACCTTGTCCTGCAGACCTAGGCTCTCACACACAGGTCTCATTTCAACTTCCACCTCCTCAGTACAGCCCATCCTTTACTGCCATTCCCACTCTGAAGCAACAGTAGGTTCTCCAATGGCATCGGGGCCACAGAACTAACAGAGGTTTTGTCAGGGTCTGATTTCTTTGATAATGGATATTGGTCTTTCTACTTCTACCACTCAATTTTCTACCTCTGAGCCCCTTCAGCTGAGGTTACATACGTACTTGCATATATTGAAAACCTGAGACGTTTTACTTCAAAAATGTCTTAATTAAATTAGCACGAGTTGTTTAGCACACCTTTACCCTAAAGGAAAACTGCAGATCAAGGCATAAGGAGAAAATGTGAGAAAACTGGGAATAATCAACGTCAGATTTGGTTAGATGGTTCATAATGCCTACAGCTGGGATGTTATTTGAATAGCCTTTTACAGCATTCCTCAGCAATTATAACCACTTAGGGGTTTGAATATAATTTTCTTTAAGGGACTTATTTCATAATAGGCCCAATTTGATTAATTATCTCCCCATCAGCATCAGGAGACTTGAAATCAGCCATCGTTATCTTCCATTTTAGAAATCAAGTAAAAGAAAAAAGTCAGCAATGAGGTTCTTTATGAATTGTCAAACCATGGACTTCATTAGAGCCCACTTGCTGCTCCCACAAAGGCATTCAAGCCCATAGCAAAAAGCCCTTGCTGTGCCTGATGTTCAAAACCTTAATCTTCAGTGAGCTCTGATTTTATTTTAACCCTTATTTTTCTTCCCCCACAACAACCAATCAGATTTTCAAGCAAATCTTTACAGAACTTGTGACTTTCCGCAATGGGAAATATATATATACACACACACAAATAAGAAAGCCTACAAATAAGGATATTATATTGTGACTAGCTGGCTTTGTTGTGCTGGACTCAGAGTTTAATAACCCTACATGTACGTCAACGTTTGTCTCATAACAGAATGGGAGTATTGATATTAGGGGGAAAAACAGCTGTAATCAAAGAACACTTTTTACCTTGAAAATTAACGGGAAAAAAAAAAAGTTTAAAAATCCTTTAAAAAAGGTATCCATTAACATTGTGTGTGTTTTGATCTCATGCAGTACTTCAAGGTAGTAAGTACCTTATTTCTTCAATTAACAAAGAACAATTACAAACTTCCAGTTACATGGTTTTATTCTTTTTTTCCTGTTTCTTCTATTACTCTTGATTATTTAGAGAAAAAAATATATATATATACATATATATATACATATCATTGTGTGCTTAACTCTAAACAAGACTGAATCACTTTTTTTAAAAAGTTAATGAGTAAGTCATATCAGATCATCTGGATTTCCAAATGAGAGAAACTGTGTTTAATGATCAGTTGGGTTGGCAAAAATAAAAATCACACTGACGTGTAAAGCAGCACTTGGTTAGCAACGGAGGAACTAGGTCTTCAGTTCTCAATTCCTTTTCATGTCAGTAAAAATGTAATACCATCAGTAACCTACAGATGTTCAGTATCTTGTAGGACATAAGCAGAGCATGAAGCAGTCAGAAAGATACACATACCTAAACTACCGAGTAGATATTAATAAACACAGTGGGCTTTTCAGAGCGTGCAGACTGAATGGAAAGCAAAAGCTTATTTAAGGTTAAACCAGAAGTGTCATCCAAACTTTACAGGCCTGTAAACACACAGCCTCTTCCTCTCCAGGTTAATTTCTTTGGATTCTTCCCTCTTACAAAATGCTCTCAAGGTATTATTTTTTTCTATGAATTTCCTTTACTTTTTCCCACTCACTGTACTCTGCACTCTCCAAAAGAGGAATTGAACTGCTGGACACCTCCCTTTCTAGCAGTCTCTTACAGATAAAGTTATGTACATATTCCTAAGTTAAATGACTTTAATTTTGTAAGGTATTGCTGTTATGGCTGAGTCATACTGGCACAACTCTCAGAGCTACAAGGAAGCATCCATAGGATAGCAACCCTAATCAAGTATAGCAGGTGTCCTAAGATACTAGTATGCTGCGGATTCAGCACAGCAAACTCTCAGATACCACTGGAATGAAATTCAAGGGGCAGTAAAGATATGCAGCTAAAGAGAGAGGTTTTTCTTCTTCTAGGTCCCATTGTTACTTACCTGTCTGTTTGCCTCCCATGTCCTTCAGCGCTCTGCAGCCTTTGGCATTTTGACATTGGACTTTTACAGATACAGGAAAAAAATCTGAAACTGTTTACAAGCCTTCCACGTACTTTTAAAAGCAAAGCAAAGCAAAAAAAAAAAAAAAAAAAAAAAAACAAACAAACAAAAAAAAACTTTAAAAGGATGCCTGATACATGAAACCAACTGAACTGGATGCCCAAGAACTGGTATTTCAAGAGGAATTTTATATGCTTCAACTGTTCCAGTTCTCCTCCTTCCCACTTAGGCAGCCCCTGCCAGCTCCCAGTTGTACACTGCAGATGGAGCCAGAGCATTCAGGGGTCAGGCTACTGTCACGAAACAGAAGGACTGGGAAAGCATTAACTCTTTGGTATAGCTTTTCAAGCAGCCTGGCAAGCTGCTTGGAGGCATTTGGAGCAAGCCAGACCTTCTCAATGACAATGCTTTGCTTTGATGGAGTAAACCAAAGCACATATTTATTCAAAATGATTCAACCTCTGCCACAGAGATTAAGGTTTGGAATTAGTTTTGCTCCATAAAACTCAGATCAATTTTAGTAGTTGGTGCCAATCTGAAGTTGCAGCAATCAAATGTGGAAGGGCCAAAATCATAAAAGGAAACACTGTTCCCAAAATCCAAAGCTTTAAATGAGAGAGTATGTCAGTGAACACGTGCTTGGTTTTCAATTATTAATATTACATTTCAGCTTTCTGCTACAAAAATGTGTCATTTAGAAAAAGTTTTCTTTCAGATTTTCTTTTTATCTTCAAATTTTTTCTTAGAACTGAAAGGCGTCATCAACAGTTTGTTGGCTTGTTCTATTAATACAGGCTTTAACGTGCTTGCTACCACCTCTATGGCCCAAGATAGCTTAACAGAAACTAAACCATGCAACCTACCAGCATGCATGGCAAGAATCACCCTCAGTTCTCTAATTGATGCATACTTCTGGAAGTTGGAAACTCTGCCAAGAAGAGTGTTTTCCTTTCTGCAAATAAAAAAGATGCAGTTCTCTCTTATTTTCCTCAGTGTTTAAACCCTTCAAAACAAGGAAAATTGGACTTGAAATTACCCATTTCAACCTATGGTTACAAAACAGTAACTAAGGCTACGTCTGCGTGACATTGTAACTGGTATAACTGATTACAGAGAATTAGTCCATATTCTAGAGGATGCTGGAAAGGATTGGAGAAGGAAAAACAAGCATGAACAACCTTTGCAGGATCAACTGTCAGCCAGTTCGTATTTAAATCAGTGACTTCTATTCATATTTGCAGGAATAAATAAGTACCACGGGTACCTGCTGGTTCTATTAATACCACTGGTACTTTCTATCCCATTAATATCAAACTGAATGAGCATAATGACTGCAGAACATTTCCAAATACTTTTCAAGATCATTTCCATTTGTCCAAAATAGGAAACATACGAGTCTTTCTGGACACAAGGTAGATGATGCATTTGATAGTCACAGATACTGATAAAAAAGTTTCTGGTCAAAGCAGGTATGGGAGAATTTCCTTCCTGAATGTCTTGATTAACTAGTGGTAAAAGTAAAGTATGCTCATCAACAATGCATTTGTATATTAGTATTTAGCAGGGCTCCAGGTGGGGTCTTGTGAGAGCAGAGGAGAATTCCCTCCCTCGCCCTGCTGGCCATGCTGCTGTTGGTGCAGCTCAGGGTATGTGAGGCTTTCTGGGCTGCCAGCACACACATTGCTGGGTCACATTCAAGTCTTTCTCCACCTGTACCCTCAAGTCCTTCTCTGCAGGGCTGGATGTCATGAATGAGAAGTTCCCTAATGTATGTAGCACAGAAAGCTGACATGTAGAGAACATGATAGAAACATTCCGTGTTCCCTTGAAACATACCATTCTGGTCTTGACATTTTAAATCTTCTTATATAGGAACTGGAGACTTTGGTTTGTTTTTCTACATTCAGTTCAATACAAAAATCAAAATGTTCTTCTCAGAATGTGTAGAAACAATGTATTTTGATACAATTTCTCAGTATTTTCTAAATCAAATGTTGACAGTCTTAACGGATGTGGAATTTAATAAAAGCCATCTGCACTGAAAACTATTTTCCTTAAAAATTGCAACCTAATCAAACTAACAGACTGAGGATTCAGATTCGTGTGGAAGTTTGTGTCTAATAAATTGGGGGATTAATTTATTGTTTTAGAAATAGAGTTGTCTCTGATAAGTAACTAAGACCGTGAACAGCCTGGTCTTGCTGTGCTGACAGAAAGGGTCACTGGGCACAGCTCCAAGCAGCTCCCCTCCTGCAGGTGGACTGGTTGCTGCCATTGCACACACAACAAGCGTGGTCATCACCTATCAATTTAAACTGTCTAAGCTAATGGTGGGGATTTTGCTGTGAATAGTCTGATGATAATTCACAGACTAAACTATTGGTGGATGTGGTCACTTTGGAAAGCAGCAGTTTCAAGCAGCTAGAACTGGTAGCCTCTTTGGGCTGAATCCACAACAAGTGGATTCAGCAATCAGGCAACAAGTGTCAAGTATTCTCATTAAATATTGCTAGGAGAGTTGCTTTAAAAAGGGCATGCTGCAAACACATACCTGCTTAACTTCATGTTAAATATCTGTGCAAATCCAAGCGTGCCCACACGGAGTTAGTGCAAAATAGCTGATACAGATTTATAACAGAACTTACGGTGGTGCACTAACTTCTCCATGTAGAGAAACTCACAATATTACCAATTGTTTTGCAAATTTGTGCAAGTGATGCCAAGCTGTCAAAGTGTTTGCCAATTTCTTGGTCTTTATTCCCTATCTAAGCGTGTCTCTGAGACAATTTGTGCAGAGCGTGTGACAGTGGTTTGGAATGGCAGATCAGTGCCCCTCCTTAAAATTGTGGTCTAAACCAGAATTCTATCCAAGCTCTACAAACTTGATCCCAGTTTGTCTGGCCTTTTAAGGTATTTGTGTTATCTGTTAGTGGATTTTTAAATTAGAACCTCATGACATTACGGAAAAATAATAACATCAAGCAAATACCTATGTAACTGTGATTTAGGAAGCACGAATATTTGTGCAACATTCATGTTCAAACATTTCATGAATTCTGAAATTACTTTAGAAAAAGTCAGTCAGACCAAAACAGAACAACCTTTGTTCCTCTAACTCTTGCTCTGAAGTAATATACTAAATATCTTACAGATATTTTTACTCATACCATATGTATTATTTCAGGAATAGAAGCTGACAAATGTTTACACCATTATCAAGAGTAAATAAAAGGGAAAATAAGCAAAAAAAAAAAGTCATTTCCTCCATTAAAGGTTAATTGAAAACCTGTAGCAATACCAGGCAATAGGAGTAAACAGTATTCTCATAGATGCCTTTTTTTTTTTTTTTTTTTTTTTTTAAGTGCAGAGGCCATTGAAGACCCTTCTCATTTATTTTTGTAGCAAAAATTCGAAGAACTCAGATCTTCTTCTACTAAATAAAAAAACCCTCTAGAGTAATACTGTAACATGAATGTATGCTAAGCTGATGCAGTGGTGTCCTTAGGATGAAAATATAACCAGGCTCTAGAAGAATATTCTTGTACTGACAACAAATTAAGAATATACTAAAGAAGCACAAAGTGTTGACAGGGCAGGGGGAGGAGGGAAAGATGACCTTATAGAGAACCTAGAGGAAACAAATAAACAAGATGCCTTGTTTTGATAGCAGTTAGAAATATATCAATACTTCTAAACTCAGGCCACAGAAACATCAGGGCAGACACAGCTGGCTAATAGCACAGTAGAAGTAAAGGCCATTTATTGGGGTACAAACAAAGTACTTTTTAGAACACAGACTTGTGAAGACAGAATCAATTCTAAAAAAAAGTTCATCAAACAGGCTTTATCACCTAAGATGTAAACAAACCCATAAAAATCAATAGACTTGTCTCAGGTCTGAACTGGAACAGGATACAGGTCTACACGTCACCTCAAGAAAAGGTTATGTTAAGTGAAAGAGTACTTTTCCAGTTTTCCTTTTGCTTACTTTGTGCATGTAATACTGCTTAGCTTATACTGCATATTTTTCCCATGTAGCCTGGTAATTTTCACTGTTTGTAATAGTTGCTGAGTTGTGGGTTATTGGGCTTTTTTTTTTTTTTCAGCTCTTTTCTCTAGCAAACCACAATCAGACAAGCAGGGCTTCAATATGCAAGCACTCTACAGGACAGAGAGTCTTGAAATCCCTTATCTAGGGAAAAAAAATCATCGTCTAAACAGAAAAGACAAAAGCTACAAGAGAAACCATAGCAAGAAGGTAGGAACTGAGAAATATTTAGCCTACATCTGCTACTACCCAGCTTCACGTCTGTTTTGTTTTGAACTTACTAAATTGATGTCCCTTTGAATAATTGTTGCTGTTGTCCTATGAGTCAAGCATTTCTAATTTGACTCAGAGATTACACAGAAACAGAAATAACTCATTTGCTCAAATTCACAAACAAAAGTCATTGGCAGCATGTGAAATTTTGAATTCCTGTCAAAGGAGTAAATAATGATTCTCGCCTCCAAACAGGAAGATCTGGTAGTGTCACACCTGTGAGAAAAAGGCACATGTTTACACACTTCTTGATATTCACATGCACATGTACTTCTCAATCCCAGCAGTATTTGGAGGGCTGGCCTGTTGCTGTGTTTTGATGACCAGCATGGTGAAGACAAGAATCATCTCTTCTATTCTTAGGGTTCAATGAATTCAGAGTGTTCTTGTGGTCAGGTCTACATAAACATCACTTTGGCGCCCAGCTAATGTGGCTGTAAAGGCCAACAGTTCTCATTCCCTCCAAATCAGAGATCTTTCATGGGCTGAAACAGTCATTTCACCCACAGTTAACAGTACAGCAAGGTGCCTCATTTTGGCTATTTTTTGCCGGAATAGGCCTGCACTTGGGAGTCAGCACACCAGGTAACCCCACAGGTGTCCTGCTGACATATCGGACTGAACAGCAAACACCCACTCTGAGTGTTCATGAGCAGGGATAACAGTTCTTTCCACATCACAAGAAATAAACTTTTTACTTCATGGGAACTGATTCCAACTGCGAAGCCATGCCTGTACGTATCCTAAAATTCACATCACTCAAACTGGTTTGTAAAGGCTGCTGCTTTCCTTTTAGCTAGTGTCATTCACTGCCTTTGTGCACATGAAGCAACAACCTTTTATTAGTCCTTCCACATTCCCCATCTAGCAGTAAGCTCTAATCCTAAAAAGATTGTGTTATTAGAGCTTGGCGTTTGCTGTGATTGCTCTCCTCACAACGGAAGATGCAATCAGAGGAAGAATTTATGTCCTGTAATTCAATGAATGGATGTGCTTCTCCAGTAATTTCTTTAGCAATTACTTGTGTAAAGTATGTGTTTCTGTAATTGAAATTCTACAGTGTACAGTCATTTATTAAAATATATTATTTATTATGGCATTTTTCCATCTTCATTGCATTACTTTCCTTCAGTACGATGTTTTCATGGTCACATTTTATTGGTCTGGAGATACTGAAAGTTGCAATGCAACTTCTATGCATTCAAACAGACAAGCACAGTATAAAGTGGGGCTAAAACAAGAGGAGAGGACGCCGCAAGACACTTACAAGTAGGTGCTTAACTTCTTACCTCTCCAAAAATTCCATCACCCACTTCCAGCAAAGCAGCCTGTAACTTAACTAAATTTTCTCTAACATCCCTCTTCTTTATGTAGTCATTCAGCTGTTAAGAACACGTTAGTGACCTTAATGAGCACTCCTACCCTCCAACAAGTATTCCTAGGGGGGCAGTAAAAATACAAAATATCTTCAGGGAAAAGCTGTAAAGGAAATCCTGAAGGAGCCATTCATTCAGTTTTTTTCCTAGACAGAAAGCACACAGAAGACATCACCTCTGTTAGCCATACAAACACTTTTCCTGAGCAAATAATTTAGTTAGGTATCAAAGACCTTATAACGTAGTTTCTCCAAACAGGGGTGGAGAGGAAGACTAGAGATTAGGCTGCTAATCAGACTCCTGGTAGAAAAACTCAATTTTAGAAGTAAATTTATTAAGGTATAAACCTGAAATCACACACACAAATTGATGCAAATTCTCAACAAGCAGAATGGGATCAAACTTTTAAGAACGACTTGCAGCGGTGACTGCCTGAGTGCACAAAGCACTGTGCTCCCCCTGCCACAGCACCTACAGCAAGCTGGGCAAGCACAACGCCAGCAAACAGCACCATGTGGAGCAAGGGGTGGTGGCTACTGGGAGTATGCAAAAGGAAGAAAAGAGAAAATAAGAGACTCGTCTCTTACTTCTGTAAGGGGAAAAAAAAGCCACCACTGTTTCCAAGGGGAGAAGAGATGCCTCCAAGGGGCCCTGTGAAAAAAGCTGCTAGGTGCAGTGGGTTGAGCCTCACCAGCAGCAAAGAAACCGCCCAGTCATTTGCTCACCCCTCTTGCAGTGTGACTGGGGAGAGAATCAAAAGTGTTAAAGCAAGAAAACTTGTGGGTTGAGATAAAGCCAACTGAATAAGTGAAGGGAAAAAAAAAAAAAAAAAAGGCAATTACTTACCACCTCCCACCAGCAGACTGATGCCAGACCAGTCTTGGAGGAATGACTACCTTGGAAAGACCAAACCCTCCACACGTACTGCTGAGTTACGCAGCACTGACTAATGTTTTAGCCAACTGAGATCAGCTGTCCTGGGTGTGTTCCCTCCCCACTTCTCTCCACCTCCTCATTTACTCTGCATGGACAGGATGAGAAACACTAGCAATAGCCAAAACCAGTGTGTTACCAACACTGTTTCAGTCACAAATCCAGAGCATAGCACCGCACAGGTATCTATGAAGGACGTTACTTGCCCCTGGCCAGACCCAGCACAGGAGCATCCCGCAGTGCTTCAGCCCCACCAGCCTCGCAGGGCCCTGTGCTCCCAGTACCTTCCAGCATGAGAAAGGTTGAGCTAGAGAGCTCTGCCTGAGGACGGAGAGCTTGATTTTACTGAGAGTAGACAACTAAGTTCTGGAATGAGTAATGTTGTGCTTGTAAAAGGAAAAGAGTACCTTCAAGGTTATGTTTTCTGCTGTTTCAGCAGTTGTAGGTCAGCTGAAAAGATTGCTAAGAGCAGCTGAAACCAGAGAGCCTTGCTAGGTTTTTGTGCAAAGTCCTGGTAACTTAGGGCTGTTAACTTTGAGACATTAAGTATTTAACAGACTTGATCCATCATTCCTGCAAAACAGCTTGAAGACATATTTTAAGTAGCACTTTATCACAAATATTTCCAACTTAGGAAAATAAAGGCATATATATTTTCATGGACAGTTTTCTTATTTTCAGTTTTATATCCTATTGTATCAAATCCTGGCAACTGTGGAAAAGGCTTAGCTAAAGAATATTATCTGCTGCACAGAAAGAAAACCTTCCTCACTTTCAATTGTAAATGACTTTCATAATTGCAACCGAGTCTCTCATTTTTCCTCTACTACGTCCTGCTCTGTGAAAATCAATATCTCATTATCCAAGTCATAAGGTGAAGCAATTCTGGATGGGAATGCACCATGCGTCTCTCCTCCTTGCTCGTCTGGAATGATACGAATGCATTGAACCTCGAGTCAGTGGGAGTTTTGCCCATTGACTTAATCTATGGTTATTTAATAGTACTGTTTCATTCAGAGGAGACATACATTTAAATAACCCAAACTCTCTATAATGAAGATATCCTATTCTGCTAGCTTATGCTAAAATTATGGGGACTTTATGCTTGTTTCCAATAACTGCCGGAATAAGTTATTGCACAGATGATTTCAAAGCAAACATTGCCCTAAGCTGTAACTTCATCATCTGAAACAAGGCTTTACTGGGGAGGTGTTTTAAGAACATGAACTCACGGCAAATGTCCTATGTATTTTGCTCCTTTCCAAGGCATTTTAAACTTGCTATTATCTCCTTAGGCGTAAACAGAATATCTGGCAACGAAAGCCAGAACTTTTTGGTCAGTTTACTTAATGTTTTACCTTGTGAACACAGAACCAACAGAAACAGATGCAGGTAAGGAACCTGAAGGTACCCGTTTTCTGTTTGCATGGATTTCAATACCTTTCCTTTCGTCTCTCCATCCACGGGATAATTGCATTTAGTGCCACAATGAATTTTGCTTAGAAACGGACCTACATTCCCTCATCTTATGTCAATAAACTTGAAAAGTTAATTTCAACTTGTTGAATGTTTTTTGATTTTAGATGCTTGGCATAAGTTTTGCCCTGTGTCTGGATACCTTCAGGCAAGCTAGTCATCTTGATTCCTTTTGAAGCCCATGAAGAGAAACACAGTGTTCACTTAAGCTGGTTTAGATATCAGCCTTCAGATGAGATGAAAGAAAGTCTGTCCATTAGTTATGAGGGGAATTGAGATGCCTGGCTTACATATACATACCTACACCTAAGGATAACTGAGTCTCACCCAAATCTCTTTTTTTCTCCCTCTAAAAAATGTAAAATCCATAGCAAACGTTCACCCTCCCACGCCATTAGAGCATGAACTTCCCCAGTGCGCATTGTGCTCAAGTTCTGAGGCTCGGAGCTGGCTGCAGGCTGCTGCCACCAGGCCAGCCAAACTCACACGTTCAGCTTTTATGTCGCAGAGCTCAACTGGCAAATTGTTTCATTTTACTGAATGGTTGCTCTGGGCTTTCATCACATATATTTTCTCCAAAATATTTTCTGTTTTTGATTTACCACCAGTTCACAACAGACACCTGAAGTGATGGCAAAAGCTTCTATGCTGAGACCATGGGTAAATATCAATAAAATTAATTTCCTTCAGCAGAGCATATTATCCAAATACTGCAATATGCACCTCATCACAGTTAAGACTTGATCCACTTAATTGTATCTATTTACCCCCTTGTCTGTGCAGTCCTTATGAATATTTTTAGAACAGCAATAATGAGAAGAAACAAGCTCAGAGATGACACACAGGGAATGCACAATTTCTCTTCACAATGAAATTTCCAGGAGCCTTTTAACAGACATTGGATCTTCATTCTGCGTGCAATATAGGACCAAACACAATTTAGGGCAACATCTGAAAACAACCCAGCATACCATGTATTTTTTCCATGGAACGAGGCACCCAGCAGGAGTTAGGCTTCTGAACAGAAGTTAGACACTTCTGAAAATCACTTTTTTTGTCAAGAGACACTTCCATTTTCTGCCTTTCAGTCATTTCGCTGAGGAAATACATACAAAAAAAAAACAAGAATATGAACCATAACTGTATTACTGTGTTCATATATACAGGAAAAAAAAAAAAAAAAAAAAAAAAAACTTATGATTCCTGCCTCACTAAGGCCCGCACTCCAAATGTAGGACAATAAAGGCAAGAATTAAATTCAACAGACAATGTGCAACACAGAAAATGAGTGCTGACAAACTGCACCAAGAAAACACAAGTGAGAATACTGTCTTCATCTAAGAAGGAAGCAGAAGCAGGAAATAAAAGTATTAATGAATAATTTTAGTTCTTTTGTTATTGAGATTACTATGAAGTTTCAAATAACCATCAAAATTCAATGGCCTATTATGACCATTTTCAGCAAGAAGAAAAAAATCAGCAGTAAGTGGGGGAGAACAGGTGAATCAGCACGTTGCACCGAGCCTTTTCACCACTAAAACATCAGTGCAGCTTGACTGTATCTGTGATGTGTGTCTCTGCTATTTGAGGGCTCCCGTGAAGTTAACTTGAACTTGATAGCACTTCAATAGTAGTCTTCATCTGTGTGTCAGCAGATTTTCGGCCTATTGGATACTTCCTTGTAGCGTTAAAGATGATTGACAGAGGTTAGGCACGAAACAAATACTATGCAAAAAAAAAAAAAAGCTCTCATTTCCACATTGTCAAACTGACATCTTTCTAGAATTTAAAATTATTTTAAAAGATAGTCTTAAGCAACTCATTTTTGAAAGGTCAAGGTGAAGTACTAGGACTACATTTGCTCAGCCTCTCCCACGTATCTGTTGTTCACTTAGAACTTTTCCACGTCCATGCTTCTCAGCGCTGTCTTCCTCTCCATAGTGAATTGGAGAATTAGTATTTTCAGCGTGCCCATTTCATCTTGGGAAGTAACGATGTATAATTAATACAGGAAACTGAGTTATCACAGGATATGTACTCTAAATAGCTTTAGAAGATTAAACTGGTACCTGAAGAGAAAACCCCATGAAAATATTTTCTACTTCAACAACATCCATAGCACTGTTTTTGCAAGTCAAAAGATGTCATATACTAAAGCTGAAAGACAATATTAAACAATCGGGTGTTCAGAACCCTCCTGTTTGGATCACAACTATATAAAAGGCCATGTGTATGTCCATTATATGCTAGTCTTCTTATCACAATAAACAAAGGGCATTAAAGCACCAATGTGAATAGTTAATATGATTAAGCAAGTACTAATAGTACAGAGCAGTCTATACTTATTACTACACTTCACAGCTAGGTTCAACCAATCATTAAATAAACCAACAGCTTTCTTTTGATAGTTCATTTGTTTATTCCTCAAATTCATAACAGGAAAAAAAAAAAAAAAAAAATAGTATCTACCATTTACTGAGAATTCCTGAGAATATCTAACCACACCTAGGTCATTTTTATGCTTTCAAGAGTTTATTTCAAATGCTTGTTTTCCTAAACCTCAAATTATTATATGTGGAAACACAGGAGGATTTTAATTAAAAACACAGCAGCTTCAGCTTTTCTGAAAACCATTCTAATTTTCTTTATATAAGGCTTTTGTGCTGCTAAATTGCTTCCCCCTGGATGGAACAGGAAGAAAGTTTAGACCAAGCAGATGGTTGGTTTGACAGTTGGTTTGAGAGTTAATCTACAAACAAAAATCAGCATCATGACGGACTACATAACTGCTGCTTGCCTACAAGCACAGTTGGTCTCAATGATCTTAAGGGTCTTTTCCAACCCAAATGATTCTCTGATTCTGTGATCTAATTTGAAGGCTTGTTTTGAATTCTTTTGTTAATTTGGTCCTCAGGAACAGAATAGCAACTGAAATGGAAGGGATGAGTAACTCCACTAGTTACCCAGAGAGAAGAGAAGAAAGGCGGATTTCCTAAAAAGGGTAAATATCCTGCAACCTACTCTTACAGGCTCAGACTGACACCTCTTGAAATTCCAGACGTGGTCTGAATTCTCTCATGCCCTACTTTTCCTTCCTAACACGCGGGACATGTTCTACCCTGTATAGCATTATGTGGTACCCCATGGTCTCCTCCGTAGTCCATTTGGAACCAGTAACCTTTTACAGCATAAAAAGAACTTCAAGAAGATGACCATCTCCATAAACAGTGACAGAGAAATGCTCCTTTAATGAGGAAAACAACCTAGGCCTTTCCAAATTTAAACTCTCTTCATTTCAGCACAGAGCTTCTGCATCTAATATAAAGTTCCTTCCTGTTTTCTCTAGTTGGATAACCAAGTATCAGGATCACAGGATGCATGTGGTTGCAATCTTCTAAGTGAGAAGAGACATCACTGTCATCAGCACAATCAGGATCACCCAGCAGTTCTGGTATCAGAGGCAAAGAACAATACTGCGTTTATTCTAGACAGAATATTTGCAAAAGGTTGAGACTTGTTTCACTGGTGGCTGTGTGCTCTCAGCTATTGGATAACTGACACTGGACCACTTCAGAAGGGAAAAAAAAAAAATCTTTCACTGCAAGTGCTTTGTTCTTTCATAATACAAAGTGCGTAAACTAACATGCATGTCGTGTCTCTTGCACCCCACTGTTCTCTCATTTGTGATATCCATCATACAAAGACTTTCTGACTGAAAACATGGACTGTAAGGAAATTATCTGTGTCTGCATCAAAGGATAGCATCCGTACTTTGAATTAAGAACAAGGTTCCAGAGACAATTAATAATGCAATAACAATTCCCCTTAAGAGTCTTTCCCCTCTCTGCTGCAATAAAAATAATACAGAAACATACCCATGTTTGCAGCTTATTGTTAAAGAGACATTAGTGTTTCTGCTAGCCAAAGTGTAAATTGCCAGTTATCAGGAACATGTTTATTGCCAGTTAAAGCATTCAAAATGAAGTCTATGTTCTGCGCTATAACAGCACAAGGACAGGCAATCAGTTGTGACAACCCAGAAGGCGTTGCAATTTAATATAATTTCAATCACCTTCATATTCTTATGAAAGATGAGAAATGAACTGGTGCAACACCATATTATTAACCAAAACAACCACTCAAATCTGGCCATTTCAAGGTTCTCAAACAGCCTCAGACTATAAGCTACAGAACTGAAAAAAGGATTCACAACATCTGTTATAGGGAGAAGAAAAAAGCACAAATATTCCCAGCTCTGCTTTAGTCTTTGTAGCTTATTTCTGTTTCAATAGCTATTTTAGTTATGAAAACCTGTATAGCAAATAGCTGGATACCCACAGATGCTGCCAATCAAAGTGGAAGGAGAAAGAGGTCAAAACATTTTCCTTTGTAACTGAAGGAATTCTTTTCAGGTAGATTTTCATGTCAAAAAATTGAGAAGGGATGGTTTCATCTTGACTTTCAAGCAAAGCTGTAGCTTATGCCACTTGTGAATTTAGGAATGAATGCCCAAGTATGTGGGGATAGATTAGAATGAAAATTAGGTGTTTCCAGTGGCCACCTATAACATGTCATGTTAAAAATTAAACCCATAATTCTGTTCCAAACATTAGAGAATAAAAATTCCTATCTGGCATTACGTACTGTATAGTAAACTAAGGAACTCTTCTAGTAACATTTCAGAACTTATTATCAAGAGCCACCACAAAAATAAACCAAATATGGTTGTCATTGCCACCCTGTTTTATTTCTTTTGCAACCTAAACTGTAATTCCACGTCTGAATCCATTTCAGCTTTCGATCTTAAATGCACAGCTTCAATTCCTCTAATAATGAACGGAAGTTACAAAATTTTATTGCCTTCTGCACGTTTCTAGGTCTCAATGAGACCCAGGTTGCCGATTCCCCAACCCTTTTTATCAAGGTATTTTTGTAGTAGACCTAGCATGTTTCAATTTGCCCAATCATCTATTGCTGAGTAAATCCCAGCACGGCACTTAAATCTGAAATACAATGGTCCACTATCGGTCCTTACCCTTTTTCTATTTAGTGCTCTTTAAGATGTAAAAAAAAAAATAAAATAAATAAAATAAAATAAAAGTTAGACATAAACATTCACACAAAGTAAAATTCAGGCCAAAGCTCTGATTCATTCAAGTCACTAAACACCCCTCTACTAAGACCTCTACTAAGATGACCAAGTGAATTTACTCAACAAGTAAACGGTTTCCTCCCAAAACATGAGCTGACCGATCAGCTTCCACCACTGTTCACATGTTTCTGGTATCAAACCCCAGGACAATAAATATTCCATACATTTGTAAGCGCGCAAGTTTTCAGACAATCCACAGCCTAATAAATTTTCTTTAGAAAATGGCAGTTTTGAATTTCAAATCATGACCACAGTTGTCCAAACTGTAGTCAGTGGACAACCTGTACTCAGTAGTGAGGGCTGCACTTGCTAAGAGCATTGATAGCTACAAGCTGTTTACCTTCATCTTCCACTGCCTCCAGGGGAGGATGTGAGGATTTAAATTAATTTCCTTCTATGCAATGCTTAGAAGGAAAATGGGGGAGAGGGGGCAGGGAGCAATGTATTATTTTCAGCTCAGTCCCAGCAAATCCACACGTTTATTCGGGGCCACTGAAACACCCTGAATAAGTGTGCCCAGTGTGTCACAGTGCCCTCCATAGGATTCATTCTCACTAACTGCTGCAAGAACTCAAAAGGTAACAGAGCGTCAGGTACCATATTGCAGATTGCATAACGAGTGATTCATTTGCCTTCATATATGCAGAGCTATAGACTTACATGTTTGTTCTGAATCGGAAAAATAAGTGTTTGATTAATATAGAAAAAAAAATCCGCCCTACTCACCTGCATCCAGAACACACCTGCTGGCAGTTATTCCAAGCAGGATTTCCTATTTCTTGTATCTCAACAATTTTAAAATCAAATCTCAAATACTAAATTATTTCAAAGCCAAAAGTATTTTATAACTACTTTACAAAATATTACAATTTTACAACATTACAATTAACAAAGGAAACTTGTCAAGTGGAATTTTCCTCTTTCTGTTTCATTGAAACTGATGGGGAAGGAAGCCCTACAACAGACACAGCGAGGAGCAGCATGCATCCTCAGCTAACTTCTAGCAGAATTAATGCCAATTCTTCATTCTGTGCGCCATCTCCATTAATAAGTTAATAGGCTTCATAACTATGCAAATCTTTTACAGCTCATTAGCTTATTTTGAGAACACTATTAATAATAAAAAAGTATCATAAAAAATAAATAGAAATAAAATCTATTAGATACTGGTTAAAAATTTGGATACAGAGTCCAGTGGGATGTATTTTCTGCTTGGTATCTAACTTCCCATTGATGTTAACTATACTTAATATTAATAGTTCAGTGCAAGTATGAAAAAGAAACCAGGTAAACTCGAGTAGATTTAAGTACTTCTTAAAACTCTGGCAAAACTAAAAGCAAAAATGAGCCGTTGATCACTTTCAGTTGGTATCTCTTTACCATTTAGATAGCAATTTTTAGATAGCAATTTTGCAGCCCTGTCTTTCCACATTAAATTCCTGGTGAAATATTGTTTCACCAGAATGCAGTGTTTCTTTACATAAATGGAGGTTAAAAACTGGAAAACCAAAGTGAGAGAAGAAATAGTCATTCCAATAACAAACCTTACATTTCTTTAGTTTAGGATGGCAAAAGTTGCCTCTGACAGTCGTAATGGGAATACTTTGACCAAGGGATTAAAAATAAAAAATAAAAAATAAATCTCTACATAGGTCATCTAATGCCAATGTCAGAAGCAATAAAATGCACCTATGTCTGAGGGCAGTGTCCAAACGTTCCTTGACCTCCGACAGGCTCGGTGCCATGCCCACTGTCCTGAGGAGACGTCCCAGTGCCAGGCCACCCTCTGGGTGCAGAACCTTTCCCTAACCCCCACCCTGACCCTGCCCTGTCCCAGCTCCATGCCGTTCCCTCGGGTCCTGTCACTGTCCCCAGAGAGCAGAGCTCAGCGCCTGCCCCTCCACTCCCCTCGTGAGGGGGCTGCAGGCCGCCATGAGGCCTCCCCTCGGCCTGCTCTGCTCGGGGCTGAGCAAACCAAGCCGCTCATACATCAGGATTATGCTCCCCTTGACCGGCTAGTAGTGCCGTGCCTCAAGCACCCCAGGGCACGCTGTTGGCTCAGATTCAACTTGCTCCCCAGCCTCTCATGCCCTGTACATGTATTTGCCACACCCCAGGTGCAGAATCCAGTACTTGCTAAATTTCATTACGTAAATTTCACCTTCATGATGTTATCATTTTTAGACCCTACGCTTGAAGCACAGCTACATCATGCACCTCTTTTACAGGCACAGGAATTACATTTTTATGATGAGCTAAGTGACAAGAAACATTTGGAGTGATGCAGGGACACATTTCTACTTATGTACATAAACCTACGTACAACTGTTATTTCATCTAGGTATTCCTGACAAACGATGAATGGGAAAACAGGGCAAGAATATAATCATATGTTATTTGAAATGGCAAAGCCTTGGCAGGAGTTGGGTTCTTTTAAATGAAGAAAACATTTTACTGTAACATTACTGTTGCTCCTTTGTTTTATACAATCTCTTCTGCTTATGGAAGTGACTGTCTTTCCATAGAGTAAACTATACTGGTGATCAGTGGAAAACAACTTAAAACTATATCAGAGTGAAACACTTTGTGTACCAATCCAACTCAGAAATTCCAGGACTACAGCTTTCCATTAATCATCCAGCACATTTCACACGCACATAAGAAATCAGAAGGCTCCTCAGAAAGTACATTTTAGCTAAGCATAATTTATATTTTACAGAAAAATTAAAGAGACTTTCTTCCTCTTATTCTAATGTCAAGCAACCTCTCAAATATAAAATATTAACAATTTCAAAATGAAAAAGCAACCCACACCGAATGCATGTTGGTGTGACAGCTGCCAGAATGGATAAAAGAGCTGATTTTCTCTTAAATGCCGTAAGGAGCTTTCACGTACGGTTCATGCACGACAGGTTTGGGTTTTGTTGCACAATTCCATGCTTAGTTAGAGATTATCTGATCTTCAGTGGACCAGTTGTGACCCTGCTACATCCCAGCAAAGAAACGCTCTACTTCTCATGATCTGCAGAGGTTGCTCTCTTTCTAACTGCTGGTTAGCGGTGGTAATTTGTTGTTCTGCATGTCACGATGTGACAAGGTGGCAGCAGTTACCTAGGGCACCAGTCACACTCAGAGAGACTTTTAATTGATTTTAGCAGGGCTTTGACAAAATCTCACAAGGAACCGTGCCCTTATATACAACCCCGTCAGACAATTCAAAATACATTTTTTTTCTTCATTCTCTACTGAATTCTACAACAACAGAAATTACTTCTTGGATGACTTTTTAATTAAAAATGATCCTTTGGACCATTTTAATTTCAGTCTTCTTTCTAACAAATTCATCCTGTAACCCACAAAAAATGCATATTTGCTTACTATAAAAGGAATAAGATAGGCTCAGTTGACTTTGTTTTTTCGTTGCAAAGACTCAGCTAAGAAAACTTTCATGAGTGACTCAGTGAAATTTAAGACTATCAGACCAACACTCCAACTAAACACATTTATATTTGTTCTGCAGTCAACAATGTCACTTTGTCACAACTACATTCACCATAGGCTCTAGATAAAAGAATATCTTATGTGGTATATTTTAGCAAGTATTTATGAAGAGCTATGTTCAAAGGCCACATCACTCAGAAAATTTGCGTGGATGAGTATATTCAAATGGTCACTCAGGAAGTATTTGTCTCAAAAAATAGTGCCACTAGATTGTCCTACTTTGAGATTCTTCTGTGAATGGCAGACAATATCATATTTAACAACTTGTGGTTGTATATTTCTACTAGGAAAAAGTTCTCTATTAGAAAGCAATTGTTTCACATTTCTGTCTAGGTCTGGAGTGAAAGGCCAGTGAAAGGTTCATTCACTTTCACCTCAGCTCCTCCAAACATCATACTGAATCTGAATACATTCAGATTAAGACTCCATTTATGGATAATAACATGTAAACACTCTAATTTAGACCCATTTTTCATTTGCCAAAAGGTATTATTCACATACCAAGAACGTTGTGGTGTTTAATTCAACCTATAAAACGCCTGGATCCTCTTAGAGTGAAGAACACATAGCAGGTTTTGGTCCCAGGCTTTTCTAATGCACAGTTGTCTGATTCCAGAAGTCCTGTAAGCACAACTATTCTCACTGGATTTGGGCAACCAGTAAAAGGAGATCAGGGAAATCCCAGTGGAAAGACTTCACTTTTAATTCTAGAAATAATCCTTAGCCCATCACCATTTACTCATTGTTTCACTATGGCTCTAATGTGTTTGATGGCATTCATTGTTAGTGTTTTTTTTTTTTTTTTCCCCCTTTTTTTTTTTTTTTCCAAAGCTTTTGAAACAAATACTTTGCTAGCTCTGCATTACAGCCAGCAATATAAAAATCACATTAAATTATATTAAATTATACTTAAAGCAATAAAATATATTTTGATGTCAGCCACCCATCTGGAGGCCCCTTTTTACTTTTGCTATTTTCTATAGAAAAATTTTACACTGAGGAATATTGCTGAAAATTTTCTGGCTTCTTCCCAGCTCAATTTCCACTGCCTTTGATTCAAACCACTGATTTTCCCCAGTGCTCTCTCTCTTCCATGCCTGATTTTAAAGGACAGTATGACTTGGAGCAGCTCAGAAGCCTGTCCTCTGATTAGATTAGAGGAAAAGGTAGAGCTATAAGGATTTCTTGTCTTGCTTTCTGTTTGTAAACTGTCCATCATAGACTGAATCAGCAAAACCAGATGGATCTCATAATTGTTTCCTATTACAGAATACTGTTCAAAAGAAGTCTTTTGCACACTGAGCAAGACACACAGCTCGCCTGACCTGACAACTATGAAGTCCAGTGTTCAGATGGACCCCTCATCTTCAACTCCATCCTGCAATGTACAGTTTCCAAACAGCGCATCAATTAATCACAGCCTGAGACTACCGGTGTCTCCAGGTGTAAGCACCCAGCTGTTACCTTACATTAACAACAGCCGCAGACATCTCAGGTTCCCTAACCTGAACATTTTGAAAAGGAAGCA
This sequence comes from Nettapus auritus, assembly GCA_011076525.1. Classification (NCBI taxonomy): domain Eukaryota; kingdom Metazoa; phylum Chordata; class Aves; order Anseriformes; family Anatidae; genus Nettapus; species Nettapus auritus. Next base: position 10,472,894 of record CM021778.1, read on the forward strand.
CCAAACTCGTCAGGTTAGTTGAATGATATTAAAAGGCCACTTTCCTTAACTTTCTGTTGTCTGGAACTAAAACATCATCAACATCACATACCTGTGAGTAGGTGTGCATTTTGTGTTGCATTCCTCCATGCTAAGGCATGTACTCATCTGATCAATCCATTAGCCAAGTAGGACTCCTAGAATCAACAATAATATATACCTTCCAATCAATCTCGCTATCAGATCACCAGTCCCAACTGTATTCTCTTTTGGCTCCTGACTTTACAAGCAGAATCACAGAGCAGTCTCATTTCTTCGGCATTACTTGGCATTTTGTTGAAATCCCTAACGCAATTAAAGGATACCCTTAAACTTCTCAGCTTTAGTTTCTTGCCCTCAACCAAGAATACCACTGGGATGATGTCACACCAAGACACAGAACTAATTCAAAATTAACTGCCTTTTTCTGCCCTTATTATACCTTTCCAATTTGTTAGTCAGTCCCTTATTTTCCATTCCTTTTAGTGAATATAAAGTCACATCTAGAAGCTTCAGTTCCATCTCTTTAGCTAGATCTTCCTCATGGCTTTTCTTTCTAACACCTCACCCATATGTGCACCCATATCCCTTTGAAATTAGTATTTAAAGTGTTCCAGTTTCAGATGGTCCATTTATCTTTTGTGACACTACACATGGCTACAAAACAGACTGTCTTCAAATGATGGCCAAGTTTCCTTCTCATTAGCATGACCTAGAAAGAGAGAAACTGACTCATACCTGTGGCTCTGGGAACACCCACTCCCCAGGGATATGGGGAAACCCAGCCTCAGAGGAGGTGGGTTGCTTGGGAATTGTGCACGTGAAGCTGATTTATCTGTCACAAGAGATACTATTACTGCAGCAAGCTTAACATCGGAGTCATGAAAATCTCATACTACAGGGACAAGGCAGTGCAAATATTAAGATGGGTATCTGTTGTACTTCTAAGACAAATAGAAAGAAATTAGCTTTCCATGACAAACTGTGGAAAAAGGAAGAAATTACTATGAAAGGAAGCTGAAAGCACACCTTACATGAGGAACTACTGTTTTACCAACTAAGACATCCTAATTAGATCTCTCACCGGAGAACAGCAGTAAACCTTTTATGTTGGAGCACCTGGCTTAATTTATTGTTGACATTTTAAACCTTAATGCATTTCTACATATAAGCACAGATGGTGCACAGTGCTGCTTGATAAACCTTCTCCCTGTGGCCCTGACTAAGAACCATTTATACTCCGCTCATCCCACAGATCCAGAATAAAGAAAGTTCAAGAGGTTCCCGTGTGCACTGGTATGCCAGGGAGGAGATAACTACCAGGAAGTTAACGGGAATAATTAGCCAGAAGAGAGCAAGCCATTGCTGAGTTTACAGGAATAGTCTTAAGTGTCCAACACTGTTAAAAAGGCTGTTAAAAAAAGCTGATAATGTTATCCTTATGCCTGCAGTTCTGGGACAGGAGCGACTGGATGTTTTTCCACCGTTGCTGAGGGCGCTGGACAGCATAAGTTTAACATCTCGTTTGGGCTGAAGTGCACACATCTACCAGGCAGTGCTAAAGCTATCAGCAAGGGCAGGAAGAAAAAAAAAAAAAAAACACCACTCATATCTCCTTAAAACGTATACCATATTCCAGTAAATGTATATCAGTTCATGGAACTGAGTTAGGCCAAGTAAGATTTGATATCACAAACAAACTTTCACTCAAAGATTTTTCTTACTATAACTCTCCCCAACGGACAGGCTATTACCTTGCTAGTTGCTACTGCCGGTGGTTGGAAGTGCTTTTCAAATGCTGTCCACTGCAAAACAACACATGGGGGTAAACTATAGAGACAGAGCATCAACTACAATAGACTAGCACACCTTTTCAGATGCTATTGGGACCAGGAGAATTTTCACAAGTTGCCTTATGGCAGGAGAGCTTGTTTCATGCTGCTGCTTCCTGGTAGTCTGCTGGGCGACATGACCAGCAGCAATGGAGAGTCAGCAAAAGGCATCTCCAAGGTGCAAAATGGGTTTTAAGCTGAGCTGCCTCACCCAGAGAGGCAAGCAACAGAGACAAAAGCTTTCCAACCTTCCTGAGTATCTATGGCTTAAAACAGTCAGTGAAGGCCAGGTTGGACAGAGTTTTGGGGCAACCTGATGGGGTGATATACTGCCCATGGGTCTGGAGATGGATGGTCTTTAAGGTCCCTTCCAACCCAAACCATTCTGTAACTCTAGAAGGCCAGCTACATCATCGTTCAGCTTCACATTATCTATTCCACACGCAATTTGCCAAAAGAGGGTTTTCCTTTACATGCATTCTGGTGATTCCACCAGATGTGACACCTCACATTGCCATCGCTGAACCTCCCGGCTCTCGCTGCCTTACAGGGCCTGGGAAGGAGTTCAGCCCAAGAGCTGACTGCCCCATCCTTCTGACATTTGCTGTGTCCACATTAGTGTGGGATGATATACAGCTGTGCATTTTTGTTCACTTTAACTATTCTATCACTTCTTCCCTGAAAATTTGCCTCACCAATCCCTACACTTTTCACAGGCCACTTCCACATCTCTCCACTGCTTTGCCTGAGCTACAGCAGCACAGCCCTGGCTGCTGAAGGCAGAAGAAAAGTAGCTCAGCTCCTTTTGCTTGTGACAGTGCTGTTTTTCTTCACACCAATGCTCAATACTGCATGAAATACTACAGAAAATATTTTTTCATTCTGATTTAAACCTGCAAAGAAACTTTTATTATGGCATAACCTTGTACAGCACTTTAATTTCCAATGAACCTCTGCTAAACCATGCAGACATGCAGAGCTTCACGTCCAGGTATTGGAAGCAACACAACCAAGTATATCAATTGTGTTATTTAAACCTGCCTCATTCCTTTTTCTCTGCCTACCAACTCATTTATATACTTTATGCAGTTATCTTACATGATGAAACAGAATTTGTTGCTAGAGGCTCTTACAAATGAAAGGTGTCAAGAAATTTATTGGCTCCAACTCTACTTCAGCCAGTCCTATGACATTTCGTATCAAAGCATTTTCCTGAATAAACAGAAAGCAAAATCTGACAAAACCATATTCATATATGCTATCGGGGATCATTTAATGTTTATATATATACTTTCTGTTTTAGATGTATGCACCTCTAATCAAATAAGTATGCCGTTATCTCTTACGTTGCTCTGTTTCCCAGAGCCAAACACAATATATCTTCTTACAACTGCAAATTTTCTTTGCAATTCAGAGAACAGATATAGGTGGATACCCAGAAGCATTAAGATACTCAGATCCATGCAGCCAGTTTGGCAGCAGTAAAAATGTACACATGAACCAAGAAACCCACCAAAATCAGAAAGTTGCCATCTGCTTCAACTGCGAATAAATATTCTTTCTTAATTCACTGTTATCGAGACCAAAACAGGAAAAAGCTTCAGAGAAGAAAAGGAAAGCTCTAAAAGATTTTTCTTTTTACAAAAAAAGTAAAACATGAGAATAGAAACTTGACAACCCTAATCAAGTATTGTCATCTCATTTGCATATTTGCACAAGAGGACATGAATATGCAACTGCAGAAGCTTCTGAAAAAAACTCTAAATAATAAACCGTATTTATTTGATGTGCTTACTACCCTTTGTCTCCTTTTATTTGTTTAGAAAGCATGCTCACTATTCCAGGTCACAGTAAATACCTCCAACATTATCCATCAGAATGGGATCACAGGAATAAACATGCTTTAAGGACAACTTTTTCTGATGCACGACTCAGTTGCTTATGTTTTTAAAAACACATATTCGAGCTCCTTTAGATTCTATTTAATTTTATACAGTGATATCTTTTTCCTTACATGCTCAAATATCAGATCCTGTGTGAGACTGGGGTAAGAGCAAAGCAAACTATCATCAAACAGGATACCAGATGTTTGGGAAAATAGAAATCATAGAGAGGTAGGAGGAGGAACAAAAGAGGCAACAGTTGGCAACGATCTTCCTTCTTTCTCATTATCCTCCATTTGCTTTCCATTTAACATATCAATTATTCAGCATAATTGGCTGTCCTTTACCTTACTGCTTCTTCAAAGATGGTGCATATCACAATACTGTTGCACTGATTTGCATCAACTGAGAGTTATCTTTCAGCCACCCATCAAAAGGAAAAGCTATTTCTGTCTAGAGAGCTGTTCATACGGCAGCAGCAAGAGTGAAATGAGTCACTGCCTCTCACAGGCAACATCACAGTACACATCTACTTGCAGAGACGGAATCCAACCAAAATCAACCGATACTGATGTTCAAGTCTGTGTATTTTCTCTTCTGTTATTTTTCACAGGAACGTTTATCTTGTAAAATCACATGGCCTAGAAGCACCAGTTAAAAATTTGTGGGCGAACGTTCTCTGCTTTGCACTGACAGTTTCAAATGAACTAGAGTAATTTTATACTGAATGAGGATGAATTCAATTGTTTCCAACCCTCTGTAAGTCTTTTACCAAGGCCATCTGTGTTGTGCTTCCGTCCTCGAGGGATATTTTGCTACTGAATTCCAAGTTGCCCGTCAGAATGCACTAGGTCACTAGATAAACTTCCACCATTTGAAGACTTGCAGTTTCTTCTCTTGGGCGAGGCCTTGAACACGTGGATCTAGTTTTGAAGTTAGCCCTGATTTTCTTTAAGCAGGGCATGGTCTTAATGACCTCCAGAGATCCTTTCATTATTCTATATAACGAAAACACATTTTCTTTGGATGGTAGAGAAGGAGAGAACAATCCACCTAAAGAGATGAGAGCCAACAGTGTGCTGTTGAGACAGAGGAATGACCAAGCTGCAGCCTACATCCTGTGGGATGGTTGAGGACCATCCCTTCCAAGAAGGGAGACAGGAGCTGTTGCTGTGGGAGGAACTGCATGCCCTCCCCAGCCAGCCAGGCCAGCCATCACAGCTGTGAAGGCTTTCAGAGAGCTCCTAAGATAACACATTGAAAGCATCCTGGTTTTCAGTTTGTTTGTTTGTTGTTTTCTTTTGTGTGTGTGTGTGTTTTTCCTGATTCAGCTGAGAAACTCAAAAAATTGTAAATACAAGCATCACTAGAGAAAGTAACTAGCTTAATTATTCAACAGGTTTTGTTTTGTTTTTAATAGATGTCTTCATGAACACAGACAGCCTTCAAGGCTAGCTAGGAAGAGATATTAGCCAGCTGTGGTTGCTGATGGTCCAGAAAATCCCTAAGAAACCTTGTTTAAAACCTTTGATCAATTCCTTTTACTTGATAGCAGCACAGAGACTCATCAGGTTGCATTTCCTGGTAAGAGAATTTGACTTTAAAGAGTAAAATTGAAAATATTCAAAGTTTGCTACCTTTCTCATTCCTCCACTGGCAATTAACAGCTAGTGGTTATATACTATTTAGTTTGGTGCCAACATTTTCAGAGTCTAATGTTTTCTAGTAAAGAGGAACGAGGTCAGAAAACTAGTTCAGATACATTACTTTCCAGTCTCTTTTCTTGATCCTTAAACTTACTGATGCCAATTAACAAAGTACTAATGAACCTCTACCTATATTAAATGGCTGCTGCAGTTCCTGAAACAAGCCAATTACAAGCCTAACTCTCTAAGAAAAAAGTGAATTGGATCATGATATGCATTCTAGTTAATGAGGAGTATTTAATGTACTTCTTGCAGGGTGCTCAAGTGGGTCACAACCAGGTAATTGCACTGACACTTCACTGCGACTGATCTTTGGAGTACTGATATGCCGGTTTATAACCAACCCGATTACCGTACACGCAGCTCAGTGTTGTGAACACTCCGCTCCTCATTTCACACGATAATACTGTGTAGTGATGATTGACAACTAATAGCTTTGTGTGACCATACTGGTACCAGGGAACTCAAAATCAAACTGCATGGAAGCTTTTCAGGAGTATTAGCATTTACTCTCACAAATTCACAGTGCCATTTGTGCTGAAAAACTCTGGAAATCACCTAGCCTAACCCCTTGTTCAGTCTGGTTGCTCATTCCTGCTCTGAGAACCTGCAGGACTTCCATAATCGACCTGGGCAGCCTGGCTGCAGTGTTTAGCTGCTCGTACACTTCTCTCACGCCTACTTAACTAGGTAAAGGCTATAGAATTTGCTCTTTTTTTCCTGATCCCTCTGTAATACTTTTCCAGTATTTATTTCTTTTGTGTCAAATGAAGCATTAGAATTAGTTCTCTGAAATCTTCAGTTTTTCCACCAGCATTTTAAAATGTTCTTATATTAAATAGCAATTAAACAGAATCATCATATACATTTTCTAGTACCTCTCCAGTGAAGAAATAGGAAGAGATACAAAGCAGCTGTGAGCAGGCAGCGCCTACAGACAAATCCATAAATGAGTAGAGGTTTCAGACATTCTCTGATGTAAACCACTATCCAAATCTGTTTAGGAAGCCTAGTAAACAGCCCAAAATATTGCATTTTTCTGAGTCCGATGAACAGGACCAGCCAGGTGCGTCCCTGTATAATTTCCTAGCAATGCCAGCTCAGATAATATAAGAAAGGAAACTTTTTAAAAAAGTATATTATCTATTAATGTAAAATTTTATTGTCTCAAAATGTATGACACCATGAACTAACTTCCATTTTTAAACTCTCCATGAAGAAAGGAAAATCTGTGTTCCCGTTTGGAAAACCATTTATCATAATTAGTAATGAACTTAAAAGTTGCTTTGCTGCTTTTCAGGATTGTAGTTCAGAAAGATTCATCACTCACAATAGGAGAGATGTTCTACACCCTAGACTTAGTTCTAAAATGGGAGAGAAAATTTGCTAAATAAGCAACATCCAAACATCTTTAAATACGCAGTGACTGAACAGGAATTTTGACGCAGAACCATGAAAATTTTGTCCCCTTCCCTAATCTGCCACAGACTGTAATTTTAGTAAGTTGTAAATATTTGAAAATTTAGGTTCTAATACAGAGAATGGAACAATACACCTCAAAAATATACATCTCCTTTGAGGATATGCAAGATAACATTCCTGACATTCAGATTTTTATTAATCTGGGTTTATATTTATAACAAAACTACAGAAGAAGGTATTATTGTTAAGAGAGACTCTGAAAAATTCAAATAATGAAAAGACATTTCCATATAGGTATTTAATCATCATATCCATCCTACATTGCCCTAATGCTCTGAAACAAAAGCCTATGTTTCCTTTTCATCCTAAGGAAACGAGCTTTGTTCATACATTATTGAAATGTACTTATCTACCTGGTACACACAGGGATGACCCTGGTAACACTGAGGAGCTGTGCTCCAATTTCAACCTGCTCATAATTTAATTAGCACTATTTAAAATATATCACGTTTGATGCAGAACTAAGAATGCTGCCCCTTTGTTGGTGTCACAGAAGAGTGGCCATTTTTCCTCCCACTTTCTTCCCTTGATATGGCAGCTTATTAATTGCTGTAAAAAGCAAAAAGCAATTAACATGAAACTCGAGAAGGTTTGGCTGGCACTGACAGTAAAAGGTTATAGAAGATGTGTATAGTGTTTGCTTTTTCAGTATTTCATAGATAAATTAGGTAAGTGCGAGTACCTTAGTGCTGGTTTTAGACATCCCGACAATGCTTCAAGTTGAAGAATTCCCCTATGAGATTAATGAAGGTCAAAAGTAGAAATTTATTAAAGAACAGAAAAAAAAAAAAAACACATACCAAGAATAGAAAAGAACACGCACTGTAGAGCTAGAACTTTCATCGCTAATCTTTATACTTCAAGATTTTAAAAGTCTCGTAAGAGAGTTCCTTAACAGAAGTTTGTAGCAAGAATGCAGAACCACACTACACACACACACACACAAAAAACACTGATTAATTCATCAGTCTCTTTCAACTACACATGATCTGTAAAAATATTTAAAGGATGATACTTGTCCATTCTGACTGAAGTCTGAAAGCACTTTCCTAATGAAATATTTCCCTTTTCCTCTGATACACAATCAAATTTTACTTTATAAAGGAGCAACAGAAGTCTCAAACATACGAATTGTGGACACCTTCAAACATTTTTCAAAAATCAGCCAAATCCCATTTCAACACTGACTTTCTCAGGGTGCAAAACTCTGCTCAAATAATAGTTTTAACGTGTGATTGAAGCATACAATGAATACATTTGGCTTATATTTTCTTATACATAAGACTAACTTTCCTTGAGCTATGGACAAGAAAGACAGAAAAATCTTTCTTTCATTATAAGTATTCTCCACAGAACAGATCTCCAGTGGAGGGCCTCTGCAAAAGAAACACAAATATGGATTTATCTTTGCACTTACAAGTCCAAAGAGCTTGTTTCCACAAGCACAGCAAGGATATAAATAAAATCTGTTAAGGAAAGTTCTGATGTAAGCATCAAGACGATTTTTTTTTTTTTTTTTATGCTTTTCATTACAAAGAGAAATTCTCCAACATAGTGGTAAAATGGCAAGAAACTCTTAGGGGGAAAAAAGTTACCCCTCTAGCTCAAACTTCAAAAATTAAGAAAGAGCAATGTATGCTGAAAAGTCATGGCAGGCAATTGCTTCCCTCTTTCCCATATTATTCAACTTAATTATTCCTCAGATATTAGTGATTAAAAAAACCTCGCATCACTCTTATGTGATCTGTGATAGATTTATTGCAGCAAAGCCTAAATCAGCAATAGCCAGTCCTTTCCTAATGGGATAACCTCAATTGCTAGCAATTCCCTTCCTCTTCCTTTGATGACGATCAAAATATTGACAGTAGGGCATCTAAGACTCAACTAGGAATTTCTTTACGTTTCAGAATTTCTAATCTTATCATTTTTCAGTTTCTCTTTTTTAAACCTTAATACATAATGTACCTCCACCTAAATTTTCCTTGATCTAAAGAGTTTACCTCTGAACAGGATGTGTTGGTCTCAAAGTTCTCGCGCAGTACTTCATAAAACCCTATGGTGGATCCTGATCAGCATCCAGGAACTTTCTTTGGGATCGGATATAAGACCACGGTGAGAACTTTTGAAACTCCCCACAACATACCACTAACAGAGCAATTAACCAGGGATGGAGTCCAAAATTATAATAAGATCAGATTTCAAGAAACTCCATGATATGTCCAGCTGTTCAGTAATTCACAGGAAGACATCCCATATAGGATGGCAAATTACAGCACTGTCTGCTCACCTTTTTAAGTGTGTGACAGGGTAACAGAAGCTCCAGAAGACAGAACTCTTACCAGAGGGAACCGAACACTTCTGGGGAAAGAGAATACTGAAATGACCTGGTTCCAGTGAACAAGAAATAATGTAGTACTCAAGCTTCATTATATGGATGAAGATCAAAACTGACTTTGAGTTTCTAAGAATCATATGCTGCGTAAAAGAGTTAGAGATGATAAAAATACATATTTTAATATAAATCTCTCGCAGATGCTTTCAGTAGAAAAATACATAGGTGTCTGGATTTTTATAGTCTGTTTTTCCTTTCTGATTTGATAAAATGTTTTAAAATAGCGCTTTCACAGCCCAGTCCATTGACTTCAGCTGACTTTAATTCAATATGTTGGCTTACTCTGAGAACTGGAAGCTTATATGAAATCAAATTAATAAATCTTTACAGCCATTGCTATGCATTTCAATGGAGCTTTAAAATGCTAATGAACAAAAGTGTTCCTATATTTCCCACTGGTGTTTTCTGCTGTTTTCCCGTTTCTTACTTGGCTGGCCACAGCAACCACAAGGCTAAGACATTATTTCGAATTAAGAACAGAGTTGCAGTTAATCCAGAGCAAGTTGCAGTAATAACTTGCCTAGACAATGAAATCAATTGTCAAGGTCATTCTGATGGATAAACGTGAGACTCAATCCCTTAAAAGTACTTGGTAGTACACTCACTGGTAGATGAGGCACGAAACACTTCTTGACAGCATGCCTCATTCAGTCCATAAAAGATAGCAGAGTACCAAACTGTTCTTTCCTGACCACTCTGGGAACTGGTTTAGCCTAACGAAGCAGTGATTACTCCAACAGCAGAGTTGGAATTGGATTACTCCAACACATTGTGATGTCTTTCCACTGCTTCTTCAAGACACCGTAGGCACATGTCAGGGGTTTGTATGCTGAGAATTTCTGGAATTGTTTTCTGGACCACCATATCACACCCAGAAGAATTTATCTTGCAGAGGACTGCAGACAAGTACAGAGATAATGCCTTTTTTTTTTTTTTTCCTTTAACTGATATGAAGAACACATATAGGATAAGAAGATGTTTCAGAACAGGACTAAGTGCTAAAGACAAGTCTTCAGACTGATTGATTATACAGAGAGGGGAAGCAGAGATAGCTTCTGGTGATCATGAGTTTTCTCTTTTCTTTGTGTTAGCCTCAAGCCCAGAAGGCACAGTAAGCAGCAGCAGTGAGGCTTCCTGCAGGCTCTCCTGCTTTCTGCATTCCCTGACACTTCTTGAAGTGCTGCTGCTCTTCTCTGCTCCCTCCCTTCTCCATGTAGCTCCTGGCTGGTCTCCTGCTCTGCAAGTCCCACAATGAATTCTGTTCTCCAGTTTAAGAATTTCTTTAAAAAGTCTGAAAAAGTTTCATCCTGGACAGAAGGATAGTGGGAAAAGATGAGAATGAGGTGTTAAGTATATTAAGAGCATCTCCTCTAGGGTCCACTTTGCCTGGGTTTAATTTAGGAACCTTTCAGTAAAGGAAAGCGCGTGGGTGCGCACACATGCAAATGTATGCATATATGTGCAAGAGGTTGGAAACCTGGCAAGAAGCCCAAATCAGCTGCTCCGTGAAGACAGATCTTTAGGCTTAATGATTTCACTTAATAATATGCTTTGATGGCAATTCTCTTGCTATAAAACCACACTGTTACTCTCAGTCTTGTGTACCATTTTCATGATATAGTTTATGTTTTGCCTGCTATTTATAGATAAATCAAACTGTATTTCAATGACGTGGGTCTGTTTATTAATAATACCCATTTGTGTTCAAAAGAGTTCATTTCTATTTTTATTTTACAGAGAAAAATGAATAAAGGAAGACTATTTGATGAGGTGGAAATGTCATATTCATCTCTCAGGTTGTGTAACTGATATCAGAGAAGACAACAAACACACTATATAAGTATTTAGGACAGGTTTTGTTGTGCTTTTTTTTTGTCTTGTATTTTTCATGAGGTTCTTCATATTTTTTCAAAACAAAACCTCATAAATTCATACATATTTCCTATTTTAATCATGGTGTTGTTTTTTGGTTTTGTTGTGTGGTGTGGTTTTTTTCCTGAAAATAATTATTTTCATATAGGTAGCACAGAAGAGGTACTCACTAAAATAGGAAAGAATAAGGACAGCCTGATTCAGTCAAGAAGTTGCCTGCAGAAGAACTACCAAAAACTTTCTCTTACTTCTGTAAAAAAGGGCTTAAAAGAAATTATCATGGGCTTGTACTGAAGAACGCAAAACAAGGTTTTCCCATTCCCAGATGAAAATCCGTACTCTTAGTAAGTTCTTCTGAGAAGAACTACCTGAAGTTTCTTGCCTGTAGCACAGATGCTGATTTCAACAGGAGGAAGCACGCAACTTATATGTATATGGCAACAGCCATTATCATTTTTACCAAATGCAAAATTATTCAGAAGCAATCCTACAAACCTGTGCTGTCTGAGATGAAAATATTATGACACTCCCTTCTGATTATTTTAGTAGCATTAATTTTCTACTGCCACATTTCTACAACTTTCAATCCAGAGCATATTTCCTTGTTCTGCTCCTTTATCATCCAGCTCCAAAAAAAAAAAATCTTCTTACAGGACAAAATGCATTCCAGCTGTCAGCCTTTCCTAGAGCAGGTTGCACAGCACTGCTAGAGAAATACACTTTATAACCATAAAGCTTTGTGTAACTAACACACACATGTAAAGAATACTCAAAGTAGAGGACTGGAGTAATTATGCTAATAAATAAAAGGCTTTTGTACTGTTGATATAGTTATCTATAAAATAACTCCATTAGACTTGGAACCACATGAAATATAGCATAATTGTTCAGCTTAAAGCTTTATCATACTTGAACTACACAAATCAGTAAGTATTACAACATTAAATAGAGTTCTTATATTCACATGTTCTTGGCTGCAACTTATGCTTTGGAAGAAAAATATTTTATTGAGATAAACAGAAATGGTTTCTTTTTAATGGATATTACTTCTCTGCTCACATTAAAAAAAAAAAAATCTATTTCTTATGACTCCATTTTTCAACTCAACGACCTGTTTTCCTCACTACTTACGTATGCCAATAGAACAACAGGTGAAGCCGATGAATTACAATTCTCAGATTGTGACCAATGCATACCATATAACAGAATAAAGGTCTTTCAATATTTTTTTTTTCCCTCCCCAAAAAGTGAACAGGGACACGCAGCTTCAGAGTAGTGCACAGTCCTTTCATATGACATGCTTGATTAATAGAAAATACAAAAAAAATAGCAACATGAACAATCTTCACTGTATTTGTACAGATTAACAAGATTTGAATATAAAGAGCGTGTATGATAATATATATGAATAAAAAATACCATAATAAGAACCGCTACTTTTGGAATCTTGCCTAAGAAGCATTACTCTTATTTTTAAAGGTGACTGTACAGGAGAAGCCAACAAATGAATGCCTTTTCTCTATAAAGGTTTTCTTAAATCTGTTTTGATACTTCTCATTCAAAAGATGATGGCACATCTCCTTGTCTTATGACAACATAAACATCTATAGCCCAAGGTGGAGTATTGAAGGATCTCATTAATATTGTTTCCATACATTTTAACATCTTTAGTGTTTGTTTCTGCAGAACATCTCTATACACAGTGCAATACTGCTATCCTCAGTCTAGAAAGGCACAAGAGAGAAAGAAAAGTCCATGGAAGGTGATGTATGGCAACACTATATTCTAATACCCTGAGTACAGGAGCATACCCATTGTCCAAGAACTACCTTGAGACTCAGGATGCATCCAAACAGCAGGTCAAAGCTCTTGCACTAGGCAAGATGCCGGCAGCGATGTGGCACTGTTCCCACAAAAATAAATCATAGTTCAAAGGAATTCCCTCACCTTCATTTGACGTATCAGTTGTATTAAAAACCAAGACTTCTTCATTCCATTTTTGAATATTTTCCTCTCCTCTGCACTACTACTGACATCAGGAAATAAGGAAGGTACCAGAACACTGCAGAACAGCATTCCATACAGGCTATTTTACCCTGCTGAGAATAACATTTCCAAACTCCAACATGGTTTTTACATTTCCAAACTCCAACGTGGTTTTTACAAGAACGGCACAGAAGCAGCTTATGATGAAGGTGTTATGATGAATGGAGGCCTTCCTCCATATTCACCAGAAGACTTTCCTCCATCACGCCCCCCTCACTTCCCTCTTTAGGGAAATGAGATTTTGGGAAGATTGCTTCCTATGAAAACTATGAAAAGGAACTATGTTTCTTTTCTTCTCATTAACTTTCATCATGATACAAATATTAGTTTATTCTACTCTACTTCTGCAAAACACCACGTTCATAAAGGCATAATAAATGGATGCGTACACTGATGGAATAACTTGTATTTAATTTCACTTTTCAAAGAGGAAAGTACTATCAGCCCAGTTTCAATTCTGATTTCAGATAATAATAGCTAGTAACTGGTTTTGAACACCTGCTTTTTATTAAAAAGCATTTAAATTTATGCCAGAAAATAGATGTATGGATTGACTAATCCTACAGTCTAAGTGCTCTGTCTACGGTTCATCAAGTACACTAAATGCACACCCCGTTGTGATGCAAGCTTTCGCAAACTGCCTTGTCAAATAAGACTTCTCCTAAGCTAGTGGAGCCATTTGTAATGGTGACAGAATAATTTGCTCTTTGCACCTACCTGATCTCAGTCTGGGTTCTGCACCTGCCAGCCAGGATGCTAGCTGGTGTGTGTTACCATCTGCCAGCTCTGTGCTGGCGCATGGTGCTACGCGTAGAAGCGGTTCATTTGCAAGTACCTTTTTTTAAAAAAAGAGGGAAGACAAAGACACAACATAAGATGTGGTAATAGGATTAAGACATCCAACATGTTCTCATTTATAAGGAAGAAAATCCCCTAAATATTAAGCCTCAGAAATCTCCAGACAAAAAAAAAAAAAAAAAAAAAAAAAAAAAAAGTTATCCACTGAAACTCTTCTCCCTGCACAAGTTTTCAGAGAACACTGCCTCTTAAAAGCCCTGCTTCTTCCAGCACATACACAACAGAACTAAGCAAGCACTTTGTCCTCTCAGCCCCACTATAATAAGCATCCAGGAGAGGTAAAATACAGGCCCTGAACAGATACCTACAGCAGTATGTCAGATGGCTCTGGGATACACCACAATTTTACTAGCCACTTCAGTATATGTGCCTCCATATATAAGTATGTTTTCTACCACACAAAGCTACTTGGGCGCTTTAAAAGGAAATGAGAACTTCAAACGAAGCAAAGTGTATAACTTTGTGCTCAGGGCATAACTCATCCAATAGCTAAGCTGAAATATTTTTTCCTACTTATTCCATAAGTGTGTATGATAGTATTTTTTCTCAATATTCATCTCAATAGAGTTGGCAATTATGTGACTGGTCAGTCTCCAGCATGAAGCTGTGTCAGTGAATGATATACACTGCATCACAGGAGATGCAATATATATCAAGAGGTGCAATATAAATGTATTGAGAGAAAATTGCTGGCTAAAAATGTCAGATGTTCCCCTGGTTTCAGCTAGGATAGAGTAAATTTTCCTCCTGGTAGCTGGAATGGTGCTGGGTTTGGGATTTAGGATGAGAAGAATGCTGATACTGCACTGATGTTTTAATTATTGCAAAACAGTGCTTACACGAAGCCAAGGACTTTTCAGCTTCTCACTCCGTCCTGCCAGTGGGCAGGCTGGGTGTTTATCAGGAGCTGGGAGGGGACAGACCCAGGACAGCTGACCCCAACTGGCCAAAGGGCTATTCCATACCGCCTGGCATCATGCTGAACAATTAATATGGGGGGGCTGGCCGGGGTGGGGGGGCCGGCTGCTCGGGGATAGGCTGGGCATTGGTCAGCAGGTGGTGAGCAATTGCATTGTGCATCACTTGTTTTGTACATATTCTTATTAGTAATACCATTATTATTATTATTTTCCTTTGTTTTCTGTCCTAATGAACTGTCTTTATCTCAACCCACAGGTTTTTATTTCTTTCTCATTCTCTCCCCCATCCCAGAGAGGGAGGGGGGAAGGTGAGCGAATGTCTGTGTGGTGCTTAGCTGCCAGCTGGGTTAAACCGTAACAGAACTGAGGACTGAAAAGTCTATCCGGTCTATCTAATCTCTCTCCTATCTTTGTTACGTTAACACTTAAAGGCTTCCCTGATAAAACAATGCAGACACTAAATGCTGCCACGAGGTAACACCCAGTACAAAGAGAAGGAGGGAATCCATGTGAGAAGCAGCACATCCTTCTCCCAGAGAAACTGGAGAAAATATGCATGTAAGAAACCTGAGACCCCATATTTTGTTTTGCCTTTTTTCTTCTTTTTTAATGAGAGAAATTTTCTTGTCTATCAAGATGATGTCTGAGATGTTCTGGTTCGCGTTTAAGTTACTGCTGTTCGGGCATACGGCACTCTCAAGAATCCTTCATTTTCTGCATCTTCTCCCTACATTTATTTTCTCTCCCATCTGTAACATTCCGTAAATGCAGCAGCTGTCTGCAATCCATCTAATCTGAAACACAGACATTTCACTCCAAAACATTCAGTGCATGTGTTTTGAAAAATAAGTCATGTAATATTCTACATTATTTAAAAGCTTTCATCATTCTTTGAAGGCTACTGTAAACAGTAGCTGCAGGGGAGTTCATTTAAATATATTCACTTTGAACTGCAAATTGTGTATGGTAGAAAACAGAATGACACATACAATTTTACCTTTTTTTCCTGCTAACTGTTGTTTACAAATGTTATAAAACCTGTTTTAAAATTCAAGGGTATTTCAAGTTTCAGGCAGTTAATTATCAGTGTTCGAATGAGGCTCATAACACTTGATGGGCTTTGGGGGTGAACTGAGTGGCATTCGGAACAGGCAAACACAGCCACTTCTGATTGAAACACACCAGCTCACTAGCAAGTAGCCCCTGAGACCTGGATCTGTGCCCAGCAATAAGCACAGCCAGGCAGAAAGCATGGAATATCCCTGGCAGCTCAATGCTCCCAATTTCCTTCTATACCATCAGTATTGGCTTCAGAAGGATAGCAACACTTGAGCCAGCCACGAGAGTGAGCCCATCTTTGTGCTCCCAAACATATCGCAGTCATTTCTCCCTTGCTGTATACGAGCATTTTGGGAAGCCTGATGTGGCATGAGTTTGATGCAACGCAGTGTTGGCAGGGCACCCCAGCTGGAGTTCCCTGGGACAACACCAGGCAGCAAAGCACACAGCACGCCTGTAACAGGTGCTCCAAGCACAACCCCCAGGACTACTCAGAAAACATGTACAAAATAAAAATAAGATTTGCTCATTATTAATTTCCTGCTAATAATAAAGTCCAAAGGCGAAAGCAATAATGCTTTATGTATCTTACCAACTTCCTGAACTCAGACCTTCTTGTTAATAGCATCAGCACAGCAATGAAGCAAGGTCACTACTCTAAAAGTGCACGCCTGAAGTGATTTAGTAAGATTAATTCCACTCACTACTGGCAAAAAACACTTTTTGATGTTTAATATGTAAATTCCATTAACCACCACACAGCAATTGCACATTAATTCAAACGCTACTCCCCAGTTCTCAGTACACAACATACATTCATACGCTTATTATTAATGCATCACCCTAAAACGGAAGAGCTACTACACTACAGCTAAATAAATGTTTTACTGGCAGTAGAAGGATGAGCAGAGAAGAAAAAAAAATTTGTGCATACAGCATAACACCAACACAAGCAACCCTTGCCTGAGACAGGTCATGAGCACTGTTAATCATTTCCATGGCAGCAAACAGTGCATCGCAGGCAAGGCTCACTGTCAGACCCTGCCAGGAGTCCCTTCATCCACACCGAGGTCAGGCAGCTCCTGGCTGTAAACTTGATTAACCCTTGTTTGAGACTGAGTGGCCAACCTTGCAAAGAGAAGCGCGATTCACGCACTGTGGGCTGGAAGGCACGGGCAGGTATCAGCTAGGGACAGGAGGACGAGAAGCATCAGGAGAGTAAGAGAACAAGGGCGAGGCATCCATCAGGACCTGATGGGCTTGCGCAGGTCGTGCTGCCCAACTTCTTCCTGGGAACACTTGCTGGGGGACACAGCATTGCCTTTCTAGATTACTTGTCTGTTACTTGGAAAAGCAATATCATTAAATAAAACGTTAGCATAAGGCTGCCTGGTTTCACAGCTAAGTCTTGTTTAAATCCAGACCTCTCCTCCCCATATGAAAGACAGCACAACCCCCCAGGTTTCATTAACAGCCCTACTGTGCTAAGGCTGATGGGGATCGGAGAGGCACAAAAATCAGCTGCAGACGCACCTCAGGCAGGAGGCAGCGACATGCCCCAGGTGACCCCACCTGCACACACGTGCTGCACTCAGCACAGTATGGAAAGCTCCAAGCACCAAGGAGTTACAGAATGAGTTGTTTGTTTTTTTAAATCCACACCTAAGAAAACAAACTTCCTCACTCAAAAAGCTGCAAAAGAAACCCAGCACTGTGCCACCCCTTACACAAAAATTCTCCTGCGGTGAGGTTCCTTTGCAAACCTCTGCTAAACCTTTAAACAAAAGCGCACAGGACCACCTGCAGCTGTGGGTTAGGCATGCACAAGGCATCGCATCGTGCGCGAGGGAAAGCACAGCGCTGAAACTGCAAACGCTCGAGCAGAATGGCATCAATACTGACTTTAACAAACATTTTGGCAACAAGCACTTCAGTAGCGTCCTTGGATCAAAACTCTGCACAGATAATTAGTTTGGATGCATCAATAATTACACCATTGTGCCAGTTTGAGGGGTTTTTTTGCCAAATAGAAAGTGTTTCAACAGTAGTGGTTAGACAAATTAAAAACTATTAGTGCAATAAGTGACTTCCACTCTGGATTCAAACCATGGACTGCCAAGTTAAGGCTAGGGAGGTGGTTTGTTTTTTGTACCTCTGTCTTTAATTTACACGTGTCACAGGTATTAACTCTGAACTGGAGATTTGAGGGTTTTATATTCATTACTTGGCCGTATTTGTACCTCCAATACACGGTGCGAACTGGCCAGGCTCTGGGCCATCAGTACCCCAAGCTTTCTCAAACCACCCTCTCCAGCCCCTCTCTGCTGGTGGCTGCACACACACCACAGGAACTCCCAAGCCAGCCCAAAACTGCAGGTCACCAACTAAAAGCACGCTGCACTGATTTCTGTCCAATAAAACAAATGCCACATATTCTGCATTTTCAGCTTCTTTCCTCTGGAGAGGTTTTTACATGCTGCACCTCCATCCTTCAGGCAGCCTCCAGAACATCTGGGAGTAATGGGAAGAGGAATGAATGCTATCACCTTATAACATCCTGCGTTTTTTCTCCATCAAAATACAGCATACTTGCATGCAGACCTGCCTTTTATTTCAAAAACAGCATTTCCACTCTCACAGCTGTAAAGAAAGCTTGTAAATATGATAGGAGGATCCCAACGGAGCAGAATGCAACCGAGAACTCATGAGCTGAGTACAGACCAAGAGAAAGCTATTTAAACATAAAACCTAATTTTTCTCCCCCGCAGAAACTGACAGCAGGAAGGATTTCATTCGCTTGGGTAGCAGCACAGGGGATGGAAAGCATCTTATCCCTTCACATGATCAGAGTGAGGATGAGCAGGTCCTGAAGTTGAAGCAGTTGCACGCAGCCCACTTTGCCCACAGGACTGCTTAGAAAAGCCCTCCCTGAGCAGCTGTGGCACAGTTACCCCCTCAGCAGACGTGCTGGTACCGAGCTCTGCTTTATGCAAAGAGCATCAGGAAACGCTAGACAGATTTGAGCAGATTCCTACCCGAATTTGTGTCTACAACCTAAGGAAATTAGAAAGCACATTTACGCTACTAATAACCATAAGTCAGATTTTGCCCTTGTTCAATTACTTGATGTGAGAGTGTTTAATTTTCCCGCCTGTGCTTTCCGAACACAGAATCTAAACTGAATACTTAGCAGAGCACTGCGGAGGACTGATTTCCCACTGAATACCATCAAATACAGCTTTATGCCTAAAACTTTTTTTCCCTTCAAATCACTTGGGTGCAAAGAAATGATACCTTTTCCTCTCTCTCCTTTTATAAAGTTGCCTAGGTTCAAAAATCTATTCTAGTCTTCCATGCAGCCCATTTACCTGTTAAGACTAGGTGCCTGAATTACTATACAATAGCACGCATGTCAAGCAATCTATTCTCCTGATGGAAAGCAAACCTGAATGAACCTTTAGGTCAGCCACTAACCAAATTAGAGCTGCAAAGCCTGTTCCTCACTTGCAGCCCAAGCTTCTGCTCAGCAACGGAAATCAGGATGCTGCTGCTATTGGTACCTCCAAATCAATGTGGATTTGCACAGGTGAACAATGGAGCTAGATCAGGGGTTAGTTTAACACTATTTTTATTTCACTAACAAATTACTGCTACAGACCCTGAAATGTTTACAACAAATCATTCATCCGCAAACTAGCTGGCGAGAACATCACTTTGCACTACCCACAGATCAGAACAGGCTTACACCTGCACTTCACAGGGACAAGCATCTGCCTGAAGTGCCAGCAGCACAGATACATGCACCTAAACTCCCCTCCTTCCTGACTGGGGGGTGAAATATATTCTAATTAAAGTCATGTGGCAGGACTGTGGTTGAACTAAATGCCCCTCCTGGATTTATCAAGAAGGAAAAAGGGACGTAACCTCACTCACCAGCACCAGCTACAGAATCCTATTCACAGCGAAGTGTTCACAAGGCTAGACTCTACCCTGGTTACTCCTGGTCCAGCTTTCAGGGCAATGATGTTTCAGAGCAGCCCTTCATTCTGGAACCTTTGTTTTGCAACATTAGCATCCCTCTAAAGTAGCATTTTCCCCACAATAAATTATATTGTCTAAATAAAAGCATAGTTAGAAGACTATCTCAACATGTTCACTATATTTAATTAATTTTGAAGTTTGTTCTCTGTGTTTTTTTGTTTGTTTGTTTTTTGTTGTTGTTGTTGTTGTTTTTAATGGAAGAAACAAGACAGAATTATTAAGTGGCCCACCAGCCAGCCTTCCCCTGCCAGCTTGATGGCACTCTATGGGGTGCGGGAAGGGTGGCTTTGGGAACCCCCCTCCGGTGGCTCACTCAGAAGCCCCAAAGACAAACGTTTTGCTTGAAAGAAGCTTACAACTCTGGCTGCACGTTTCCCTTCTGAGAACGTGAACATTTTGGGTCAAAGCAATGTTTGATATTAAAAGAAAAGCATTGTAGTGAGAGCAACCGCAGGTTTAAATTTCGCTGACCTAAGCAGGTACATGCTTTTTCCACTTCGTCACCAGCCCTAAAAAGTTCCCTCACTTACAGTCTGTGTAAAGCACTGTGCTTGCAATGGGATTCTGCAGTTGTAAATAACCCTGGCCTCACACTTCAGCTCAGTGGTGTAGTGGTGACACTTATCCATCCACTGGGTAAGTGTCTGTGCTTTCCAATTTATTTTCCCAAGTTTCTGAATTCTTTCCCAGCAACATTAAAGAACATGGGATTCTCTCTCCAGAATAATTACTAATTACTTTCAGGAAAATAAATTTGTTAGGAACAAATATCTTTTAGAGTATTTCAAGTAATCGGATGATTCAAGATGCATCCCCACCAATGACAAGCTCTATTTCACCACCTCTCCGTGATTTTACAGCCAAGTTGGAAACAACATCAGAGCCGTGGCAAGGTGTAAGAACGACCTTCAGTACTCACGGCACGATACCCAAACTGCTCAAAAACTTGGCAGAATCTTTGGCTTCTGATTTTCAAGATGGTTCCAATAAATTCAACAAAAAGCTCATTCACTCTACAGAGATAATACACTGAAAGATAAATAAATTGTTGTATACAGATATGCAAGTGTTTTACTATTTCTAACCAGGAATTGTTTTCTTTGACAAAAGCTTCAATGAAGTATTTCTTAAATGAAATGTTTTACTAGAATTTTATAAAATACCTTGTTTGAATAATGCATAATGTACCCTAATACATATGCACCAAACATTTACAAGGACTTGGATCATTTATATCCCAGTTCAAAATGGTAAACACTAAAAAACAAAACACCACACAGATGGTTACATCGGCCAGTTGGCACACAGGGCTGCTAGCAGAACAGAAGCTATGGCAGACCGAGCTGTTTTAACTATGCTGCTGAAGTGTATGATAAAAGAGAAACACTCTGGTATGTTTTCATACAGCTTCCATGCCCAGAGAGAGGATCCAAACAGGTCTCTCTCAGGGTATATTTTGTCTCATTAAGACTTCTCACAGAGATAGAGGGATTCATCTTACAGTTTCTACCTCTACCTTTAAAAACAAGAACATTCAAACCTTGATTCCTAATCTAATTTTATAGCAATAGTATATCAAAGCTGTTAAATTTAATATTAAAGATTCTGAGCACACACTCCCTAATTCTTTCCATTGCACGGCCAAATAATAAACCCAGGAGTGCCTAAGCATACGTGCAATTACCCATTTGACCACTGAGATCCAGAGTGATGGGTTTGACTGCAAAAAAATAAAAGGTTAATTAAATGAACGCAAGACTTATATGAAAAGTCATAGATTTCTACTGCCCCAGAAATTCAACAGACCCTAATACAAAGAGAAGGTAGTAGAAAATAAGTCTATGGGCAGTGATGTAATACAAGCTGATGTCCAGTGCCTTATTTCCTAAATATTCTAATGTCTGATAAAATAAACTTCCCTTTATGTTTGTGATACAAACAAGAACAAACTTGCTTGTTTAGAGTGCATAATGTACAAACTAAATATTGAATACTACTTCAAAACAAAGTCAGGGTGGGAGCAGGACACGTTGCTTGGTTGTCGGGCAGCCTTTCCCGCTTCCTTTTTATTTTCAAGGTTTTCATTGTGGCGTGCAGTAAGGCTGGTTACAGCCCTTTCAGTTGATCCTGGGAACCCATCTGTCTTAGCAGATTTCAGTACAAGTGTTTGCCTGCTGTAGTTACTGAGATAACCTTGAAACATGAATGGAGTGTAAGTGATCTGAGTATCATGACAGCTGCCTATATTTGTTGGACCCTGTACAATAAGAACTGTGACCTACACTAACACTTTAAATATCAAAATTGCTGTGTCCCCATGCAATAAAACACAAACAAGGAGATTAAATAATAACATAAGGAAAGTCTGAGAAAAAGGGAAATACTATCCCATTCTTACCTTAATCAAAATGTTGTAAAGCCTGCATAGCTTAGTAGGGCACTTGGGCACCCCCTGAAATAGCTGCTGAATTTAGGACAGAAAACAAAGTCTACAAGAGGGTGCAAGAATATTTGCATTTCTCTACCATGGAGTTGCATCAAAAGAGTCCACAGTGAGTGCACAGCGTTATCACTTCCCTCTCCCACTACGTGTAGCACATAGTGTTTGAGGTGAGTGGGGGCAGAGGCTAGAAGAGCATCCACTGTCCTCTCAATCAACCTTATCTGTTTTCACTCATATCAGACACAAGATAATTATAACCCGTAGCACTGGAAGAACCGGTATCTGCAGGACTGCTGATTTTCATGCCGCTAAGGCACTACTATTACGTGTTCAAATGGAGTCCAAGTCTTACTCCAGCAAAACAGTGCAGCTTACTTACAAGCTGTGGTTCATGAGAGATTTTCAAGGGGTTTAAGCAGAAC
This sequence comes from Nettapus auritus, assembly GCA_011076525.1. Lineage (NCBI taxonomy): Eukaryota > Metazoa > Chordata > Aves > Anseriformes > Anatidae > Nettapus > Nettapus auritus. The sequence continues at coordinate 10,495,868 of CM021778.1, forward strand.
CCTGCTTGAACTCTCCTTTTCTGAGAAGAGCACAATGGAAACATTCAACTGTCAGACTTTGGATTTGCTGCTGACACTACAAACCTTGAAAAACAATGGATATGATCGTAATCCTTCCTTTGTCTCATTTTTCCCTAGTTTGTCTATTACCCTACAATTATACTTTTACTTATTGTCTTGTTTTTCTCATAATTCTGAGAACCATTAGCATGAACAAAAACAAGTGCCTCAGAGCATAAGCCAGTAATCCAAAAAACATTTTAAATCCCCAAACCGGTTATTATTTACATTATAAAGCAATATAAATAATTTACACAGTAGCAAATCATGAAGCTTCAACGTCTGTAAGTGGTACGATTTCACCTTCAGTTTTTCAGCATACTTTTCCTTTCTTGTAAATGCTGAATTTCAATTCCTGACCAAAGTAATTTGAAGAACTATTCTTACTTTCTCTCTTCTTTTTGTTAAGAAGTAATAAAGAATTATTAGCAAGTAAGTAAAAACTAAAGAAATTCAGCTCAGATTATTAAATTCTCCAGCTGACTTTATGTTGCTCAGACAGCATTCCTTTCCATAGGAAAGAGAATTTCTTGGGGCAAAATTTGTGTATTACTCCAGAAAATTACATTACTTAGGGATGAATACATAAAGGCACATTCATGGCTTTGATCATCTACTAACAGTTGCTTGCATTCTTCCCTTACAATTTGCCTTTCCCTCACGAAGGTTCCCCCTCTCACCCCCAATGATTCCAAATTACCACACATAAATATTCATGTAAAATGGCAAAGGTTAGGAAAATCCATGATGTAGAGAGGAACTGTAAGATACGTTGGCTGGATGGACAATTGGATATAGAAAAACTGTGGGCAGAGTCATGCAGCATCCCTGGAAAGATTCATTCAGAGCTGATCTCAAAAGCAGAAGACACAAGAAGCGTTTGCAAGCTGAGCCCCGTAAAATTAAGGTGGAAGTTCCAAACCCTCTGCTGAAATATGTAATAGAATAGAAAAACGTTTGCTAAGGAAGCCTAACGCTTATCAGTTTGATGAATATTCAGTAGCAGAAAACTACCAAGACAAACTTGCACTTAAACAGTCTTCTGGTGATGTATTGTATTTATTATGTTTCTCAATCCATCCTTCGCAGTTCCAGCTACTTTCTAACCCCAACATCAACTCTGCTGTCCTGTGGCAATCATGCCCAGACTGATTCTAGCTAGCCTAGGCTTACTTTTCTTACACTTGCATCACCTAGCAGATGTGTATTCTCATACCTTCCCTCTGTTTGGCCTTCAGTCTTGGTGTACCCTTTATCAAGCTTCCCTCCCCCCCTGCCCCGTGATTTCTGTGATTTTTTTCTGAGAGCCTATTTCTGGGCTGTAGAGAAAAGCCATTGCTCTCAGCTTGCATCTGAGACAGACTGCCAGCTCACTTTCACATTCTTGAAAGAGGCACAGTTCACACCATAACACAAGCACGAGGCGCACGTGTTCGTGTTTGTATTTCGCACTATTGCAACAGTCCTGCAAACAGCGAAAAGCAACGAGTTTGTGAGACTGGCGTGATATACAGGCGTGATGTGTCGCAGATTGATGCCACAGACACCAGGCAAACATTCGGGGGTATATGGTGCCTTAGTAAGCAACTGGGTCAATGAATCCTTGTGAAACCAGTGGAGCATTTTGAAGTAGCACAATAAAAGTAGTGCTCACTTCCTTCTAGCAATATTAGCATGTGTTTACTCATAGGAATGATTTCGTCAGCCAAGACTGTAATTCACTTCCTGTAATGTGATTCCCAAGCCCACTGACACATCAAAGCCTGCCTCATTGTTCGCTAATGTGTTCACGGCTCTTCCTACTGCAAAGAAAGTCAGTGCAGGGAACACTCAATGAACCCAATTAACTACTTAAACAGCAGGAAAACAATGAAAAAAATCTATTCAAGTTGAAACTGTAAGTGGCATTAAAATGTTATTAACCCATTTAGATAAATGTAAACCAGATGAACATAGAATTTCTAGGAAGCCAAGTCCCACGTGACCGCAGTAAAATAGATGAAATCACAGCTAACAGAATTTCTCGTTCCAGGAAAGGAAGGGTAAACAAGCTCTCTCCCAGGTGTTTGCAATGGGTAATGTTTATTAAATTTGTGAAGACTGACATCTCGTGAACAGGAGATCAAACCAGGATTTTCAGGTAAAGCTGCAGAAGCTGTATTAATGCTTAGGGATAAATAACCAGGGCCTGATAAAGGACTCTGCAGGGCTGGTGGCAAGAGTAGCTCTAAAATAGGAGCTGGCTGGAGGGTCTGCAAAAGCCTTCTGCAGAGCTCCTCTGCTCATTACCCTGTCTGCTGTTCTCAAATGTTAATTCTTTGCTGGCTCTGATTACACAATTCCTCGTCAGCATCCTTCAGCTGTTCTCCCCAGCACCAGTCCTCTCACTGAGCTCTCCCTAGACAGTGCTGTTTTGCCTTTTCCATTTTTACTACCTTCTCTGAACTAGTTTTTCAGTTATGTCACTGTTTTTCTCCACTCCAAGAAGTCTGTTCCAATCCAGTCCCCTTTAGTTCCTGTCCTCCTTTGTCAGCCTCTCTCCCAGCTCCCTTGGCTGTTTTCATTCTTCTTTCAACTCCCACAAGCTTCCTGATTTTCCCCTTACCTGCTCTGTTATCCTGCTTTATTCATGGCTTTCCTCTTTATTACACCTACTTCTTCCTGCAGCATTTTGCTCTACCGCAGCAAGAGCATTCCCTTTGGATTCTGCACACGCTATTGTAATTAGACTATTATTTCTCCTTCCTGTCTCCAACCTTCCTTTTACCTCTCTATTGCTTAGTGCTTTTCTCTTAACTATTTGTTGCATTTATTTTGTTGAGACAAATAGATGTGATCAGAAAACTAATCATACAAGATTACAAAAAAACAATCTAGTGAAATGAAAGTTGGTGGAAGAAAAAAAACTTTAGTCTAAAAAAAAGGTAGCGTTTTGTGTATTTTTCATGAAAGAGAGGTCTGGAACAGATAAGAATATGAAATACAAACATTGTATTAAGGATCGCAGAATATTGACATAATCTTGGACAGCTATTTATCAAGCCTCTTCTTAACAAAGGAAATTCTATAATCTCTGTAGATAGCCTGCCATAGTGCTTTACTACTCATGATCATTAAACGTTCCTAAAGACATACTGGGTAACATACTTACCTGAATCTAGACTAACCTTAACTCTATAAATTAATCACAAGCAGTCCCACAGAGAAGCCTGCTGGTTTTGTTTGGTTGTGGTTTCTTTGTTTTTTAATACTATTTAGAAAAATGAAAGTGATTTAAGTTTTTGAGGACTTATTTCTAACCCATTGGGGATAAACTAACTCAGATTACTTTTTGTAGGCTAAGAACATCTGCACAGGCGATGGAGTGACGCAGCACTGCCTGCCCATTATAAAGACCTGCTGGTGGAGCTGTTCTCATTGAGAAGTTGTGTCAGCTCCATTTTCTCTGGCTCAGACCCAGGGGTTTCATGCTGGCTCCTCACATTTCAACAGGTAACCTTTGGTACTTGTAGCTTTGGGTTAACATTGTGATGGCTTCAGACGATGTAAAACTGGGTAAAATTCACTCATATTAGACACAGGCATTCTGGCATAACACCCAGCCCAGCTCCTGACTTATTTCTTGGTTTCAGCAGGAGCAGCAACAACAGCAGCCCCCTTTCTTCTGCCTGCCCGATCAAGGCATCAAGCAATGGAGAGTCGTGCTGTCTTGCCTTCCCCTCTCCTCTAGACTAAAGAGACCTGCTTCATTGAATCTTTCTTTGCAGGCCACAATTTCCAAAATGCTTCCATTCTTTTCACTCCCCTTTGAGATTTGTCAGTGTCCCTAACTGAAACCAGGACAGTCAGCATCTTTGACACCATCATGTCAAAGCATCATGACATCAGCATGACATCCAGAGCTGAACGTTATTTCTGCCTCATTAGCACCAAATAGCACTGATTAATGACCTCCTGTTTCTCACATAGGAGACATTCTCACACATCCCCAAGCGAGCTGCAGCTTTCCAAAATAAGCAGCCACAGTCCCGACAAACTGGCACACACAGCCTGCTCCTGATCCACTGCATTTCAGGGCGTGCTGTGAAGCCAACAAACACCCTAATCTGTTTGTGCTGAGGATTTTTGCTTCCTTAACAGACTATACTACACCTGTCTTTATGAAATTATGCCTTTTTAATTGGGGATCATGCCTCCAGTGTCTTCAAGATGAACTGGAATTACAATCATTTGCTTCAGAGTTTGTGTAAGAACTCAATTTCAATTCTACTATATTTTTTTTCAACTCTATTCATTACATGTTATTTGCAGTAGCTCTGCCACTTGGATACAAATCTATAACTTGACCAGACGCAGACTGAAGCACGAACAAAGCAAATGAGTGAACTAGCTAGCATGGAAACTGAGATTAAGTTTAGGAAAAAAGCATTTTTCTTCTCACCCATTTTCTTTCAGATTCCAAAAATCTTCCTAAGAAAAGGCTGGAAGTGTTCCGTTTGGAGGATATTCCTTACATTGTAAAGGTCGACATACAACATCTACACCGTGAAACCTGCCTCCAGAACCATTTGCAGTAACTTTGGGTTTGTGCATGTTTCTTGGCATACGTAAGCTCCTTACAGTTTCGAGTAGCCTCAAAATGATGAGTTACACCAAAAATGCATTCTCACTTCAGATCAAGTTCTAAACTCCATGCTGAAGATTTTATTAAGGAAAGAGTCCTTTCTGTCTGATAGGCAGCAGCATATCGAGATAAACATGACAAAATGATTGTCATGTTGCACTTGAGCTGTACCCGGAGTGTGATTAAAGGAAATCTATGAAAGAATTAGGGAGAGGATAAAATCAACTTATTTATGGATCTCACACTGACTGCAGTTATACCACATTCTATATGTTTATAGTGTACTTCAGCGAAGTTCTTAAACTGGTGCAGCTTATAAATAGCAATTCAGAAAACTCTTCTGAAAAGACTTCTAAATATAGCTTATAACTTTGGGCACTCAACCTCAAGCACTTGCAGCAACTATGTTCCAGCAGCTTTTAGATCTGAGCCTAAAAGATGGAAAATTCATCATCTCGTCTCCGTATTTTCCTTTATCAATAAGGAAAAAAATGAACGGATTAGGCAGTTCATCTAAAACATTTTTTTTCAATCAAGGACAGTTTTTACTTCAAGTAAGGACAATGTAGCTACAAACATTTTTATTCTTTACTGTTCTCCTAGAACTTCATAGTCTTTCACCACTAATAAGAGATGTTTTAGCTGCAACGTATCCAAAACTAGCTTTAGAGAAAATAAGCTAAATGTATATATGCAAACTGACTGTCAAATGTAGAATAGAGCCTAGCTGAAATAATGCAGCTCTTATTTGAACTGCTGAAAGACTGTTTAGGGAGTGAATATAATTTGTAGGATGACAGCATAGCTAAGAACCAAAATTCCGTATTTTTTTATAATAAGTCTATGCCACATCTGGGTGCTTTGCTCTGTCTGGTAGCTGTCAAGCACGTGCACGTTTATGAAAGCTGATATCAGACCACTACAAAGGCTCTCATCCTTGAAACACTTTGGTTTTATTCTGCCATGGATTTCAAGTTTCATCATCATTACTGATGAGCCAATACTACTACTGACAAAATAAAAAAAAGTATCTCCTGTGTTCACCTAAAATTGTGACATTAATAATCAGTAATTAACAGTTACTAAGCCTTTCTGACGGACTTCCATCAATATTGTCAGGACTTGTTGCAGAGTTTTGTTCTAGGTAATTGTGAGACACTAGGACAGAAGGAGGAAGCAAATCCCACTAGTTAAGTGCCCCGTAAGCAAAAGCGCTGTGCAAGCCTGAAGTGCCTGAAAGCCACCCTACATCTCTACCCAAAAAGCTGAGACAACCAATTCAGCAATCCTAAGTCAAACTAGCACAAACCAACAGGCACCAGCTATCCACTCCAAGTCCAAGATGATTCAACCACGTACTAAGCCACACCAAAACACATTTGTCCCTCATATTTCTTCCTGCAGGAGGGAAGACAGAGCTCACACTAGTTATCTAACCCAGGGCCAACAGCAGATGCCTACAAGTCAGTCAGTCACTCTCTCTCACATTTTTCTCCCTTTTCTGCTACATTTTTCTACAATAAACTGATCAGCAGTTTGGGCTTAGCACAGAAGGGATGTCACAACCTCCCTCTAGTGTTACTGAAAAGTTTCGTTGCCCAGTGTGAATTCTGGACTTCTGACTGTTTCACAGGATCTTGATGAAGCCTCTTCATACTGCACTTTTAAGCAGGTTTTCTTCACTCTTTTGCCTCACATTTTCCCAGCTACCACCAAAAATCATAAGAATGATTTTTTTAATTTATTTTTTTTATTATTTTTTATTTTTTTTTTACTAGGAAAAGATACTGATCCTGGAAAATATATATATATATATATATGTATGTATGTAAATAACACAAGCCATGATATGGATATTTATTTGCTTGCTTTAAGATTCAAAAATAACAGGTGTAGAGTACATCTGTGCAAAATCTGAGCGTTTCCAGTCCAGGCAGAGAAGAAAAGCCAGTAGGAGAAGACACCGGCTGCACAGAATCGCCCACAGACGTTTTTCAATCCAGCAAGTGCAATAATATTGGAGTTAGTTAAATCATCAATTTTCTATTAATGGTTAACTTATAATTATCATAAAATCAATTCCCCAAATTATTTCAGAGTGTGTATTCATTAAAATACGAACAATAAAGGCAAATTAAAAATGTCAACTTTACCAGAGTGATTGGTTTGAGGATTCAGTACGTATTTTTATTCTCAGAATTCTTCATAACTTCCTTTTCAAGGGCAATCCAAAATATTCAGCTCTATTTGGGAACATAACACATTTCATTTTTCTGTAGAGTTCAATTCAGAAAGTCAAAAAACTTGAAAAGTTTGTAGAAGCTTGTGATGCTGGTAATGTTCAGCTAAGGAAAGGGCTTTTTTTCTGGCCAGGAAAAGAATACACAATGAATAGATAAAATATTCTCACATACACTTCAGAGATTAGCAGAGATTCAGTAACATAAAGGAAGTAGCAATAAAAGATTTAATTTGTCAGATGAAATAAAAATAGCTGTGTCAAGACTTAAAGAAGTGCTATAAAAATCTGACTAGTTTTGACACACAACTTAATTACACTCAGATTTTTTTTGTATATCTAAATGTAGTAACAGAGATCTATTTTTAAAGACCAGTTCTGACATCTTCCTGACAGCCCCAGAGCTGCTACTCCCAAAATCATGCTACTTTGTCTTCTTTCTCAAGAAACACGAGGAACCTGATTAAAGATCATGCAAGTTCTCCTTTACTTCAGCATCTACCCTCAAAAAGATACAACTATCTTTGATCCATATCAGAGGCAACATGGCCAGACTGCTCTAATGCTTTTTATTTTTCTACAACGTTGATAGCAGGTATTTTTAAGGCTTTTTTTCTGAAAAGTGACACCTAGAAGTGACAATATATATATATACACACAAATAAAACGTGTGTGTTTACACAAAGTAATGTGCAATGATGTCTTTTTATATTTCTTTTCAAACAGAAGTACAGATTAAGTTCTACCGGTCATCGAGGGCTAGGGTTTCACGTCTGTCATTTTGTCAAAGACATTGCTGCAGAAAGAATTGCAAGAACAAAGACAAATGATCATAGAATCACCTTGATTGGAAAAGTCCTTCAAGAACATCAACATTAAAATCCTGAGACTGTATTCGCCAGTAGCATTTCTCATTACACTGACAGCTCTTTTAAGGTATCTGTTCATTGAAGGCGGCTTGAAGTCTTAGATACATGCTGCCAGTGTCAAGAGAAAAACATCAAAACTGGATGAGAAGCATGAATGTAGCTTTAAGACTGCAACTTGATACAGCAATGATTTGAATGCATAAACACCTTGGAAGAAATTCCAAAGTCAATACATTTCCTCTAAAAAAAATATGCTACATTGAAATGGTTCCAGAAGAGTCTTCTGAAAATAATCCATAACAATTTGTGGTCCCGGACCAAGATCTCTTGAAAACAGTTTCCTAAGCTCTGTGAACTCCCTCTACTATACGTAATGCAAGAATTGAACAAATAAAACACATATGATATGCTTTAAATATAAATGGCCTTCCCTAAAATAATCAATAGAGTATTATCCTGCTGAGCCAGCCAGAGCAGCATAGCAGAAGGCTATACATCGCTCAGCCCAACAGCAAACTGAACTTTGGAGAGAGCAAGGGGCTGGGGTGGGGTCCAGCCCATGTGTTCCCTTGTGTTGTCATTTCAGTGTGCTGCTGTATCATTCTGCTACAGCAGAATCCCACATAATGCCAAACAGCAGCAAGTAAATTGATTATTAAAGCCTCCTGACATGGAATACCTGAAAGACCCTGATCACAGAGTATTACACCAACAACTGGGCCTGACTTAGAAGTACCCCAAAAATGTGACGGCAGTTCTCAGTGCTAAACAACTCCTTGTACAATAATCAGGTGTTCTGCTGGCAGTCTCAGGGAGGAAAAAAAGCCACAGTGAATTTCAGTACTTTAAGTTCTTTGCTAACTTTTATTAACTCTAAGGCAGAAGAAAGTTGTCAGTAAAGTGTTGGTAATAACATTAAGTGTGTGTGTGGATGCTACTCAAGTTGTGCATTTCTCTTTATAACAGTTCACATTTCTAAGGTGGCTTTGCACAAGCATACGAAGCTGATGTTGAATTAAAAAATCCAGAATCAGATCAGCACTAATGACTGCAACAACTACTGTTGCCAGTGCCATTTCTCACACCCAATTTTCGCTCAGTATGCATTAAAAAGTCACTGTCACCTCTGAGCAACAGTGTAATGAATCATCATCAGGATTTAGAGTGAATTTCACAATTTGGTAATCAAAAGACATTTGAATATTCTACTGAGCATTTCGGAGACTACAGAAACATAACCTTTTATCAGTCTTGGGAAAACATTTTTTTTATCAGTAGTGGACGGGGCACTGATGACATTACAGAGTGCAGCGTGTGTCATTGCTAAGGAATGCACGCTTTAAAAAGGGCAAAAAAAGCCCTATTAATTTAATTCTGAATTCCCAGACTTGGCATTTCTCAGACTGAAATTTTTATTTTCTCATGTAAGAATCAAAACAGACTATGTCTCAACAGCAGTGCTGGAAGTTTAGAATAAGCCCTACCTGTAAATACAGCTCAGCATGCAGTCCCTTCATTTCACAGCTCAAAACGTACAAAATTTATTTGGAAATATTCAGTGAACATGAAAGGACTGGTTTTGATTCGATCTACTTGCTTATCTGTATAAAGTTTTATTAATAGTATTTTGGTACTTTATCACTGTTTAGTTTGCCACTGTATCACATTTACTTGATGATAATCTTGTCAGCACAGGGACCCTTCTATTGTACAGATGTACTAAATAAATCTTACAGCAAGGTCTAGCCCTGACCGTGGTTACACAGCAACACACGCAATGCTTACAATCAGCCAAAAATCCCATTAATGTTCTCGGTGAAACATGAAACAAACAACCATGGACTAGAAAATTAAGTTTCCTTTTGTAGATATTCCCCAAATGTGGCTTATTATTTTTTCCAAGTCAACATCAGTGAACAAATTCCATAATATTGAGAGTTGCTTGCAATTTTTCACTTTTCTATGAATACTTGACAATTTTGTCATCGCTGAAATCAACTTCCATGCACACTGGCTGGGTGCATCAAATTTAATTCATCACAAAGCTTGCGTTTGTCATGAAATTGTTTCACCGTACCCACAATGTGATGTTCCCCCCACCCCCACAGTGACAGAGGGGCTGCGACTCTGCCCACTTGAATACACTGCAAACTTTGAGAAAGGAAGACAAATCCCAAGGAGAACAGCAGCTTTCCACTGAGCCCAGGCCTGTTACCTGCAGAATGTTGAGAGGTTCAGCCTCGTGATTGCAGGGGCCTGTCAGTACCATCTTTGTGCCAGAAAACAACACTTGAAAGACTTAAGAAATAAATGGATTTCCTTAGCTCACTACTACTCACTAGTGCAGAACATGTCACTCTCACTCCTTGCGGAAGGAACAAATATTTATAAGCAAATTGCTGCAAAAGAGGAACATCAATAGATCTATTTAGGAATTGTTTCTGTGTGTTGGAACAGATTAATTTTCCTGCCTGGAAACTGCAACTGTAGCTTTCACCATGACAAATATAATTGCACAAGAAATGTTTGGGAGACTTCCAAAGTCTATTCATTCCCTAGCCTTTATAGCTACTTAATACTTTAAGGAAATGTGTTGCTTTAGCTGCAGGAGACATCTGAACCAAGAACTATATTCTACTGTTAGTCCAGACGATTAATTAAAGTACCAAAAGTAACGCACAAACAGCGGGAAATAAACTTTTTTCTATCCTTTACTAAAAGGAATAAATGTATGTTTTCAAAGCATATTCAGTAAATTATAGCTATAACCGAAAAGGAATATAATTAAAAGAAAGGAGGTTTAGCACTGAAAAAATTACATGCCTCATGCACCCTATTGGCAGTGCACAGCACAAAATTTTGGGCCTCCACCTCACTAAAAACAAGCCAGATTCCAGCATTTGGAGTCCTTCCCTCTGATAAACGTGTGCAGCTTCTCTTTGCTTAAGCATTATTGGCTTTGCTGGAACCATCATGCGTGTGTACTCAAGCAGAGATTTTGGCTCTCAGCTTTATGTATCCATCTTGGTTTTGTAGATTCAGACAGATGCTAAGCATCATCCGAATATCTTTTGCAAATGCGCTACTAAGTACACGAGGATTTACCAGTTGCATGTCAGGGGCTTCAAAGTCTCTACATTTAATCCCATATAACTGAAGTCATTAAGTTCCAGTGCTGTACACCAGTATTAGATACACTGTGAGGATTCAGTAACCAAATTAGAAATAAAGGCAATTATAACAAATAAGAAAAAGAGAAGGAAGCATAAGTAAGCTACAGTCATTATAGATGACTACTTCAAAAGGGACTGAATTATTGTATCAAGGTTTACTAGAGCCATGTTTAAGAATAACTTCATACCTAGTGTAGATACATCATACACTACGTAACCATATAAATGCACACATATACATGCCATGCATAATGGTATAAAATGAGTCAGGGAAACCTCTAATGATACTCATAGGCCACGTGCAGGGTGGAACATCTCCCTGCCTCCAGCTCTGACCACAGATCAGCTCTGTGCCAAGCCACCCCCAAGCTCCTCTGCTGCACTGCCTCTCCTCCAGCATGGAGGTACCAGTCACACCGCACAGCAAAAGGAGATGCTACATCAAATGAAGCCAGAGATAAACGTCTGCTCTTTGTCTCCTGGTTCAGGCAAGCTGATACACAAGTTATGCTTCCAGCCAAGTTCTTGATTTAACGCAAGTAATTCCATGTTGCTTTATAAACAATAGCTGTCAGTGGCACAGCTGTAGAAAATTAAATTAATCCCATCTCTTAGTGAGCAGTACACATGATTTATGTTGTAATATAAAGATTTAGTCCCTTTCTTATTTAATCAGGATTTGTCTTGTAAAGTGATTGATAAACTTGTCAACTTACCGCTGTTGATTATACACTTGAAGGACTGGTTGGCTAACTTTAATGTAATGCAATTAATTATATTTTGGAGATTTTTCAGTGATTCAGTCTAAAATTATGCTAGAGACTTTTAGCAAAACATTGGCCTTTTCCTACCCTACCAGTAGGTAAAAGGAAGGTACTGTACCTTTTTGTTTTTTAAAACTTCAGAAGTCAAAAGAACAAACGCCTCCTACCTGAAAGCCCTTCCGGCCACAACATAGCCCCTTCTGACTGAAACACCTCTACGGCATCCCTAGCAAGCCCTTGCCTTACAGAAATGATTCATTAAATTTAAGTGGCATGTTTTCTTATTTTGAGCATTCATTTCAAAACTTTAAAAATGCCTTGTCAGATCAGTCCTAGACACTACCTATTAAAACGTTAAGTTATACTTGATGAAATATAATTATAGCACTTTTGACATCTTTATGTAGCACATATTTAAGTCATATTTTCCTGAATTTATTTTTAACATAAGAATAAGTTTAAGTTTTAAAGCTTTAAAGAAACAATAACATGTCAAATGTAAATTTAGTTTGAAAGTTGTCTGTAAAAAAAAAAAAAAAACACAAATCTTTGAGGATCTCAGCCTAAATATACTTTCAAATGGCCTCTCACCCCAAGATTATACTAATGACGTTGTTTCAAAGCAAAGCACGAGATACCACTGGTCTGGCTGGCACCTGCTTATGAGAACTGTCCGTCAGTGGTAATATCCACTGCGCTCCAGTAATCAAGTTCAATTGAGAAACATCATTCTGGGAAAATATGCCATACAGACTGATGGATAGGAACCCTGCTAGCCTCTTGCTATTTCAAGAATGTGAGGAATTCTTGATAAATGTAAAGGGCAGAATGAAGCCGCCGGTCTCTCCGGCTGTATGCCACAAAACCCAAAGCTCCTCTTGGAGATGCAAGTATTTCACACCAATGTAAGTGGACTTCCCAGCAACACTTGAAGAGGATGCAATCAAGCTTTGCTGAAGGGACAGTCATCCTCCTTCATATCTGTGTGTCTTCTTTGCAAAGGTTAGTAACCACCACATAACAAAGACCACTGCAACTAAATAAAATATCGTCTAAATATAAAATGGCTCTTCACAAATAGCCTGCCACAAAACCTACCACACTGAAGTTGTACTAATCTCCGCATGCACATGCAGAATCTACTACTGTTGCTTTATTCCATCCTGCTCATTAATATAAGACTTATAATTACATCAATTTGTGGGCCTAAGTACCAACACAACTATCTCCTTCCTCATTGCCTGATGTAGTTCGGCAGTGCTTCCAAAGGGAGCACAGGCAAACCCAAACTGTTCCTTTAAGACGCTGAGGTGTGTGCACTGGTGTTCTGGAAGACTGAGAACAACCCAATGAGATTTCGGTAACTTAAGGCATCTCCAAACACACGTCAGTATTTCCCCCGTACTCCTCATGTCATTCACTCTTACCTGGACTCACTTCATGACACAACTAGTCCGTAATTTTAATGCTTAAACATAATGACCATTTCAATATCGGTAATAAAACACTTGGACTCAGTAGTAACAGTCCAGTTCCTTTCTTCCATCCGTGGCCAACTACCACTACACAACCTTCCTACATGATTGAACAGCCCTATTCCCTAATAAAAAAAAAAAGCTAATTAATTGTCCCCGTCTTCATATAAAACCCTTCTTTATACACACTGCTCTCTGCAATTTTGCCTTCTTTCAGATGAGCCTTCAGGGTTTTTCTCCTCATTAATTACATGAGATACATCCAGGCTCATCTTTTCTTTGCTCAGATTAGGCTATCCTTTACAATGGAGCTCCCTGTCGCCAGCCAGGAAGTGGATTAGGTTTGTAATTTGCAGGAGTTTCAGCATATCTTTCTTTTATTGCACAACTTCCTAGCCACATATTGCAGTTAATGCTCCATGTAAATCTATTCCTTGAGATTTCAGCTTGGCAGACTTAGAAAAACATATAATCTTGTGCTATATTGAGGGGAGCGGAGAGCAAGGGAAATTGGCATTTCATGTCTGAAGTCCAATTACAGCTTTCTGGATCGGATGCTGTCAGCTTCTGCTGAGAAACAAAACATTTATTTCAAGAAGTACTTCCAAATCTTGATCGCAGCAGTTACCGTGCTGTCATTAAATAAAAAGTTACACTTCTATTTGCACTATATTTGTGTTTGTAATCATTTACACTAAAGCATATTTGTTCCATTTTCTACCCTACTTTGAATAACCAGATTTGAATTAAAGAGTATTTGGATGACATCGTTGCTAGAAGCACAAAAGTAAGTACACAAGCCCACAGCAAGGGATATTGTAAAAAGCAGAATTTGTATCTCTGCATAAATTGGTCGGGGTGAAGGGAACGGATAGGTAGGTATCGCTGCAACTTGCAAATTATTATAAACCTTGAACTTCCCATCCATGCATACTAAACTTCTGCCCCTACAGGAAAGAGAAGTGCCAAGAGCTGCTGCTCTTCTTGCTTTCCAAAACACTTGACCCCAGCTGGGCTCCCCTGGATGTCCCAAAAGCAAACAGAGATGTTCCACACAAACGGCACCTGAAGTCTTGTCTCTCCACTTATGCATTTAAAAAGAAACTTTGACTGAATTATGTCATTACTCACCTTTACTGCTATACATACCTTACATTTCTGCTCTCACCACCTAGAGTTTTCCATAACCACTCCTAAACCTAAGATTGTGTTCTTTCAACAAGCAAACCAAGAAAAAAAAATGGAGAAAAAAAAAAAAAAATCTACCAGAGAGCTCAGAAGCTTAGACCTTGCCTCAATACAGAATGCAGGAGGGTAGTGGTGCCAGAAACCAGCAAGAACATAAAACCAAATGCAGAAGTTACAAAAAAACATTAATTAGATGAAGACTAGAAATACAAACTGTGGATTTATAGGAACAGAAGTCCTGGGGTGTGAGAAAACTAAAAAGCTTGAGGCAAAAAATGAAGGAGCTGATAAAAAGGCCTAGTGCTAGGGAGAACTGGAAGGGGAGGAGACCAGGGAACCTGGAAAAGAGAATTTGGTGGGGGACCCTGAACTGGTGACCTCTGTTGTTTGGGATGGGCTGTTGGCAGACCCGGAGACTGTGTGCCCAAGACTCCAGAGCACGCTGGAAAGGTCCAAGAGCTCTGAAGCAGTCAATAAGGTGAATACAGAGGCAGAGCACTTGCAAAATACAAGGTCTGGGTGGCAAGAGGGATCAAGCCTTGGGACCATCACTGCCAAGCCCTCCCCTCCATGGAGGGCCCCCAGATCATGGCCATTCTCTTTCCTCAGCCCCAAACTGCCATCCCACTTCCATCTCATTTGGCTGTTAGAAATGCATCGGCACACATGCCAAGACCTGTGGCCTTTACAGCCCTGGACCTCCTGACATCAGAATGTACGGGTTGTCCACAGGCTAGCCTCCAGTTCGGCTTTCTTATGCTGCGTTAACAGAGGCAAACACAAACCTGTAAATGCTGCAGCATTAATCATGCAAGAGCAGCTGCCACAGCTCGTTTACAGCTGCTGTTCCCAATGTCAGTGCTCAACAAATTATTCCCATAAACGCACAGGGAATTGGGGAACCCCTTGGTAAGCATTTGGTATTAGTCTACAAAGACTGCATTACGGCTACAGTTTAGGTAAACATTTACCTGTTTTGATGTTCTTTTTATTTCAGCTCCCAACACAGGGCATTTTGGTTCGACTTGGCCTGGATTTGCAGCACATAACACGAGCCTTGGTAGTTTTGTCAGCACCCCTGTGCATTTGGGACCTATATAAAGCATCCAAGTTCTTCACAAAGTTTTTCCAAGTGCTGAATGACCAGCACACCTTCCAGAGATTTTTCTTCAGTGACCACTTAGCTAAGAGTAGCAATGTAGGTCACTTCTCACTTGAGGCCAAAAGGTGTTTTCAATTCTTTATTTAAAATAAAATAAAATAAAATTAAGCTACAGAGGCCAACCATGGGCCTTACTTAAATGTACTTTTCTCAGATGGTCTTGACACTGACTACAAGATAAGTCTCTCCAAAGTTTGTGCTCAATGTACAAAACATGGAATTGTAACTGAAGCATCATCTTCATTCTCAAACCATTTACTGATTCTTTTTTGGCCGTAGTAAGGGGTGTTTTATGATCTATCCTTTTAACAGTGTTGTCAAAGAGAGAGAGGACAATTTTGAGACTTGTTCTGCTTGAGCTTGGTGATGTCTGACCTACAGCTCAAATTGCACATACAGTTACAGAAGTCTGTGACAGCCAGAAAAAGCAAAAGATAGGAAGTGCCTAGAGAAAAAAATAAAAAAATAAAAATAAAAATAAAAAAATAAAACGAATCCAGAAGCAGGGCTAACATTTCACTGAGTTTCCATAGACTTTTTTGCACCCCTCAAATCTAAAGACATTAGATGAGATTTCTGGTGACTGCCCAGCCATGTTATAGCCAGAACCAAAATAACTCCCTGGTTACACTGAGACCCCAGAGGCCAGGTAAGGATGCCATACCTCCATTTTTCCTCCCCAGTAACTGCTTCCCGAAGTAATTTCTGAACAGAAATTTTAAACTTCCACATATGGTGCATTTTTATCATCAATACAGAAAATGCACACCAAGACAGACAATTTAAAATGAACTCTTCTTAAGTGGATTCCTCATTAAAACATCAGTAGGGGATTGTCTGTTCTTGTTTTTTCCTCCCCCCAAAAATACATTATCATTGACTCTTTCCACTGCTGTTAACAGCATAACGCAGAGCATAGAAGCATGGAGGTTTTATTACTGTAGATCTGCAGCTTTAATACAAGTTTTCTTCATGTTCTGCCCATGGATGCATCCCCTCCAGCCTCTGCCTCTCTAGGCTTGGAATCACTATCAGGATAGTCCTGGAGCAAAGTCAGGTAAACTGCAGTTCAAGTCTGCTTATTGAGTTTCCTCGTTCCCATGTAGGAAAGCTGCACAGACCAGATGGCTCCAGCTGGCTGAATTTCCTCTAAATCACAAACCTGCTGCAAAAAAGCAAGTGAGGCTCCCAGCAGCCACCAACCTCCTCTGCTCCACAAAGCTCCACAGCTCCATCCCTGCCCCACCTGCCCCTTTCATGACACATCCTACATTTCCCTTCCAATATTTCTTTACACACAGCTATCCTGGGACCTTGTTCTCAACTGCCAAAATAAACTTCATGTACAGCTTTAAGTCAATTATATCCAGTTGAGAGCTCACAGAACTCTAAACTTAATTTACACTGAAATCTAAAACATTCCAGAGTGACAAGACTACCTAAACCTGAGATAACCTTTGGTGTAGGACATTAATGCTCCTTCCACCATTTCTCTGCAGCTAGCACAGAATAAATCAATAAGTTATGGATGCTTACCCTGGCTGCTCTACACTGAGAATAACAGGAATCACATACAAAGAATGGGGCAGAAGACAAATATTCTCTATGAAATTTTCTGTAGCTGTGGCCATTGAAACACAAGTGTGTACAACTAATATGTGGCATAACATTTTCCAGAGTTCTACTTCTCAAAATGACAGCAAGATACGTAAAAATTTACTCAATGCATTCTCCCTCCCAAAGAGAAAGAAGTTATGTAAAAAAAATATTGTTTAAATGATTTTCCCTGTGTTACCTACACCTGATAAATGACATCAGTTGATACCGAGGGACTGTACTTCTCTTCAGAAGGAACTGTGCTTGTACTTGCTTGCCTTTGATTTGTTACTATGGTGGGTACTCTGAGCAGTTGCATTAGGATTTAAAAGCCAAATTCACAAGGTCTGGAGCTGCAGAGTAGGCCACCGCACCCCAGTGCCTACCTCCCGCCGTGCAGGAGCGCCGTACGGGCACCGGTTCTGCCACCACCAGAAGCAAGCAGTGCACGTTGTCCCCGCGCTTTCTAAACTGACACAGAACATTTAGTACAAAAGCTGAAAAGCATTCCCCCCCTCCACTGGTGTCAGTAATTCTAAGTAAATCAAATTCGTCAATTGTGATGGTTGCATTAGAGTCACTGATGAATAAAGCAAGCTATTTAACATTTTGATGTTTGGCATGTTATTATGAATAGAAAGATTTTATTCTTAAAGTCAGTAGTTGCTAATGCACAGATGATAATCTGAAATATGAAGATTAGATAAAGTCTCAAATCCAAGCTCAAAACAAAGAGAGGATTTAAAGACCCTGATCTCACAGTTATTACTCATCTTGCACATAATTAAGACTACTAGAGATTTGCATAACCTTTAATAGCAACCTGTTCTCATTCTTTATTTGCCTTTGATTTTCCGTGTTGATCACCAAGTATCGTCCCTTAATCTGAATAATGAAGTCATTCTTATCCTCATAATCCCCAAAGTTTTTCTGAACAAGCATCTGAGCAGAAAAGGGTCAGAAGAGTGGATGTAACTTCTAAGGTTATTCAAAAAAAAATTTTAAAAAGGAAACTGATCACAGGAAAACGTAGCAAATGATGCTGTCCTTGTTAGGGTTTGAACACAAAACACAACCTTGCCCACCTTCAGCTAACTGTGAAATACTTACTGCTAAGCTGAGAGCAGGTATGACAGAAGGTGAGAGCAGCAACCTGCAAGTACACGAGAAGAAAAATTACTGCCTTGTCTAATTGTAAACTATTCCTTTCCCCTCCCAGTCTCAAATCTGTTTCCTTCTAACCAACAAATACAAGTGTTTGTATGCTTCTGGAAGAAAAACTTCAGGCTGTTGCTATTGGACAGATATTCTGGGTGTTAAATACCCAGTCCAATTTTTTGTAGGTGATTAGGGTGAAAAGTAGGTAGTATATGAACATAAAACTACGGTAGATGGACTGCAGAGAATAAATGATGAGTAGAGCTGCTTAATGATGAACTCATGCTAACTCATATTCAGGACAGCAATTGATTCCCTTTTGGTTCTTCCCTGAAGGCTCTATCTATCAAATGCAGCCTCTCCAAGCTACTTGACAAAACTGCTTATGGCATAAAGATTTTCCTTCATGTTTATCACTGAGAAACCAATTGCTTGACAAATACTAGTGGCTGTTATTCCACCTTCGAGTTTTTAATGAATCAAAAGTTGTCTGTGTTGACCAGTATGACCTTTACACCGTACGCACATGATCAGTGCTGAAACAGGATTTAAAATATCAGCACTTAAACCTGCTTAAAAACAAAAGAGATCCAATTACTCTAGAAATTGTCTCTAAATGAAACACACCCTTATGCCTAATACATGGAGGCTATTACTGTAGAATGACAGCTATAGAGTATTCAAATTATGACTGTAGGTTAAAAATATGTATTAAAAATACGTATTGCAGTAGGTAGCCAAATTTATATTCTGTATACAAATGTGCAAAACGCCGTAACTTCCTCCCTGTCAGCACAACTCTTATTCCCTTTGCAAGGGAATCTTTATTGTAAATAGTTATTTTCTGGTATTTATCAGAATAATAAAAAATGCCTACAAACTGTTCCCCTAAGTAAGAACATTGCCTGTGTGTGGAAACAAGCAGGTATTTCATCAAGCTCAGAATAACTCCTAAGTGCTCTTAGCTTCAGGTACTGCAGTACTTCCTAAATGTATTGCTTGAAACTAAGTCAACAGACTGCAACTTGAGGACTTCATTTGGCTTTCTTGCATGACCCTAGGCAAGTCGCTCAGCGGCAGGGTGACTGACCTGAGCACAGCTGATGTTGCTGGATGGCTTCAGGAAAGGGAGCTGGGGTGCCTGCAGGAGCCATCTGGTGTCAGGCAGACAGACAGACCGGCCCCTTCAGAGCAGAGGGGAATTCCACAACGCACCTTCCAACTTCCAAGCGCAATGCAGCAGCAAGACAACATGGAAGTGCTCTGAGACTGGGTGTGCTTCAGGAGGCAACGTCAACTCCTCACTCTTCCCTTGGGCATGGTTACAAAGATCACTTTCGATTTGAATCTATGCATACAGATTTCAGCTCACTTTAAAAAGAAGCAACTCGCATTTAGCGAAACCAGTTAAGCCTTATAATTAAGGTCAGGAAAGTAAGTTTTTCCTAGGTTTATATTTTCCCCTAACTCGTTTTTCTCTAGGCAAAGAACAGTTGTTTTGAACAGTGAAACCTGGCAGACAGCTAACCTTTATTCAGGGAGACAAATTTCTTTTTCATCACGGTTTATCAAATCAGCAATTCGGCTCCATAGATCAACATGGTGCGAAAATTTTTTCAGGACATGAGGAAGATTTTACTGAAAACAGATCAGCACACATTATGCTATGCCTGCTTCTGCAAAGAAAACGAGAGTTTTTCAGGGTGCTCCCAAATGAACCTTGGTGTGTTCATAAGAGAGCCATACAAGCAGATGTTTTTAAAACTCAGAATTTGTGTGCACCAGGACACTAAGATGCAGATTCATCATTAGTTCCAATTGCCAACACCTTCTGCCACAGCAACCCTTAATCTGGATCCTCCAATGCAAAATCAGTTTGGTGAGACTGCACGGCCTGCTGCTCCATCATCCTCACCTCTCTCGGCGGTCTCCTAACATGACAAACAAGCAGACATGGTATTGGCAAAGTCCTTTCCTGAAGAACATTTGTTTCTTAGACTCACAAGTTTCCAACTCTCCTGACACACACTCAAACAACAGTAACTAAAGCTGTGCAGTTACAATGAGAACAAGAAGAATATAAACCACGGCAAACTGCAGCGAGCTTTCTCCTGGATAAATGGCACGCAGTTTTCCTCCTGCTTGCAAGTCCCTACCTTGCCTTCCAAAGCACAGCCCACAAGCTTCTCATGCTTTCCAAACTACAGCCTGACCTTTCACACACAGCTGCCACTATGCAGCTGGCTCCACACTTGACTGAACCTTCACCTCTCCATTCACCTGACCAAACATGATACATCTGCTTACCTTCACACTTAAGTAATCCCATGAAGATTCACTAGAAAAGGGTCAGCCATGTTATGCTGCAAGAGCTTTGGCCCTGCTTTTCATCACATCTATGCTACATCTTGAAAAAACAAAGCAGTTCATCTGCCTAGGTTTGTTTTTAAAGATTTTTTCTAGGTTGTTACAGGCAAATTACAGCACTAGTCCTGCAAGGACCAGCACAATAACGTTCTGGCAGATTATGCGATACTAATACCTGAGCACTGTAGCACTGGTCATCGCTATGGAAAATGCATACTTAAGTTTCACAATATTGTTTTCTCCCCAGGTAGTCTATGAAATTAAAAAGATATCATATTATATTTTGTCCAGCAGTACAGAAATAATGCATTTTGATTACATGCTATCTTTACTAAAGTAAACTGGAATTCTCAGGAGTATTAAAGTTCATAGAAGAATATAGTTTTCTCCCTATTAAAAATCAACTCCTGATGTTGTAGAAATGTAAATTAAAAATTATATATATATATTCTGGAACAAGTTGTGCTTTTATTATTTCCTGGCTTCCAGTGTAGTTATTGCTCCTGAATACCATCCTTAATACACCTTGAGGCAGCAGTGGAGTTGGCTGATTCCCCTGAGTTCAAGACAAACACCATTTGGGGAATGAGAATAAATAGCTCTGAGAATCCTGAATTATTGAAAGAAAGTCGCATCTGAAACAGATTTCTTCACAGTTTCTGTTTTTCTTCTTCTGAGTTTGCTGCTGGTTGGAAAAGACCCTATTCACCCTTACTCCACAAAAACAGGTAAATGCCTTTTCCTTTGCCCAACCCAACGTGGAGACAGGAGCTGCCACACAAAGACAAGGAGCTGCACTGGACACGTCACCTCCTCCCCACAGATCATGTCCTGGCAGAGCCAGGACCGGCTGTCACCAGACTTCTCTAGGAAAGGGATTCTCAAAACTGCACTGGGACGTGGTGCCCAGTGGAGTACATTAGATGTGAATCAGGACTTGAAAAAAATGTTCAGAACTCTGCGTTTGCAAAAACTATTGCAGAATTATGGAAACGCTGAAGCTTGTAAGGTGACATTTTATAAACACCACTGCTTTGAGGAAAAAGAGACAGCAAGAAGTTGGTTAGGGATGTCATAGATATCAAAGGTGGAGAGCGAGGGCAACTAGTTACATGAGGAAAAGCATTCCTGATGCTATTGATTTTCTCTGTTCTGAAAGGGGGAAGAGGCCTTGCCTAAAGTAATAATACTGTAGATAAGCATGAAAAGAAAACTGGTTATAGGTCAGATTCTGAAGAAGACGAGAACATGAACAAAAGCGCAATGACATACTGTTACCATGAAAACCACAGATATTATTTTGCTCATTAATTGCTCATTACATCTCATTAAAGCAGCTATTGCTTCAAGTTGTGCCAGTGCTCCTGGAGAAAGGAGCATAAAGCAGAATTGTGATTCACTAAGCGTAACAATGAAAAGCATTTTAACAAGTTAAGAAGTATTGCTCTGCATTAGGCTTGGCTTAGTCCTTGGTAGGAGGGCACTTGTCAGAATTTTAAGTAATTTCTCAAAACTTTGCTCTTACCAAACAGAACAGTGTAATTCTTTCAAAGGAGAATCAAAAAGCACTTCACAAACATCAGTGATTTAGGCCTCAGAACACCTTTGGAAACAAAGAAACAGTATCATCTCTCTGAGGAGAAGGCATGTTTTCTGAGTCATAAATCAGTTTTAACACTCCTTTTGCTGCTCATCACAAAAGGTACTGTTATTCAGCTGACAACAAAGATTGGTCTCACCTTATCTCAGTGGTTTCCAAACAAACCTGGGCAATGTGCAAAGCCTGTGACCTAACTCTAGGGAAACAGGGAAGCACGAGCCAGGAAGTACAGCAGCAGCAGCCAGGCTGGGTGTCACTGAGGAAGGGGGAGGACATGGGGAATGAATCAGTGACAGTAAGTAACCAGCCTTCCGGCTGACTAAGACAATAAAGCTGTGAAAAAGAGACAAAGCCAGGAAAGAGAGACAATAAAGCAATGAAAGAAGAAACTAATTGTAAATTATAACCCAGAATTGTTTTATTGTATTATTTTATTGTCTTGGTTAATGATTTCCAGTAACGCTATCAAATATTTAAGAAAACTTACTCATCTATCCTTGAATCTTGTGCATCAGAAAAGTGATCCCAGAGCAATATGATTTATCTATTCTATGTGGAATCCTGCTTTTCTTTAGGAATAATAAATCATTTATAAGCTGATGTAGAAATGTCTCAGATTGCCTTCATCTACAGTGAGTTTAAGCCTTACCCAAACCAAACCCAAATTTCAAATAACTTTCTATCCTAAGGGTCTTAAAAACATTGAGCAACAATAATTCCCCAAATTACGTGGGACCATGTGGGCATTTGTCACATGGCAGGAATTAGAACAACCTCAGACGATACAGACTAAATCATGCAAGCATGACTAATTGCCATAGAAAAAGTCACCAAATGTATGAATGGCAATTAAAAGTCCGAAGTACACATCA
Source organism: Nettapus auritus (assembly GCA_011076525.1). NCBI lineage: Eukaryota > Metazoa > Chordata > Aves > Anseriformes > Anatidae > Nettapus > Nettapus auritus. The sequence continues at coordinate 10,519,015 of CM021778.1, forward strand.
GAAATAGCTGGAAAACATCCAAGCAATTCCCAACATACAAAAACACTAATGTGTTTCATTTCATCTTTTTCCTCTTCGGTTCCCCTTCTTACTTTCATACTTTTCCTGTAAGTTTGAAAGACAAGATCTTTTTTAATCACACACAGTCCTTCTAACATTCAGCGTGAGACCTGGATCCATAAAGACATCACAGAAGAACAACATTGAATTATGGACAAGCTGAGTCTAGAACCAGACTTCTCAAGCCTGCATACTACAACAACATAATGCTTCCACTTGAGAGGAAAACTAAAATTATACTAAAAGGGGGGGGGGGGCGGGGCTTGAAAAATCTAATTCAGAAGATAATAATGATGAGGATAGAATAACTTTTATATCAAAATATTGTTAAGATGTAATGATTTTCTGAAGTGAAGCAAGGCAAGACCTTAAGCAATACTTGACAATTACTTTCCAAATGCACAGTGATGTCAGACTTGGCCTCTGAATACACAATAAGGCTCATATGGAGTCCTGGGAACAATACGGACTCCTTTTCCAGTCTTCCACAGAGAGCCAAACTACATAACTGCATTCCCTGTGCTCAGGCTAGGGGATAAAGAGAACGTTTATCACTAGCTGGTAGCAACAGCAAGGAACAATAATTCTGCAAGAGTACATAGCACTCAGCACCACCCGGCAGAGATATTTCCATTCTTTCATGGCTCAATGTACAGTGAGCACAGGAACCATAGAGTATCCCAAGCTGGATGGAAGCCACAAGGACCATTGAGCACAACCCCTGGCTCCACACAGGACCACCTCAAAATCAGACCTGTGTCTGAGAGCAGTGTTCAAACACTCCTTGACCTCCAGCGGGGTCGGTGCCGTGCCCACTGTCCTGGGGAGATGTCCCAGTGCCCGACCACCCTCTGGGTGCAGACCCTTTCCCTAACCCCCAGCCTGACCCTCCCCTGTCCCAGCTCCATGCCGTTCCCTCGGGTCCTGTCGCTGTCCCCAGAGAGCAGAGCTCAGCGCCTGCCCCTCCGCTCCCCTCGTGAGGGAGCTGCAGGCCGCCATGAGGCCTCCCCTCGGCCTGCTCTGTGTGGGTTGAACAAACCCAGGGGCCTCAGCCACTCCACATACACCTTGCCCTCCAGACCCTTCAACAGAGGTCTACCGTGACAGACCTGAATTCAAATTTTGTTACTGTACAGAAGAAATGTGTCACAGTGTTCTGGTGACCTTTAAGAGATTGCTTTCTGATGTTGGTTTTTGAACACATCTTCCCCTCATTTCCCAGTCTGTAGCAGATCTGCAGAGAGGCTCCTGCTGGCTAATGCTGCCCGTTAGTCACAACTCTGCAGTTTGAGTGGGAAGGGTCTGGACAGGCCTCAAAGCCCAAATCCTTCAGTTAGTGCTGGCAGAAGCCGCTCCATAGCTGTGGTTGAGTCAACTTTAATAGCATCCCACCCAACTGTAACTGAAGCCACAATTACGTTTTTTGATATAGAAAATACATTTTCAAGTACCACATACATGGTACAACTACTATTATTTATAATCTATATCTTCATATTACCTTGTATTTTTTCTGTGAAATCTAATGAAATTATGAGGTGGACTATACAGCAAAATCTGATCTGAGTTTAGATCACTGACTTTGTAAGGGGCACTTAGAGTCACGTATGTTACACACAAACTCAATTTTTTGTTTTAAGTTATAAAGCTTACAGCAAGTTTATTGAAATGCTGCTGCAAAAGGTGAATACATTTGTTCATTACATAAGAGTGAGACCAGCTCAGAGAGGCAGGTGGCCCTCTAACAACGTGGAATTATATATAACATCCACTACTGCCATGGAGAGAAGTACAAGTGAATCACCAATCGCCAGAAAAATTTATAGCAGGGAAACACCTGCCTTCCCACCTGTTTCTTTGAGTTCCTTTGTGCAATTAAAATGCAAGCTTTGTTTAAAATAGCTATATGTTAAAATCCTTCAATTAGAACTAATGGCTTGTTAAATAGGACGAGGAGTAGGAAAATAACTGAAAACTGAAGCAGTCCATCAAGTTAGCTCCAAAACACATTTTTCTTGTCCAAACCCAATTTTATTTCAAATCCTGGGGTCCCCAAGTTATTTTGTGGTTCCATGTGGTTAATCAAATGCAAGAGAGAACTCTGGGTGACCTTCACCAGTATCTCTGATGAACCACTGTATTTTTTTCTTAAAGTCATAATGTTATCAATTGTGAAAAGTACAAAAAATATAGTCAGTAGGCGTAGAATTGTTTAATAACGAGGAAAATTACGCTATTCTAGAATATTATCTTCAGCACATCAGTCCATCCTTTCTAGGGCAAGAGAGACAAAAATCAACAGAAATCTGAATAAACTTAAAACATTAAAGATCTTAAAATCTACATAAAATGCATTCAGTTATTTGAAAGTAAGTAATTTGAAGTTAGAGGGGTTTTTTTCTTCATCAGCCTGTAATTTCAGACTATTGGGCATAGCTGTTGCTAAAAGCACTCAGGAATTTGGGCAGGGTAATTACATTAATTAGTAAGTAACTATTTTTCAGGAATGAGAAATGACTGGTAAGTTTGCCACCTGCTTCATAAGCAACAAAAGAAGGTACATGCACAGAGTCACTGCTTTTACTTCCTAATTAATCTTACCACTATCTTCAATTTTTGCCTTTACTTAATACATAACCTGTATAACTGTAACAATATAATACTTGCATTTTTTACACCAGGGTACATGAAAAGTAGGCACAGGTGACTATATATATAATATATATATATATATATAATATATACACACACACACACATATATATATACATGGAGATTCCTTTCATATTTTAAAACTTCAAGTAAACACTACAAATTAGTTTAGGAATGATAGATTTGCAGAACAGCAGAAAATAGTGACAATATTACATGCATGAAATAAATCTTCCTGGACATGTATGGCCACTACTATCTTGCAAACACTGAGCAGTAATGAAATTCAAAACTGCATATTTGGCGTATGTAACTTATGTAATTTGCGATTAGAGGTGAGCTCTTCATGCTTTTTCTAGAGTTTTTGTTGTGGTGGTGTTTTTTTGTTTGTTTTTAAGTAATCAAATGAATTATCTCCTCCACATGCAGAAAGCAGAGAAGGGAAAATATTAAAGAAAAAAGCAATCACCCAGTAAGTGCTGCAGTTGGTCAAAAACACTCTACAGTTCATCTAACTAAGATGTGAAGTAGAGATAACATTTACTAACCTTTTTTAAATTGTTCTATAAAGACCGCTACTAACCAGAGATCATTTCACACAGCACAGACATAAAGCTCTCTAGAGCAAAACAGAGCAGCTGTTTAATGAAGCACAGCAATACAACATAACACAATTTTACTTCAGGAGCAAGCCTGAGGGTGAGGAAAAAAAAAAAAGGCAATTTTCAAATTTTCTTCTTTTTGAAAACAATGTAAATAGTCAAGGAATTATTGGAGGTTTGGTCAATACACTGGCCGTAATATTTGCATTACTGCAGAAAAACGTAGGCATCATATGGCTGTTTTTTCCCCCCACACACTTCATTTTTACTTGGAAAAAAGCAATTTCAGCAAATACTTCCCCACATATTTGCACTTTACCTAGGCTGTAGCTTCTTGACATCTTTAAAGAAAAAAAAAAATCCCCAAATCAGTGACTTCTAGTACAATTTAGCTATTCCCACTCTTCTGAACTGGATTGTACCGGCTTGCTTAACTTATAATCTTACAGCAAAGCAGCTCAAGGTTACATACCTCCTAGCACTATGTTAGTTTCAAACTCACTACCAACCCGGAGAAGGACATCAAATAAGAGAGATGACAAGGAAATTCTTTCCAAATAAAGTCCTATAAAATAACACTGTGAACAGCATTATTTGCGTCACAATACGTTGATAAAATCCTTAAAGATCTCCCTGAAAAACTTCTTCCCTGAACATATCTCTGTCAAGGACACTTACCCTAGAGCTGATCTTATCCAAAGACAGCTGGTCCCAAATAAGTTAGTTGTCTTTTAATACTGCTACATTTGTTTGTCTTTCTATTTGAATACCAATTCCAGTTCAAATTTCCAGTTCCCCCAGCACTTCTATTTAATGTTGCCATATTATATAGCAGTTCACCATCATTGAAGTATTACAAATTATCTTTTAGGAAGCATACAAAGAAAAGCACTGAAGGATGCTTCTTCACACATGAAGCAAGCATTCAGATGATCGAGTTCCTTCAGCTGTGAATCATACATCCACACAGAATTCAGATTCTAACGAGTTTGGTATCCAATAGTTATAATAATTTTAGCATTATTGTGATACCCCAGGCTCATAATAAGTCTCTGAAAAGCATATATAAATAAGTCATACAAGACCTTTCTTTAGGCACAGATCAACCTCTCTCAAACTGTTAATTCAGGGTCCTTTACATGAGTGAGCTAAATTGTACTAGTATACGAACTCAGGTTGACATACAGAGTTTTTTTTTTTTTTTTTTTTTTTTTTTTTTTTTTAAATGAACACGCTTTTTTTCTTCCTGTTTGTTATTAACGCTTGCAGTATTATTCTAAAATAAAGTTCTTGATTTCCACTCTCAGCAGTCAGCAGCACAAAGACGAAGGAACAAAGTGAAACTCAACATCATCTATTTTGTATAAGGATGTAAGAAGAATAGGCATTAATTCTCTTTTTTCTTGTTGCATCCCAAAATCTATATGGAAAGGGATATAGAAGTATTTACAGAAACAGTGAAACTGTAACTCTTACTGTCTTTGTCATTGTCCACAAAGGGCATCACCTAAATGCTTTACCAAAATTTAAAAGAATATTCATCAGTATACACAAGGAGTACAGCAAATAAGATATGGGCTTCTTCTTAATTTACATTTGCAGACCTTTAAAGACTCAGCTACACGTCCAGCAGCTGAAGACTTCGGAAGTCGGGATACAACTGGAGCCAGGCAGTTACCATCCGAGGAGTGGCCCCCCATTATTAATAGGACTGGTAAAGTACAAAGATTTTTACTCTTGTCATGCCTGGGAAATACAAACTTCACAGAAAACAAGGATGGAAGAACAGGACAGCAAAATCGGAAACTTCCAAAGGGAAGCTGGGAGTCAGATCCCTGTCTGATGTTTTCCCTGTTGTGGAGAGGAGAAAAAAAAAAAAAAAAAAAAAAAAAAAAAAGACATTTGGCTCTAAACCAGCTCAAGGCTCAGAGCAGAAGTAGCAGCTATTACTACTTCTGCCTGTGACTCTTTCATTAGACAGACAACACAGGATAGGTTTGTGACCTCTGCGTCAAGATGCAGAACATCTTTTCAATCTGTGTACCACTTATGACATGCTTTCAACTTGCATTATTTGACTTCTATTTCACTAAGTTCTAGCCAAATATCAAAGCAGTACAGCTCAGAGGCTGTCAGGTCACCAGCCCAAGTTTTTGCATAGGAACTGTCAGGTCACCAGCCCACCACTTTTGCACAGATACTCAGAGCTCTTCTGAGTTTGCCTACAGTCTATCTGGCAAGTGGAACAAGCAAGTCTTCAAAGACAAGAAAACAGTGGCAAAGCAAACTAATTTTTTTTCCACATAGAAAAAGAGTAAGCTCCAGCCAGAAAACACAAGCGTACAGTGAAGATTTTAAAGCAAACATCAATAGCAAGAGGTGATACGGTATGTTATAACCAAAGCACAGCAGCAGTTTTGCAGGGCACATGGCATGCCATACAGACCAATTTTATTCTTAGTATTTTAAATGAGAAACACAACCATATGATCCTTCTCAGTTACAGCTTTGACAAACCCAAGGTTTCCTTTTCATCTTCCCTCTATCTCCTCCTCTCTATTTCACCCACCATGCCTTCTTTCCAAGAAATATTGAGAAGGGGAAAACCTACATTTCTGTTTTCCTTTGTTAAGATGATCCTCTTTTCACGTGCTTTGACATGCCACCCTAGAGTTTGGCAGGAAGCCCTCATAGTCATATCTGCTGCATTTAGTAAGTTATCCATAGTCATCCAGTGCATTAATCATTTAAAGTAAAATCAAATTATTACTTGATCCACTTAACACAAGTTAGCACAAATCCCCCAGGATGCCTCCACCAGAAGTCACCTGTAAGGATGAGCCTGAGCGTGACTCTCAGTCTGGGCTGCAGGAAACAAGCTACCAAGCTGAGAGCAGGAAGACCCTTCTGTTTCAGAAGCCTCTCCTACTGCCGCTCTGTTCAGAACACCAGAAAAATTTGTTCATTTTATGTAGGGACAGAGGGGCAGAGAGGAGATGTAAAGTGACAGAGGGAAATCTAGGATTCTCCGTAAGCTGGGCACAACCCAAGCTACCAAAAACAGATGTCAAAGACAGACTGGCTGTCACCCAGAGGTATAAAGAAAAAGACTTTTGCTAGTATATGAATATCACTGATGTTAAACAAATATTCCTGAGTTTGCAGTGTATTTTGTTCAGGAGTCACGTTTCAAATTAACTTGACTGTAAAGGGTGAGGTATATTCAAAGGGAACAAAAACATGGTGTTTCTTTGTTGTTTTTACATCTTCGTATGTTGATATTAGTAATCCTGCTGTGAGATTTATATCTGCGACCTGATGAGGCATGTTGTAGCCTACAATTATAACTGAAAACAACATAGCAGCTCAGCAGCAAATGCATTTTCCAACAGCAAAGAAAATTTAGTTGTAGCTTGTGTCAAACACCTACCACTCACTGGGTACAGGACAGTTGAGAAGATCAAGTAGGGCTTTGAGTGGTTTTTTTTTTGTTTGTTTGTTTTGTTTTAAGGAAAGTGTATTCCCACTAGTAATAGGTTTCACTTCTCTAGTAACTGCACATGCAAGCGCACACCGTGCGCTGCACTGTGGGGCACACACATGCTGGTTTCTGACAGTCCTGCGGGGGGTCACAGATCATCCCTGGGGAAAAGCACGCTGCCAGTTTTCCCATTCACTGCTCTGGACCCCACATTCCTCTTTGCACCAAGAAATGCTAATCCTAAACAGAACTGCAGCTGCAGTAATCTGTGTTCAGGCCTGGCTACAGACAAGTGGGAACAGATAACTTCCCATAGTAGGAACTCAAACTTTCAACAATGATTTATGAAGTGAACTATTGTGTCAATTGCTGCCTACATTTCCATTCCAACAAAACCATATTTTGCATAGACTCACAAAATAAGATATGCTTTATAAATATGTAAGCAGGTAAGCTACTCTTAAATGATCAAACCAAGGAATAGTGTCCAGGCACACAGTCAAAACTCCTAAGAAAATACATTGCTAATAACAAAAAAATCTCAAGTTATGTTCATGTGACGGTTTAGGCTAGTCTCAAATTCCCAGGGGTATTGTATGCATACGCAAAATTCTCAAAACGTGAGTCCTATACTTGGGCTCTGTCTCTCCAGGAGGCCTGAACCATGAGACCAGAATTTCTGACACCCCACACAGTGCCACAAAAATGCAGATGGGGGGGGTGGAGGACACGACACAAGGAAACAGAAAGTCATAAAATACAAGTACACACATTTTCTGATTTCATTTTATTTTTTAAAAAGTCTAGCAGGCAAACCACAGCTGCCATTCTGATGGTCCTCAGAGGCAGCAAGTTGTGTTTCCAAACAATATTCTCCTTCCTTTCCGCCACAGTCGAGTACTGGAACAGCCAGTGAGTACAAACACTTGCAAATAATTTCACTTTAACCTCACTGAATACATGTTCTGCAGTGCTGCTGCTGCTGCTGAGTTCAGTCTTATTACGTTAAAATGGTTTGTAGTTACTTGATCTCTTTCTTTAATAGAAGATCATCAGGCAGAGTTGTAGTGTTGTGGAAGGGAAGAGAATTAAAAGCAAAAAGGAATCATCAGCTCAGAAGTGCCCCCTTAATTCTGGCCAGTCAAATATACAAGTTGGGATGCAAATGCATCATGCCCAGTACCACACATCTAGTGCAATTACTCAGAAGATTTTCTCTGCAGACACAATCATAGTTTTCTCTCCCTACTGCCCAAGAAGGCAGCATGACTGAACATAGAAGCAGAAGAATCATTGTTAAAAGACCCGTTCTGAATTCAAGTTCATCTTGTGTCTCTTATAGCACAGTGATGAAGTAGCAATGGTTTTACAGCTTAAGCAGTATGTCAGCCATCTAAAACCATGTTTTCATCTAGGTTATTTCACTCACATACACACCATCCTTTGTAACACTTTCAAATGAGCTAGCGGGGCTAGGTAGGGGACCCTACACCACAACAGAAACAGCTTCACATAAGAAAGTAAAACAGACTGATTTACCTGAACAGCACTGAATAGCACAGCAAGTGTGCTGTGTGCTAAAACATCCTCCCATCCTACTGCCTTCAGAAAACATTCATGTGCACTTCCTTTACCCCTTTTCCTACAGCTGCAAGGAAAACCCAGTTACTTTTTCAAGGTTGCATCTTCTCCAGTCATAATAAAGCCTTACAAATTTTGTCAACATTGCTACTTACTGTACTGGTCAAAATATAAGAAAAACCTTGCCTGTTAAAGTTGCCCAAACGAACAGAATCTACAGCAAAACAACAGCATAGCAGAACAAGGCTGACCCACACCCGTAGCAGGTCATGCGTACGAGAAAACCTTCAGCCAGATCTAGTCAAATAAGACAAGTTGCTGCATGATCAATGTCCACGTGACGTTGCTGCATGATCAATGGCCATGCGCACGTTCTCCTATGAATCATAGGTAGTTTAAAATCAGTGTCACTATGTGGAACTCGCTCTGCTTGCTCCTATTCCCAATTCTCCAGGCAATTTATCGTCCACATCCTGTATCATATATTGTCAAGTATCCGTGTGCCGGAACAGGCATCCATACACAGAAGAGGAAAGAAAACACCTGCTAGGTTACGTACTCTGTCCATTATGGGGTCTACAAGTCTATCCATTAACATCACAAAGCAGTTTGGGTTTCTAAAATACTAAAATGTTGAAAACGTTACACTGCTAAAGACACATTGACAAGAAGAAGATGGCTCACTTGGTGCAGTGCTCACTAACGGACAAGGCAGTGAAGTTCATTGAGTGACCGCTTGCTGTAGCACTAGGATTCACAGCAATGAGAAAGGAGTCTGGTAAAAAAAATTCTGCTCACTGACAGAGGCAAGTGTTTAAAGTCTTAGTTTTAAATTATAACAGTTCATCAACGAAACATACACATCAATGTACCAAATCTAAGAGGATCAAGAAAAAGAAAATAAAGTTAGCAATACCATATCTAAAAAGTTCTCAAAATGATACCGTTGTTCTTGTGCTTCATAGTCTCAGACCTTGCTAAAGAAATTGTCATTATTTGGCTTCTGGAAGTAATTAATTTAGCTTGCCAGTGTGCTTCCCCACAGTTGTGTATGCTTTAGCAAATCATTTGACACAACAGTACCTAACTAGGAAAACAAAGCAGCTAGTCAAGAATTCCATCTACCTATCTAGATTTAGATTACTTCAAACTCAGTTTAATCTCATCCCTTGGACTGAATCACATTCGTGATTGGGACATTCAAAGCTGTTCCAGCAGCTTCGTTTGGACTCTTACATCTCCATCCGGTGTCAAAGCAGAGCTGCTGTGCACCTGGAACAGTACTTATTTTTGAAAGAAATGAAGCATCAATCTAGTACAAGCACACCAAAACTGCTCTGCAGATGAAGCCAACATTCAGTATGCGCTGGAGAAATTCCAGAAAAGATGATAGCGCACTATAAGAAGAAAATGTTATTATCCAGCTCACATATGGAGTGGTTTTTACTACTAGCTAATCAAGATCTGTTATTTTATGCTGTATACAAAAACTTCGCATACACAAGGAATTGACTGCTCAATATCTGCCTTATAATGAAAACACTCTGAAGTATGTCACTGATAAAGAAGTCACTAATTTAATATTAAGACTTCACACTGACTTTCTCATTTGAGACAAGAGTCTTGGGCCCTGATGTGTCAAATACAGATCAGAAAGATATTACAATCACATATGGAATTTCTTTTTCAGCAACAAAAACTCTGCACCTTCATTTGCTCTCTGTATTATTGTGATCTTGTGCCAACCAATATAAACATTTCAGTCTAATTAAAAAAAAAAAAAAAGTGAAGGCTGTTCTCGGCATCAGTTGAAATTAAATGGTCTAAAGCAGTTCACAAAAAGAAACAAGGCAGACTCACTTTTCTTGGTAACGTTGGGAATAATTTTAAACACTTCAACATCAAGAAGTGAGCAAAGAATAATACAAGTGATAAAACTGTTTGTGCAGTCCAAAGCCAGACTGGAACTGCGGTCATAGCTGCGTACACGTAATGCTGGAATATTGTCCTCAGGGGGGCACTGCAGCCAGCCTGTCCCCCGCATTTATGACAGCAAATGGCTGTAGGCTCTCATCTATTCCCTTACTATCAAAAGTTGCATTAGGAATAGATACAGAATTTGGAACTTCATTTCCAAGTCAAATTCAAGTAATTCAAGACTTAAAGCTTCGAGATGTGTTGCACACAGTGGGTGAATGCCTTTTAAAAAGCCTGATTTACTTCTCTGCACAGCTCGAGCTGTGTCAGGTATCCCAGGCTATCTTATGAGGGAGCACAAGAAGAGCAATCTGAGCACACCATGGAAGATCCAGAAGCTGTGGACAGACAACCATCTACAAGAAAATTTTTGTATGTCCCTCCTCCCCCTATAATAACCTTTAATAATCCCCTTATAATAACCACTTAAGTGGTTATTCCTGTAGCCAAGTTTTTATACGCTGCCATTCTACTGTGTATTTTTCTTCACTTGGGTGTTTTCTCAGCCTCTTTCAGACGCTCCTCAGCTCCTGGCCTTTCTGTGGAGCTTGCATAAAGTCAGCATGGTTACTGTGTTGTTTCTTATAAAATATATACATGCCTGTGACTTTTTCACCTAATTCCTCAATAGTACTTATCAGTCACTGAAGAAGTTTGATAACCTGCACTTAACAGAAGAATAAATAAATAAATATTACAGCAGTTTGAGCCTTTCCCATGGTATTTCAGGCAAACAGAACTGAGAAACAGCAATAGTCCTCAATCTGAAGAAGCTCATAAATCTCTGCTTTTGGTAAAAGTCTATTTTTTAAGAGTGTAGGGAAGCATTGAGGTTCTCAAGCCCCACCAGGGAATTTAGCCACCTAACAGCCACTGAAGCTAAAGATAATTGCCTGCCCAAATACCTTACCTATTTTTTTTTCCTTCCAAACAACCATCCCTAAACCCTGAGCTCAACCCTGCTGCTTTACTCAGCAAAACAGAACAGTTGATCTCAAAGGACTCGTACCCAAAGCCCTCAGCAATCATTCACCGCTCAGCTGCATAATAAAGGTCTTCACTTCTCTGTTGCAGACGAGCTACCCGCCGTAGCAGCAGGCTGGGCTTAACTTCTGGGCTTTCACAATTCACTCAGCCTGCCTGCAAACAATTTACCAGCAATATAAATAAGTGATGGTGGACAGGCCAAGCCTGACAGAGGCTCCTGGCAAGTGACTGATGAATCGTGCCCCCCAGGTGAGGAGAGGCAGCCGATACAAATGATGCTTTTGAACAATTTGTTTGCTGCTGAGCTGCTTTGTGGGCTACAGGTTAGTTGAGGAGGAGCTGTCACACAGCGGGCCCGATAGCAGTGACACACTGTAGGTGACACACTGCAAGCTCTTTGCACAGGAGGTAACATGACTTTCTGTCACTACAGCACTGGTTTAGAAGGAAGAAAGTGAAGCACAGACAGTACGGTTCAAACAGCACGAAAATGTGAGGCAATTCCCATTCAGTAAGGCCATGACAGCTCCCAGCTCCTCTGCAGTTACAAGTGCCCCTGTGCTGACTGCACAAACAACCCGTAGCTTGAAACGTGCACCAGAGCTGCCCCGTGTTTGGCATTGGATAAGCCACTGCCACTTTTCCATTTGTGGAGTAAGACTTCTTCAGTTGCAACAGGAAGATTAAAGATGCTGTTTTCAACAGGTGCTGCTGGTGGATTTACCAGTAACGCCCTCCTCTCAGTGTCCATCTGTAGGAACACTCAGGGACAGCTGCTGATCCATCTCCCTGCTAATTTAAAGGCTGAGAAAAGTGAACACATAATGGTGTCAGCAAACAATTCACTTCCATAAACTCATTTATTCCGTATGCAAGCCTGGAGAACTTGTGTTGCGTTTACAGGTGGTGGCTGCTGAAGCCAGGGCTTTGCTGCGTGGCTGCGGCACTGGTGCCCAGCGCGTATCTCTGCAGAAGTCACGCACAAACTCTCTGATTCAGAGAGAGACACACAGCAAGTTCTCTGCCTCATTTCACATGAGCAGCAATTTACATAAAGAGAATACAGTCAGAACTGTCCACTTCTAAACCAAGCTAAATAACAGCCGTGACATGCTGGGGAGGGGGGCAGTATCATGCTCGAGGTGTTTGTAAGACACACATTCTAGCATATTACACTAAAACAGCCTGGGCTTTTTATCTTTCACCAAAATACTCCGGTTTATGACTCAGTTTTTCCCTCCATATGGGCTGCAAGAATGAGGGCAGTTTACAGAAAATGTAAGTGAAGGAACCTCACAAGAGAAATGCATCATAATCGAGGAAAAAACACTATTTGAGCTTGGATTCTCGCCTCCGTATAAACATAGTTCATTCTCAACAAGCAGAGATTCAGTTGTGGAAACTGCTCTTTTGCTCCTGCCAAACACTCAAACAAAAACTCACTGGGGAAAGTTTTAACTAGCGCTCTCCACGCACGCACATTCGGCAAAGTATCCTTCCCCATTCTCTGAACACAAAAAGCGCTTTTTGGAAACAGCTGTAAGTGCCGCCGCCTCATCTGGTGCTGCTGGAGCCATTTATCTGCGCTCTCGCAGGAAGGAGAGAGCTCGCTCGCAGCATATTAAGACCATTAGCCTGCGATAAATGAACCAAAGAGACTCTCAGATCCCTTGTGATGTTGTTCAATGACTACATCCTTACTGATGTTTTTTTTCCTACTTAACTTGAAACTGAAGATGGGACAGAGCAAAAATGAAACATTAGGGTAAAAACAATAGGACACCCTATAAGGAACAGTGTGCTGCACAACCACTGTGTATCATCAGGAACTATGGGAAGGTGGCAAGGCAACTGACCCCATATGGCAAGCTCAGATTGAGAATAAACTCCTAAAGCATACCACCACCACCTGAGGGCTGCAAAGATAGGAAAAGAATGTGCTCAGTGTAAGGAAGCTTTGGTATGGGAGCATGAGAAACGTGAACACTCCTCGGGCAGAGCCAAGATACACCCTGCACCTTTACAGGAGATCCCAGCATCCATCAATGAACTAGCTACTGCTAGAGCATGCCTTGGATAAAAGGGAATGCCTCAAAACACAAGAAAAATGTTGCTCCAGCGAGTACATTTACAAGAGCCCACTGCCACTGACATCAGTGTGAAAATTCCTGCTAATACTTATCACTTGGCTTAAATTCCTTTACACATAGGGCAGTAAACAGACCATTAACTAGGCAAAGACACAGTACACACATTCAAAGCATGCATCTGTTTCTAGTTTACTCTGGTTGATGATGGCATAAAACTCCAAAATTTTAGGGAGGGAAAAAAAAAACAACAAACGCTCCTTACATCAGATATTCTGGAAGGTGCTCCTGGGCACTAACCTTACATGAGAACTAAGGTCACTGCTAGAATTTAAATTTCCATCTTTTAAATGACAACCCTGTCACAAATCCTTAGTTCCAGCAGGGACAGAAACAGTCCTGGTCTAATCCAAAAGAAGAGACCCACCACTGCAAAGCTGTGATCGTCACTGCCACACACACCAGAGCTAGGAGGGTTTCACCACCAGGAGTGACAATGAAAATGCAAACTTCTCAGTGCTCATCTGTCCTCAGTGAGCTACTTAGCTTGCTTCCAGTGTGTAGCTTTTGAGTAACACCCGACTTCTTCATAAAAACTGTAACTAAGCAAAGCACCAATTCATTTGTTCACCTCTTTTCTCCTGGGAAAGAAGTATTTCCTAGATTTTTAATCCTGGATTTTGTCCAAGAAATTCTGCAGGAGATAGAAGGCAGAAATGCTGTTTCCACTTCTCTTCTTGGAACAGGATTCAATTTTCTACAGCAAATATATACGGATACACACATACACAAAAAATTCTTCCTTTTCCTCAAAGATTTTTTTCTGCTGCCACTACAAAGCCCATGTAAGAAATATCCCTTTCAATTAAGTTCAATCTTGGTGTGTTGCTCTGTCAAGAAAATACTGCCCCTGCAAGCCTTTAAGAAATACAGCTCTCAGTGTCTCAAGATATATTAAAAGGTAACATCTGAGTGTGAAGAAGTGAAGGAATCATATAGGCACTTAGTGGGTTTTTGGTTCTCTGCCTCCTACTCTTCCAGTGCAGAGATTTTAGTATTCCCTTTTGGCATTCAGCTACGGTGGTGACGAATAGCTTCCAGAATTATACCACAATTACGTGCTTCCTTCTGTCTGTTCTTGGCGCTGGTCAGGAAGACAAGCCAGTTATTGTTGCCCACTTAATAGTTCATGTTTTTGTAACAAGGATATAGAAGGACTTCGGGTGGTCAACATGTTTGACTTAAACACAGAACTGTTTTCTCATAGCAGAAACACACCACTGAGCACACTGCATACGCTAATGCTGCTATCTCCTTTAAGATGCATTTATTCCGTCCTTTGTCTTTGGCTAACTCCCTCTCTACTCGGTGTTTCTTTACCGAAGTAATTAAAAAGCTGGATACAATTTTGATATTAAAAAGCTTGATTGAAGAGGACATAATCATATGTAAAGAGTTATAATCCAGGGACCAAATGATACAAAGGACAGATGGAATTTGTTTGACATGACAATTTTCTCTGTTATTGTTCTGGGATTACAACAAACCTGCAGCTAAACTAATTGTGCTGTGATGGTTAAGGTTGTGTCAGCACTTTTCTTGTAAACCTCTTTTCCAGTGGATTTATTACTAAGTAAGAAGTTTTTCAAGGGTTGAAACCTGGCATGGAAGACTGCATTTATCTTTAGAGACTCTGAAGAAGAAATTCAACTTGGCTTAATGGAAGGAAAGAAAAAAAGATGGTTAGTTTGGGATCCATAACTTTCTGCTGCTGATTTTACCAGCACCATGGATATTCTAAATTTAAAACATGTAGAGAAACATACGTTGCTGATGTAATTTTATTTCAATTTAGGAGGAAGGAAAAAAACCCTATGCAAGTGACCTTTCCAGAGTATGAGTTTTTATATGGCATACGCAATGATTTTTTACTGGATATCCAAGTCTACTGCTATAAACAGGTCCTGATCATACCTGTGGTTACATGAAAGACCAAATTGCCTACAATTTACCTAATACATTTTTTTTTTTAATAAAAAACAACTCTCGTGGTATGCATTTATTTCTCAATTGTTCTAATTATACTTCAAGATCTACACTAATTACAAACTCATGAAAAACTGTTGTGAGGCAGCATGCAAAAGCACAAAGTCAGGAGAGAGCTGCCAAAATGGAGTGGGAAATATGGAGAGGCACTAACGCTAACTGCAGCATCCCCGCGGATCTGGGATGGCCTAAAGCAGTGGCCTGCCTCCCAGGGGCAAGCTCCCAGCTGCAACCATGTAGGCAAAACAGCACACCACTAAAAGGCTGGTCAACAATCCCAAGTATAGAGCAAGCACTAAAACTTCTATTCTGGGATAAGACTGCTGCCTCATCACACAAACTCCTCCTCTAAGACATAAAGCAAGCTAAATTTAATATACGGGTGAAGAACCTCAGTCAAATACCAGACAGTGAAACATCTAATACTACATCACCAAGTTATCTGAAGCTTGTTTTCTCTGTATTTCATGGAAACGTTATACCTGGAACTTCAGGAGATGGCCAGAAGAGCAGTATCTATCAAATCTTGAGGTATTTGACCAATGTTCAAGCAGTAATACTGAATCAGATCCCATAAAAGCCTCTCATCATCATTTTGTCTGAAGCAGGATTCAAAACATCATAGCCTCAAACTCTCTGTATTAACAACCTCAAATTTAGCTGGATTTTCTTTTTGCTTCAGTATCCCAGCCCTGCATGCTCACAGTTGATCTAACAGCCAAGTTGGCTTCTCTGTCACAGGCCCTATCACCAACAAAGGTTGGAGGCTCATTGAGGTCCTTACGGACACCTGCGCAGTTCAAGCATTCCATTCCGCAGTTCAGAGAAAGCAATCTGGTATATCACTGCACTGAAACATGGGATGAAAGATTCTGGCACAGGTAGCTAACAAACAAACAAACACCTCAACCCTCTACCTTTAGTTAGCTCTTCTGCAGCTGGCGTGCCTTGTGTGTGCCAAGAGGAGTAAAACAAAACAAAACCCATGAGTCAGTAAGTCAACAGGAAGACATGAATGAACAAAAGATGGGAAGCACAGGGGTTCTATTTTAATAAAGGCAGTCCTTTTTAAAGAATTTCAAGCCCAGATCACCAAAGCTATTGTCTCTACTAAGTGTTGCTTCAGGATCAGTTTGCATAATGATTTCCAAAAAACCAATGCTACTCAGAAGTCAAGAGTCCATGGCCATGAAAACCACTAAATTTTAAACAGGCAAGACAGAGCTGGAAGTAGTCAGCAGGGCTACAGCAGATCCGGGCACTCCTAAGTGTCAGTCTCGTGACCCATCTATTGGAGGACAGACTTCTGTGGTTACAGCCCTTAGAACGGTTTTGGTAAAGGCTTTGTGCATCCCTTTCTCCTTGAAAAAAATTCCTCCCCGAAAGGTTTCCTTGTATAATCAGGTAAAACACCGGCCTTTCAACTTTTTTCTTCTCTCCCTCTTTATTTCCTTGCTGTACGAGCACATTTGAGAAATAAGAATAAATGTTATAGAGGGACTACTGAGCAGCAATCCCTACCTGAGTAATGCTTCATGCAAAGTGATTTTACAGAGGCAGACAGTGCCTGTGCTCCTGAGCAAACAACCAGAGCCATGCCACACCACACAGGAGATTAATGCTCTTTATGAAGTGGAAAAAGACTCAGACAAGGCAGACACAGTGCTATCAAAAGAAGCGCATTATTTTTGCTTCAGGATGGCATGTCAGAACCTGTAAACCCCTTCCACCTCAAAAGGCATTCAACCTTTACAGTTAGGACACGCGTGCAAGACCTTGTTCGAATGAAACATCTCACACTGTCTCTCCTCATCCTTGTTTGCCTGCCTGGTAGGTCTCCTTCCCATTTCAGACCCTTTTGCTGTACAGCATCTGCTCCCTGTGCTGAATTAAGTTTAGTCCAGCGAGAGTCTGCTCAGTCAAGCTTGGCTCAGCTTCTCAGGAACAGCTTGTTGTGCTGTAGTCTTGCACATTTAAAAAGGTGTGTGTACACACTCTTCATTATTTACAGCTTAAAATTCAAAAATATATATATAAAATCACCTATTCAAGTAAAGCACTGGAACGCACCACAATTCTCACTTTGCTGTCAGAAAGTTTTTCCTCCATTTAACTGACAAGCACTACCAAATTAAATTTGCATAGGAAAAACAAACACTTCTTACTGGAGAGAATAAAATGACAAACGATTCTAATTTGAGATTTTCTTTTAATCTTCAGTAACTATAGTGATTCAATCCCACATTAAACAAGCATTACTTCCGCAGCATACTCCATTGCAACAGCAAATCCTGTTATCAGGAGGATGTCATTCATAACACGCAGATGAGTTTTCAAATTGTCATAGCACTGGGCTACGGCACAACATCCAGCCACTACTGGTAGACACTGGAATCTGAGTCCTTGGTCCCCAGGAACCCTACGTAGAGCCACCAGCATTAGGAACTCATTGCACTGGCAGCATTCACGAATACAGTAACAATTTATGCACCCCAAGTCCTCGTTATCCTCATTATCAAACCATAGGAAAAAAACATCAGAACTAATGTTTGACATACATGCTGAATGTACAACAAAGTAGTGGGAAACTGACATAAACTACACCTATGTGTATGTTCTAAGGATAGCTGGCACATACAAGGCCACACCGGATAGTGTTTCCCAGTGACTTACTCCACAATTTTTTTTTATATATATATATATTTTTAAGTCATCTACCTCTCCAAGCTTCTCCTAATAGATGCCATTTTGTTTTCAACATCTCATCATAAGAGAGAGTATCTATGTTCAAAAGCAAACCTTTTTTATATAACAAAGACAGCAAGGGAAAAAAAAAGCAGCCTTTGCATGGCTTATTGGATGTTGCCAGGGAAGATTATAAACACAGAGGTGTTCCAAAAGCTTGGGGATATGAAATAAATATTGTAAAAGTCATTCCTGGGAAATATAAAATGGTTCATCATCAAATCATTTTTAACATCTCAAATAAAAATGAAATAAATATTCGTTAATCTGCATCACAAAACTGCCCCCAGGGCTGCCACAACTGCAAACTGTTCTAAGACAGCGCCAGGGAGCAGCAGGACAGGCAGACAGCCCGGAGCTGAGCATGACAAGGTAGGCACAGGCAGCTTCTCACTGCCACAGGGCACAACCCCACAGTACCTGAGCTAGAAGAGCAGAACTGGTCATAAACAGCAGCCAAGGCGAGGCACGCTCCAGTGACTGCCATCCATGCCTGTAGCGACGCTGCAGGTCTGCATTCAAGTCTCAAAATAGAGTCACAGGGTCAAGACCAGGACCAGCAAGGTAAGTGGTCCAGCACAGGCAACAAAACTCAAGCAAATACAACAAGATGGAGCTTAAAAGCAGCTCCCAAGGAAAAGGGGGAGGTCCCCAAAGGCTTCAGAGTGCTCTTCTCACAGCACTCTGGACCAATGTTACACAGCTGCAACCCATGAAAGCTGGCTTTGAATACAGGCAGCCAAACCCTTAGGATAGGGTTGTGCTTCGGGCCTGATACCTATCAATGGAAAGTAGATGTATTATGAAATCCACCTGAAGTCGGCAGCACAATTGCATTGTGCACTACTGGTTTTGTGTATTCTTCTTCTATTATTATTATTTTCCCTTTCATTTATGTCCTGTTAAACAGCCTTTTTCTCAACCCGTGAGTTCTACCATTTTTGTTTCCCCTGATTCTCTCCCCCTTCCCACTGGGGGCAGGGGAATGAGCGAGCAGCTGTGTGGTGCTTGGCTGCCTGCTGGGTTAAACAGCAACAGTAATTAATTATTAATTATCTCGAGCTTCTGGACACTGACAAACTTTGAAATGCTTTTACAGCACTCAGAACACCAGAGTGACTTATAGGATGTTGTGAGAGCCATGAAGCCACATGCTCTGGAGATCATGAAACTGATTTCAGCTGTACGAATGAAGACGCTGTCAGAATATCCTGACTGTTGCACCTGGGCTGACATGGCACATCTAGGGCATGCGTTCACAATGGAGGAAGCTTACACATATACTAGGTATATATGCACATCCTACACATGTAGGTTGTATAGCAAATATTTTTCACTTTCTGCTCTAGCTTTAAGTTTTTAATATTGACTTTGTCTTCTGGCCCGTATTATTCAGCTATGGATGCAGCAAAACATTTGGCTGACACAGGACATCAGTTTGGTATCCTTTTTTGCTATCTTGAATATTAAATATTAGCCTCCCATAGAAAAGGTGTGAGGAATACAGACAGCACTGACTGGCACATTCGTTCTGCCACTAGGGCTTCAGTTAGACACCAAAACACCATCCTCAATTACAGAGGGTGTTTATTACTGGGCTAAAACCTTAGTATCCAATGTGAAAAGTTATTGTTGCTAAAGAGTACTAAATCTGCTCTGGCCCAGTGAAGAACTGAAACTGCAGTTACATTCAATCCCCTCCCCTCTCCTTATTCTGCAAAACAAACAATTCGCCCAGGTAGTTTAAGTGTGAGCAAGAGGATGTTGAAATGGTATTTCACGCATTTTGAAGACTTGAGGTACAGATGTTGTCTCCTTGCAGCTGCATTTGGAATAATGGCAGAGAGGGCACACTGTGCTGCGCTCTTTGGAGTTCTGCTCTGAAGAAAATACATCACATTTTTACATGCCATAGTCTCACACGACGGTACTTCACACGGGAAGAATTAGTACTTTGCTAGCTACATTAAAAAGTCACCAGCTCAGTGTTATTAAGTGCTCATTTGGAGCAACGTTAGTGATCTGCCCAAACTACTTAACAACACGCAGCAAGAAGATTTAAGCCATTAACAAGCTTGTAGTTACATATAAAAGGAGATGGGTTTAAATAAAAAATACTTTCAAGTAGGGGAATGATTAATCATTGCTGTTCTCCCCTTCATTTGTGTTCTTAGCCAAAGTTATCAACCTTTGAGCCTGTATTAATGGTGACTTTTATGTGACTGTACCTGGAATTCTTAAAATTGATTAATTAGCAAGGCCACATTTTATTTGAAAGGGCAGAAGGGAGTCACATTTTCATTCAGTTCCCTAGGGAACTAATTATAAGGTCTCCTCAACATATATCACAACAAGATCTCATATGGCATAAGTAATTATTTAGATACTGTAAATATCCTCCCCAATACTTAAAACTGTTTCAGCTGCTTGAAAGTTCCAGTAGAAAGTGGTGGTGCCTGCCTCTGCTGGGAAGTTACAAACATCCCCTGCTCAGGAAAGCCAGCAGGTACTCAGCACCACAAAATATAAAGCCTGTCATGGAAATGTATTGCATTCAGTGCTGCACCAGCACAAAGAAAAATGGAGAGAAAAGAAGTGAGTGGTAAAGATTACACAACTCTTCAAAAACCCATAGGTGTTTAACAACCCAGTGATGTTGTTTTCTCTCCCTTAGCTCCAATGCAGCGATCAATTCTTTCTTTTCTCCACCCCTGAGTACGCTGGAACCCAGCAGTTTTACTGCATCAGAAATAGGAGTAGAATACAGAAAACCACATCTGGTCTAAAAGGAAGAACTCTTCTTCCCTGTCTCGCACTAGCCTTGGGGCAGGGGAGAGGAACTGAGGAGGAGCGATGGCTGCAGTTCAGTCGTTGCTGTTTGTATTCCAGCGGCCTTGAGAACAGAGTCCCAGCACACTAATCGTACAAAAACTTCTTTAAGTTTTGCTTAGCAGCACTTACAGCCTAGAAAAATTAGACAGAGAGTGGGAGAAAGAAACCATTTATTTATACCTGGGAAGGCAACGCACAGAAATTACCCTCGGTAGTACAAGGCTTCGCCTTAAGTCTGTACCAGAACTAGAAACTCAACTGCCAGAAAACTGCAGTTTTCCCCCCAGAATACAGGCACACAGCAAACACTAACACAGCCTTGGAAAGTCACACAGCTGCCAAATATCTGAGTAGCTACACCAAGGCTTACATCCCTTCTTTTTTGCTCCTGGAGGTTTCGGCTTACTTAGGCTATGTTCTGATTTGCAGGATTTGCCCCCCAAAGGCAAATTTTATCAAAAAAAAAAAAAAAAAAAAAAAAAAAAGTGGGGGGGGAGGAAGAGAAAAAAAGAAAAAAGAAAGAAAGAAAGAAAGAAAAGTAAGCTATGTGACTGGCTCCAAAGTTCTTCTAAATTGGATGACACAGTGTGCATAAAGCAGTAAAATAGCTTCCATAGCAACACACACTCTCTCTGCTTAGTTATTTCTAGGGCATCTGTCACTGACTCTGTTCCCTGAAAACAGTTGCAGGGAGTGAAGGTTGCTTGCAGACTTGTAAACAGCCACCTACGTTATTTTAGAAGTGCATCTGTATTATTGTCAGAATGTACCTTGCGAAGGCAGGCAGCAGAGAACTGCTGTTCCAAATTGATTATAATACAGATTTATATTTCCCAGCATCTCCCAAACAAAGACTTCAATACAGCCTACAAATAGACTACAAGAAGCCCTGCAAGAGCCCAATATTATGGATTAAACTTCCTGAAGACAGGAAGATTAATTATACAGGATGATGCTGGCTAGCAGTACGTCTCGTATTTCTGTGTCTAAGCAGAAGACAAGGCTTTCCGCCGAGGGAAACAGACTTAAATATTTCTCAAGTCTTCCCACTATCCACTTTTTTTGGATCTATGTCAAATGCTTTTAAATATTAAGTTACCTTCACGTGATAACACAACAAACTAACAGCAGAAGTTGAAGTCCAACATGTGCACCAAATCCAAAAAACTGTGCCCTTATAACGCTTTAGTTAATATGTAATATATGTCCTCAAAGATTTTCTTGTATTAGTCCACAAGTTACACAGTATCAGTAGCTCTCTTGATTTCCATCACCTTGGAAACACCACTATGTGCAAGAAAACAAGTCCCAGGAATATAAATATGGATTTACTACTTGTAATACAATAAATTTTTAACTCAGAATATTCTATTTCATGTTCTTTAGGAATTTTTCAGCAACTGGGAAAAATAATTCTTATTTTCTTTTAATTCTCTATCTTAGCAATAGCAATAGACATGATTTTTGAAGATTATAAGCACAGAGAGAAACAAATGCAGTCTGATGAGCACGGAATATTTCCCTCAACAACAAAGCTCAGGGCTTCTGGAAAAACAAACAAGCAAACAAAAAACAAACAACAAAAATAACAAAAAAAAAAACAGTCCACATTTGTGTGAAATGTGGTTTTGATGTTAAATAATACATCTAATAGGAAAAGTTGTTTATTTTTTACTATGACTGAAACATACATATAGGAGAAAATGCCAGTTAACAATGCTATAAAGAGCTCCAGGACATGTCAGCAGCTACTGAAATCAATAAGTAACACTCCTTACTTCACAAAAAAAACTATCTGCTGTTCTCTGCCATTTAATATTTTGTTACAATAGGCAGACTGAGAAGCTGTAGTGTAAATTGTTGGTTTGTTTTTTTAGTAAATAGCACTGAAAGAGTCATCAAGTACACACATCAAGTGCACAGTTAGTAGTTCTAATGTTTTTGTCTTCTGGTTATTTTGCAGTCCACTATTGTATTCACTGAATGAGTCACTGGAGAAGAATTGAAATGTCCTGCACCTGAGATAACAAACATTAACAAAAAGGAAAAAGAAAAGGAAGAAAACTTAATTTTTTCTTACTTAGTCTTTGTCCAAAGCAGCCAGAGAGCTGACCTTCAGGGCGTGCAGAAAGCCCACCTAGTTGTAATGACATTTGGAAAGAGGCAGAGTTTGATGAGAGCTGCAGACAGCACAACTTCTTAGGGCACTCTACCAATGTTTACTCTTGCAATGAGTTTAATTACTTCGCTCTCACTTATGCCAATGGTGCTTACAGTCTTGGAAAGAGCTTTGAGGGTTCAGCAAAAGGGGGGATGTACAGAATCACAGAAAGTGGGGAAAACTGGCATGAGGACCAAAGGGAAATGTCAAGGAGACACACGCTTACAAGGTATGTCAGAAAAGTCTCATTGTGGGTGCATGCTAGGAGCCTTTGGTAAAGTATAGAGTCCACCATTTAACTCTTTTGGTATCAACAGTAGCAAATGAAACCAACTACAAAATGCAAGTCTCATTCTGGTCGCAACAGAAACCGTCACTTCCCACTGCTTTGTTAGCTCCTGAAGCAGAGCGCCTTTGCAATGGTTCTGTCCTCACAGGTGGGCAACTGAAAATATCTGCTTAACAGAATTTGATTCTGAAGCCCCATTGTCTATGCTGTAACTGCCTGTGATCACTGCATTTCAAATACTTTTCCGCCACAGATAGTGGAATATTTCTACATGGCATGACAGCAGACAGAACCTTCCAACAAACTACAGAAAAACTCATACAACACCTAAAAATCTGCACATAATCAATATGTCAGAACTTCATTTTGAAGAAGGAAATATTTAAACAGTAGGGAAGGAAGAAAACTAAAAGGAATCTTATCCTTGCAATCTCACATTGCAGGGCATGGGATGTGAATTCTTTTCATTTTTGAACATCCACGGCAAAGAAACTCTTGAGACTAAATTGCAGAAGATTAAAAAGTCAATCTGAAATGAGCAGAAGTCTTTAGCGCTGATCTCAAACTAAAGAAAAACTGTAGCTCCTTAGGATGCTCTCTGATTCAATATTTCACTTCTGCAATGTTCTGCTTCAGTGCTATTGAATGATCACACAGGAAATGACAAAAGGACTCCTTGGCATCCATGTCTTTTTTATATATATATTGTAAGAAGAAACGACAGAGCTGATCATTAGAAATGTTCTAATTAAGTCCTGCAGTCACCAGATGTGCAGCTGAAAAGAGAAGTGATACCAATTCTGAAAACCACATCATGGGTAAAAAGACAAAACTGTGCATAATCAGAAGAAGCCAACAGAAACACATCGGCTCTTCCGCCAGACTTGGGGGGAGATGGGGAAGAAAGGAAAAGTGGCAAAATCATGTTATTTTTTAAATTTAATTTTCTGTTATGCCTTTTTTTATGAACATGTAATCGGAACTTTAATGTGGGTTTTGATGCAACACATTGTAAAGACTCAATTTTCTCTTTTTCCCCTCTCTTGATTAAAAAACATAATAGCTGGAAATGCGTAGAATCAAAATAATTTTTCCTAGCTGGTGACACTCTTAAGTTTTACAACAGCCCCTTAATGTAAGCAGCCATGGTATGTTCTTGCTGCTCAGTGACACATAAGAGCTCCCAATGAAACAATGAGATGAGACATCAAGTATTTAACCATTTGGATTTATTTTTTTTTACTGAGCAATAAATAAAATCTACAGTGCTCTCCATTAGGTGATTACAATGCAGTTATTCAAGTGGCTGATGCGTGTTCAAGTAAAGAGCATCAGCATTTCCCTGCTCAAGTGTAAATGTAAATGAACTTCCCCAGCCTGACACCCCTTTATTTCACCTCTCTGTGTGCATTCAATTTGGGGTTACTGGTTTGAATTCTGGACCCTTAAAAAAACATAGTCAACAAGAAAAACCTCAGATTTCATTTTATACCAAAGTACCAACTACTTTTATTATGAGCCTGTCCTCACACAGTTAGGACCACAGGAATTGCTCCATTTCCCAACTGTTGTCAGCAACTTCATTATTTCCCATATGTCAAAAATCCACTACTTATTGTCAGGATGCTTCTCTTTTACTGCTGCTCCCATTACGAGCCTATAAGCAAGGGCTGCTGTGTTCTACTGATGGAGGTGCCACAGGTTGTTGACTGGCTAAAAGTATTTTTTCTTTGCAAGCTGCAAAATCCCTCACAGTTGTCCCAGTGAAAATAATGTCTCATGTGGCCCTTCCATCTGAACTGCACAACCTTCTCCTTGTGAGTTGTGCCAGAATTCAAGGATAAGAATGTGAAGGCTACCAAAAAGAGGTAGAAATACAGCTTCTACCAACTGAAAGGAAAAAAAAAAAAAAAAAAAAAAAATATAAAAAAAAACAATTTAAAAAAAAAAAAAAAAAAAAAAAAAAAAAAAGCCTTTGGAATACAACCAGTTTCAGAATAGGCTACAAAGAAAAAGGAGCTGACTCCACCTTATGTGTATTCTTCAGTCAGAAGGGAATACACATGAAAGATACCTGGAAAGATTTTTCATATTAGTTTTTTTCCCTCCTGACAGCAGCATTTCCAATGCGCATAAAGACATTAATAATTTGAAGAAGACCTTGTTTGAATATGATTAGAGAAAAGGACTTCAGCATGAGGCCAACAGATAAAGAAGTTTGATTCAAATTTGGTCATGAAAATCGCTCAGGCTCAAGGCAAGGAGAGGAGAAGCACTGCTCTGTAACAAGCACAGGAAATTTACCTGCTCAGCCCTGGCCTGCGAGCCCACTCACCGTGGTCACGGCAGCCGTGAAGCACTGCTGTTTCAAGCCTCTCTCCAATTACGCTCCCATCTCGCTGTCAGTGCTGGCTCTGCCTCTGCTCCCTTACCCCTAACAGCACGCTCCAGCCTAGCCCGATCATCCTACCTGCTCCTCTCACAGCTGCTCACCAGCTTCAGTGAAGCCTCTGCATACATCAAGAGATAACCAGGTGCATAAATTAAGGCAAATAAATTCTCCTCTGCTACAGCATGGTAGTTCGATAAATTTTCATATGGCAAACCTTTAATAGACACAGCCTTGAGAGAGGGTTTTTTTGGGGGAAGGATGGCTTTTACCATTACAGTTTAAAAGCAAAAACTGTAGTAAGGATCCAGACTAAAATCCAAATCCTCAGTGGTTTAATTCCTTTCTGTAAAGGCTTGGAATGTTGAACCAAAAAGAAAAAAAAAAATCACCATTGAAGAAAAACACTTAACTGCATCAAACATTTTTTAAAAATCTACATGGTCTAACGATCACTATTTACAATGCCATCTTCTGCCATTATGCAAATGCCTACTAATTCCCTTTGCACTATATATAAATTGGGACACAACATAAAAGACTGATGCATCAAAATGCATATCACAGATCAGAAGCAGAGTTCCCGTATTAAGGTGCTGTGAATTGCCTAGAGCAGAAGAGAAAGTCCTTATTTGCAGACAGCGAGCTCTGAAGTGTTCTCCACATGACACCAGTGCCTACTGCACACCGTTCCGGTAATCACACTTACGAAGGGTAGGAGTGCTCCATGCAGATCTCAAAAGCCATGAAAGCACTCGGCATTGACTAGAGCAGGACAAAGGACTGGGTCAGAGCAGGCCTAATTGATACTCACGGTATTTCAGAACCTCTCCTTAAAATAGCAGCTAAAAAGCAAAGCAGAGGGAGACACAACGCAGAATCGTTCTAGCAAGGGGAACCAAACTGCACCCATTTTTCCAGCAATAAAGTCTCACCAGGAAGATGTTATTCTGACTAAACGTAGATCCTGCAAATTTAACGGGAGAACCTATAAGCAAAACAAGCTCAACGATTTCTTCAAAGACAGCTAAAGGAAAGGCTCTGATCTTCAGCAGTCTTCAGCTGTCATTTATCTTCTCCTGAACTTACTGGAGAAGCGTAGAGGCTGCTGTGAACTACAGCCAACCAGATCAGTCACAAAGAGCAAAGGAAAACCTGCTAGCCGTCTAACAGATGGAGCGATTAACCACACTAGGGGAATCCAGTAAACGCAAGTGAGAATAACTAGCAGGGAGCGTGGCTTGCAAGGACATTTAACAGGAAACCTGGCTTTTTTGGCCTTTTCTTTATTTCTAAACTGGTATTTTACTGTGGTTCCTTTCTCTTGCTTGTTATGGCAAAAAGTGCTTATTTCTGAGCTACAAGAAAAAGGAAAATCCCCTAGGTTTCTGGGCAAGGGTTCAAAATGATATTAAATATTTCATAAATATCAAATATTTTAATAATAAGTCCAAAGAATTGAGCTGAGTCCCATGTTACTGTCAGTCAAGACCTTCTTGATTTGTCTGACCATCTGCTTATTTTCCTGGTCTCACTGTCAAACAAAAATCTGTTCTTCTGAGGCACTGCCTACCTGCAACTCCTCCTAGTTTCAGCCTAGACTTATGGAAATTGTATGTCTGGACATCAGATAAAATTGTGTCCTAAAACTGGCAACTGAGAAAACATGATGTGAAGATTCACAAATGCAGTATTTCATATACACATTTTGCAAAGGAGAGTAATATTTTTTGGGTTTTTAAATTAATATCCAAAAAAAAAAAAAAAAAGCCTATAGTATGATTGATAATGTAACTCAACATTCCTGAGCTAAGCAGAACAATATTCAAAGATGTAAACGCTTCCCAGATACAAACATTCAGATTCTTGAACTTTAATGAAAAGTTTAGCTTCATTTCAAAAACACCAGAAACTTCTGCAGAGGAGTATTTCACAAAAATCCTTAAACTGCAGCTTGTCAGTAGACTATTTGAACACAATTTTGAGGTCATGCAGCAGTCCAGCAAAAGACCCGCTGCACCAAAAATCAGAATGCCTGGATTCCACTGAAATACAGTGAGACCTCAGGTAAGTCACTACTCTATTTCCTCTCACAGCAGTCTGTTTTGTCTACCAAAACTGTAGTCATCACAAGTTTCCATGACAATGGACCTTCCAAACTGGTTGGAGTCCTTATTTTTCAGTTGGACATTAACTGTAGCAGTACAACAAGTATTGTGGGACATAAATGTAAAATCATCACATAAAAGGGATAGTGAACTTTGTTTATAAATAATAATAATAATGATAAAAAAACTCTCCAAGAAATGGTATATGTAATATGCTAGTAGATACTATAAGGTTCTTTCTCTACCACATATGATTTGCCACTCTCCGGCCCAGGAAGAACTCCTCAGGACAACTCATAGAGACTTCTATGAACTTTTGGTTCTTGCCATCAACATTTCTGGGATATCTCTGACCCAAGTACTTGTTTTCCATGCAGTGGGTGCTTGAACTGTGCCACACAGTGTAGTGTCTTTTTGCAGTTACTGGGTTACATAACGATGCACATACTTTGCATCACATGAGGGACAGTGAGCACAGTGGTTCTGGGAGATAAGCATACACACTCACACAGTAAACAGGAACAGACCTTAAGTGGCCATAACAGTTGAGGACAAGAGTTGGATACTACTGGTGTACTACAGTACAGCGAGGTAAAAACATGTGCGATCTTAGATCACACCAGATGACAGAATTGAGTTTTCTGTGAAACTGTATTGAGGAAAGCATACTACAATAAAAGGCAAAGTCAAAGAAAGTTATAAAGAACAGCAACTAGCTACAGCCTGCCTTTTTGAATATGCATCCCTCCTACTACAAGCTGGCAAGTCAACTTTTCTCCCAGTATGGTGTACCACATGCATGCTTTTCACTGCTGTGATTTCCTGGAGTAGCTCAGTATACAGCAAGATATGGGGCACTGGCAAAGGAAGAGAAGAAAGAGGTCACATTCAATTCTGTTAAAAATACTGTCGGTTCAGATTCCTGGAACTGGTCCTGCTAATGAGAGGGAAAAAATAAAAATAAAAAAGTAGTATACAAACCAGTTCTTACTTCTTAAAAAAAATGCCATGGCATAAAGTGTTCTCCTTTATCACAGCATACAGTACAACAATTTACTCCTTTCAAAAAATATTAGCAGGGAAACAAAGGCGTTGATCTAAGCTTGTGATGTAAGGTTTCCCATTGCTTAGCCAGTTTACTACTGAAACCTAATTTCCCACTATACACTGTTAAGTTGTTGCAAAACACTTAATCACACATGACATGGGTAATACATACTTGCAATAATTGCCTCTTTCCTTTTTTTTTTGGTTATTAAAATGTTGTTGTGTGTGGTTTTTTTTTTTCTCCAAGGAGAATAAAGAGGCATTATTATGACTGAAGAAATAATGACATCTGCGCATCTGAGCAATTTAAAGCTAAATACACAATACTTAATACACAGGGCTATTCACAACTCAGGCATCATATTAACTCAAACTTCTGTCTTTCAGATCATCATCATTTCTGCATGGAAACTGCAGAGAGAAGGTGTTTCCCTGGAGGATTTCCTTTTTTTTTTTTTTTTTAAACAAAAAGCTTAATATCTGTTTTTGAGGATAGTAAGAACAACACAAAAAGTTTGTTGGAAAGAAACTTTGAAATTAAATAGACATGAATGTCTGTGAAAGTGAGTTTATCTGTTCTGAATAACGTACTAAGGAATTCCAATTAGTGTAAAACACCAATCAAACTCAGCTCAAAACTGTTTTTTATTTCAAGCCTATATTCTTGTTATATGTATTCTATAACTTCTGGTTAAAATTATGAATGTGCTGAAGGTTCACTGTATGTAGCAAATCTGTTGCAAAACAGTAAAACTGACGATGGCTGCCTTAGCTGCAAAGTTAAAACTGATTTTGGTCGTGTGGATAATTGTACTTTTAGTAAGCTTGTATAAGGAGCTAGAACCTGACAACAAATGAAGCAGGTGTTTCCATTATCTAGCTCAGACTGATTTAATCGGGAACGTACCAGGATAATTAGTTGACTAAAACTGAAAGCATTTCAAATTCCTCCAACTTCTCTGCAGAGGGAGTAGCAGAGCACAGTCACCAAATTGGACAAAGGAGCAAAACTGACAAAGGAGAGGTTTAACAGAACATCACAGAAGAAATCTCGGTGATTTTGAATGAACTGCAAGGAAGTTGGAAAAATCAGAGAAGGGCTGTTAAACTGTAGACCAACCATGCTCAAAGGCTCTGGTGGACACTGATCAGACTGCTCTGGATAAGAGCTATTTCCAACAGCTCTTAATAGATGAATTACTTTAAATCTTCTCTTCCTGTATGTATGTCATAGCACTGGAGCTATTAATGTATCTCCATTCCGATGTTCAAAATGCATTCATACTGTTCTTAAAAAAAGAAAATTAATAGGCAGTTTTTTGAAAAAAGTTAGCTTGTCCTAAAATCAGTTGTCAAGGATACATACAGAATGTAGATACTAGAAGAAGCTAAAAACCATTGGGGTAATGGATTACTTTGCAGTGAGCAAGACACCTTAGGTGAATTATGTAAAAAGCAAAGTAATGATATGCAAGCACACACAAATACACACCTTAGACCATACCAACTAAAAGTATATATAACCAGCAAAGAAAACAGGAGGTGATGTTACCTCTTGTTTTAGTTTTACCCAACAGCAGGATAACATGATGGTGGTGACAGTCTACAAGAGAGACTTCTAGCAAATGCAACAGAAAGAATATGTCCAAACAGAGAAAAAAAAATCCTTATACAGTGATTTTTAAAGAATGCTTTTTAACATTTACTTACAGAGCAATCTTCTGCACGTACCTACGTTAATTTTCTGAGTAGTTAATGCAACCCTATAGGTAAGAAACTTTGAGACACTTAATATAGCAACACATGTAAGAAAGAACGGTTGAAGCCATTTTATATAACTGGAGTTGAGGTATGCTTAGTAGTAGTTTAATTCAATACAGCTCCAGCCTAAGACAAAAGGAAGTGGTGGTACCTGAACTGCAACAATCAATAATGGATTATATGACAATAGCTTATGTGATTAAACCAGACGAGACTCCTTCCTGATGTATTGTCCTGCCTTCTCCTCTTCTTCAATATACTGAACAACATCAGCATGTTGCAGTAACCCACAATTTTTTTTTAAAAACCTGTAACAACTATAAGCATTTTTGAATTTCCAAGTAACCATCACCAGAATACTGAATACAAAAGGAATTTCCACACCAAAGCACACCGCAGTTAACCCCAAAGTTCAAACACATTCACATATTTCAGTTCTTAAGCAAATTCATCTTTTGTTCTGAACGTTACATATTTTAAAGCAGCTACTATCCCGCAATACAATAAGGTATTATAACACTCAAGGGTTGAAAATCCTGCTTATTAGGTTTGCCTCTTCCATTAGTTGCCATTTTGATAATCCGCAGAGAGGTCTCTGAGTCAGAAGTTCTAAATCATAGTAAGGAAAGGGGAAGCTGAGAAACAGCTAACTGCAAACTTAACAGAGAAGAACCTATAACCAATCTAGGTGCTTGAGAGATGGACTTTCCAAACCAAAGGGCACGCAGATATGAAAGATAGCTTGACATTCATTCAGCTGAAAAATTAAAAGGTAAACTCTGCCAATAGAACTTATGAAGAAAAATTACACTAAAGGAAATTTAGGAAACCTACAATACTGACAGCAGGAACAAAATACAAAGCCTGTGTTGAAAGAGCTGAGGGGTTAGCATCATCAGTTGCTGCTACGTATTACAATTCTATTGATATTCACTAAGCACACATACCAAAGCCACGGCAGAAAAATTGTTTTATAGAACTCTGGTCAAACCCTGTTAACGTGCAGCAGGACTCCAGCACTATAGAGAAAGGTATAATGCTGCCGAAGTTAGAAAAGAATCATTCATGAATACTAAAGCTAAACCTCTTCTGTGATATTTTAACGTTAATACTGACCATCATTGAAGTTTGTCTATACCTACCAAGAAAATGCTATCTCTCTATGCAAATATAAAATGCCTCTACCTACTAAAACCTTAGGAGATCAAGGAAACCATGAAGTTTCATTACAGTTATGAAACTGATGACAAAATCACAGCAAAACATGCATGATGGAATCAGAAATATATATATATATATTTATGATCTAACATAATCATGTTCAGGGGTAGTTGCAAACATTTTTAGCAACAGTATTTGTAAAGCAGACAAAAGCAGAACTTCTAGAACCATCATGATAAAAAATAAAAGCTTCCCACTTTCAGAAAAGAAGAAACAATTAATTTTTCCATTTTCTGAAATATTGGAGATATCAAATCAGTCTCAAGCTGTTGATTTTATTCTTCATGTCAGAATTTCGAACCACATAGAAAAGCTTTTGTTGTTTGTTGACTTTGAATAATTGCAATTTCTTTCTTCTGGAATCTGGGAAATAGACTTTATTTTTATACGTTTTATAAAAGCTTTTATGTTTTGTTTCTGTTCCACATTTTGGGCTGGCAAAGTTTAAATAGTGCATCTCTCACTGACAAGCTCCTTCACACTGACAAGGAAGAAAGTTGCAGTTTTCCTTTTTATTTTTCAGGTCTACTTATGCTTATTTAATGAAGCATAAATATGGATGGCACCTTCCTCCTTACATCAGTTGAAGACATCAGAAAATGCATTCAGCTGCAAAAGCACCTCCTTTTTAACCAGTCTTTAAATAGTTTCTTTGTGTTGTTTTTTTCATTATTATCATAGATAACTTGTGCTTGGTTCACACACACAAGCCACTCAATCTCTGAAACCGTCTATCCACATAAATTCACTATACTCATTTCATTTCAGGAAAAAAAAAAAAAAAAAAAAATCTTATGCAGCACTAATAAGAAAATCCTTTCATGCAATAAAAACATGGAGATTCATATTATTATTCTTTTACTTCATTTCTACTTATCACATATGTGCTCAGATTTAATGTTTATATGTTGTTCTTTCCTTTTTAACTATACCACTACAAAGAGTCTGTCCCCCAGTCCTGCATGGCACCAGCCATACCCAAGAGATAACACTACCTAAATCCTTCCTGAGAGATTTCTAGTCCTGTTCCCAGAGAATATGGAATGAGTTCATTGCCGCCTTCTTCACATGAATATTGTATGTACATTTTACCAAAGGACATTCCTGTTTACCCATTTCAGAAGCTCTGGATGCTGCAAACTGGTTTGTAACATTCCTCAGCCCCTTGCTATGTTTCCATCATGAACGTATACCATCAAAAAAGTATTTCACACTCACAAATCCCTGCATATGTTCAGATCCAATAAAAAACCTGCACGGAAATGGCATGCTTATGTATCTCCAGATGCAGCCTTCCAGGCACCAACTCCATCAGCCCAAGTGCCGTTCAAAGCTGCAGCTGTTGTGACTGCGGTGCAGGGAGCAGCAAGAGCAAGACGCTCCACCCGGAGGCAAGCCAGCAGCTAGCGGGGACCACAGCAGCCCCTCCAGCAGCCAGAAGAGCAGGACGGGCCAGAGACCCACGCCTGCTTTTTGGCTGCAGCAGACTTGTATCTGGCCAAGTCTGAGTGCAGATGCATAACTCCATACCGGTTTGCAGTAAACTGTAGATGGAGGCATTATACTCTCTGAACTTGTTTTGGGTTCGGGCTTATGAAACACTCAGATTAACTTTAAAAATAATATTTCTGTAACATACTGTGATCTCTCTTCTTTCTAAGGGGATCACAAAGTTATTAACAGAAGTGGCTGATCTGCAGACATTACAGTTTTTCAGGGAACATGTGCTGGAATTTAAACCTAAATTTACTCACTGCAGAACTTCCTTACACACCAGAGACCATCCTTCCCCACTTACCAATACGGCTAAGAAAAGGTTGGTATCTAAGCTTGTAAAACTGACATAAAGACTTCAAAAAAGGGAAAAAAAGAAAGAAAGGAAAAAAAAAAAAAAAAAAAAAAAAAAAAAAAACACAGATCCTCCACGCTAGAAGCTAATCATCCTTTGCAGCAAATTCCTGCTTCTACAGAAGAGGAAGTAATCTTAAGACACATACATAAATATTTCTATTTGCACATACCTGTGCTCATTAGTATCTACGTATGTGCACATGTAACATTTCAGCTGGTTTACACATGCAGACACATTGACAAAAGATCTTTGTTAGAAAGCTAAGTAGTGAAATATGTGGAAAGCATTCCATGCATCTTATTTCATGTTTTCTTTAAATGCAAATTTAAATTCCTTAGTACAAACTGTTTGGTTTTCAGTTCACACACTGATACAACAAAGGACTCCTATAAAAATTGTGTTACCTTATCAAATTAAAGAAGTCAGTAACTTTAAGCTTGTTAGATTACAGCTGAAATACAACACTGACTATTGCATCTGCCTGGGAAAAACACTGGGAAGAACACCAGCATGTTATTGCCACTTAAAGGAGAAGGATAACAATACTTAAGTGCATCTTCATCATTTCTATATGGAAGGACAAGAACATGGAGAACTTTAGAACATGTATGTGTATTGTATATGCAAGCACACAAAGAGGAATTGTAGATGCATGCCTTTTGGATCCCTTTATTTGTTTTCTTCATTTTTTTTCCTTTGAAAGGATTAGAAAAGGAGACAATGCAAACTGCAGAACTTTTAAGTCATTTTATCTCTTCAAGTTATACCAGAATAACAGAACATACTATTAAATCCTCCTTTTCATTCTAAACACAACTTTTTTTTGTACCTAGCTCTTAAAATTGTTTCATTTGTGGCACTACGTGCTTTTTCTAGAGTTTATCACAGACCAAACTTTTATTTTATGTGTAGCAGAATTAGAAACTGCTGCTATAATTATACTTTCTCATATCACCAGCAGCTTAAATAAAGGTTTGTTTAAACAGCCCCACTATTTTCAGAAACACAGGCCTTACAATTGTTTGCACATATACAAAATAAATGTTTAACTGGAAAAGCAAGTCTTATGCTAAAAAAAAAAAAAAAAAAAAGTGAAATTTCATGAACAATACAAAACTACATTCATCTCATGCGTGACTCAAGCCATAACCCTTACCTGAAGGCATATAATATCTGTAATTTAGCAAGCTTTTGCTGTACTAAGTAGAACCATGAAGCTTCCAGTCTCAAGAAGCTGTGGAAATCTCCAGTAAAATATTTTACAGTTAGTAGTAAAACATATAGTGCATTTATTCTGCAAAGTTCATAAAGAGAAGTTTGTTGGTGGGCTTGAGAGATTCATCTAATCCAGAACAGGAAGGTGTGTATATATCTGCAGAAAAAAGGGAGGTCCCCCATCTATAGCTGCTATCTGTGGTATATGCAGAACATGAGTGTAACAGAAATCTATCAATAACCTACAAGAAAGGGGAGTTCTTCCACACTATTTTTTCTTATTATTGGCTCAAAATTCATTATTACTCCAAGTAAATGGATATTACACCTGAGTTAGATTGTTCAGAGCAGCTGCCCAAAAATTTTTGTATAAAGAACTGTACAGCTACAGCAGTCAAAACAGCAAATGACTGGAAAGTATGCTCGACTACGGCAAAAAGAAATGTATGTGGGAATGCCAAACCCAAAAACTTAGCAACTTGCTTTTGCTTAATATTTTCACTTAATCCCAATATTTTATGGTCAAAGGACTATCTCTGTTCAGGGAAGGAATGAGACAACTAACCTTACCAGGGATATCTGGGCTGTCTGTATTTTTCTCCTTCTATGTCTGTATTATTTCTCCTTTAAACTATACGTTGGAAGTACCCAAATGTTATTTAATTATGCTACAATTGCTTTCAACATTCTTTAGTGTAATGTCTTTTATGTCCTTCCCCCAAAGGCTTCTCTTTTATCTATAATACCCATAATTTTTTCTTTACAGTCCATGGCATCATTAATTTTAATGTTATTCCTCTACAATTTTTTTATGTGCTGTACACTAGTTGTTAAACTCTTTGGTTCTACTGCTCACATTTCAGGTGTTTGTGTTATTCCTGACTTGCCATACAAGATCACTTGGCAGGTGAGGAGGCAGTCATTCTGCTCATGGATTTGAATACTGACCAGCATAGTGTTAATGTTTATTTTGTCTTTGTCCACATCTCTGCTGACCATCTGCCATATACTTGTTCACCTGTACTTTCTTCCTTCTGTGTACTAAACTCAAACTCAGAGGTTACATTAGTCTCCTAATATTTTCCCTCAGGTCTGCATTTAAAACATTTATGATTTCATATGTAAAAATTGGGAATGGCTTGCAAACATTTTCTAAAAATAAATAAATAAATAAATAAATAAATAAATAAATAAATAAATAAAGAGCTCTGTTATTCAACTAATGTTCTTAGCAAGGAACTTGAAAACAATGAAATTTTCATCTTGTGACTGCCTAGAATCACTTTAATACCACTGGTACACTACACAGGTATGTTTACATCCCAGGAGATTCTCCAACTTGAGTAAAAAGGCACCACTTCAATATATTTTCTCATCTACACTAAACTTCATAAACAGCAGAAGATCATCCACTTACAGGGTGCTATCTTTCTTTAATGGAGTATACTCAGATCTCCCAAATTACTATTTCATTGTCTTATTTTCCCCCATCTCAAAAAAGCAGTTTCAGCCACATGTTCAGAGAGCTCAGGATTCCACTTTTTCCTAATAAACCCTCACCTGGCTCTGCTCATCTTCTTGCTCTTCTTTCCTGAAAAGCTGGTATCCCTGCAGTGCTGTGGCCTGAAGGCAAGGAGAATCTCCTAAAACTGGTAATTCCATTCCCTTCTGCCCATGAGCTAAGCTTCATACGGATGGCAGCTAATGTCTGCTACCTGGTAATGTAAACAATTACTTAATCAAACACAATGGGTTTGAAGTAATTTGGACCCAGAAATAGTAATAATCCGGATTGAAATAATGTTTCTTGTCTCAAACATCCTCATATCTTTCTTGTGCTATTGTCACTGTTTAAAAAAAAAAAAAAAAAGGCACACCTAATATGTCACAAAAGAGCTTACAAAAATATACAAGAGACAGCCTGTGAATGTCCTTTTTTCTTTTTTTTCTTTACTTATCTAGACCTGTTCTGTTATTCGGTAAAACATATCCAAGTAAAGTACTTCTTATCTTAAATTTCCCTTATAGTGTCCCTGCCATTCTAGACCACACAGCTAGCATTTTTCTACACGCAGGGAGAGTTTTCAGCTGGATCTCTGAGGCTGAGCTTTTGCCTTTCCACAAAAAGGAAGGCAAAATACAGAAAGGAAGGAGAGAAGATAAATATCCAATTAATTCATGCTGAGTGAACAGGCAAACAGGTACTGCTGAGCAGGAATCACCCCTCAAAAAAGGGCATATATTCTTTTGATGACAATTAATTATACTTTTCAAAATATAAGCTCCAGCACTCGAGAAAACAGGCAAGAGCATTTCATTTCAAAGAAAGGAGAACACAGCAACATTCCCTGTATAAGAGAATACACTTGAGAGAAAGCACATCTATGAATCATAGTAGAAAGCTAACTAACCCTGCAGCAGATTCTTCCAGCCAGCCGGATACATAAAAGACTGAGTTTGAAGGATTTTTGCATTTACTCAAGCTAAAACATTCATGAGCCTGCAATATTAACAGAATGCCACACTGATTCCCAGAGACAGGGCCCTGGTGCTCAGCCAGGACGCTCCATTTCCAGCTGACATCTCATTACACCTTCATTGTATTTGCACATCATTTGGGGCACATCACGGCTCAACTACTGAGTTGATCAAGTATCCGTTGTATGGTAATACGTATTTTACAGCTATGTTTTGGGGAAGAAGATGGATTTTGTACACTATATGGCTTCTAAACAGTTCCTATTAAGTGTATAAGGAGAGTAAATTCTAGAAAACAAAAGAATATGCCAGGGGGACAAAGCTAACTTCTAAGCCTCAGCTAGCAGAAGAGGAACTCCGAGTTCACACTGGTAAACATAAAATAATAATAATAATAATAACAATAATAACAATAACAACAACAATAAATACTTCTTATCCATTAGGCTGCAAAGTCCATTCTTATGGGGTCAATATAAGTGAAAACGTAGTCCTGAGCAAAATTCCTCCTGCTGAAGGACAACAGAAAAATGAAGGGCTCCAACATACGTTTAACAATTAAAATCGTGCTGTTTTATTCTTTCTCTATTCTTCATTCTCCCGTTAGTATTTAAACCAGCCCAGAAGTTCTCATTACAAGTCACACAAATAGTTATTAGACCTCAATACCCACTGGGCAGGATGTTGTCAATCAAGTGTGTTGCTTCTCCAAATAAAAAAAAGACACTGAATAAAATAACTAGACGCATACTTCAGAAAAAAACTTTCTGAAAGTTCTGCTAGAGGTGACTTTAGAAAACACCAGCTCTCTTTGTGTCACCATATTTGTTCTAAAGTAATGCTCTTTTGGAATAGAAGTGTTTGAGGCACCTTTCTTGATACAAAGAGAGTGTTACACAATGCCCATAGGCATCCATGGGCAGCCTACAAAGAGCACGGCAGGAATTACTCGATTACCTTTTTAAGTGGAGGCTATATGCACAACACATTTGCTCCATGACATGTCAGGCTTGTATTAAATTGATTGGGTGTACTTTTCATCTTGGCTTGTCTTTATATAGAATAATTGCACTTCAACCACATTCACAAGAAGAGTTCTTTACTTGTTTTTATTCCAATGTTTTTCAAGAATAATCAATATGTGAACAAGTTGAAGTAGGCCAGGGAAATTGAAATTTAATCCCACATAAGCACATATAGTGAGCTTGCTGGACGGTTAACAGCAGATTGAAATTCTGTTGCTGCTGAAACAAGTTGCAAAATGATTTCATTATGGGAAAAAGCAGTTGGTATTTTCTTAATTACAAAATTTATCAGAAAGTACTCCATTTTCCAGATAACAAACCCCAAAAGTATAGAAATTCCATATCTGAGTGCCAAGATAAAATGGACTTCAAATTGTATCTACAAGTGAACAACATAGCTATGTCATTCTAGTTAAATAAACTGTTATGTTCCAATACACAGTTTTTCACCATCTTTTATTTATGCAGTCTGCTAATTGGCAGGATACCTGTAAAGCAGTTACATGTATGTTTTTCTAGCCTGATTATCATTTTTGACCTTTCCTACCCCATGAACTTTAAACTCACCAGATCAAAACTGCACACTCAGCTTTAGTTAAGCCCATGGATACTTACTCTGCTGTTTGGGTGCCACAGTGCAAGGCAACATGGAGCAGCTATTTTGGTGTCTGTTTACTGGATACATAATTATATGCAATAAGTACATGCATCTTTCCATCCTTCTCAGAAAACCACCTTTCACACTTTATTATCACTTATTAAAGCCTACTGCTGGCTTGATTGAAATGTGTAGGCTGCACTATACTTACCTGCAAATAAAGCACCTTCATTTGGTTCTTTAAGTTACTTCAGAAGCTCTCCCTGTTATTACTTGCCTCCTTTTCATATTATGAATTTCACACACTTAACTGCTTTTGTGTTTCACTTAAAATGCTGTTTATTAGTGGTGCAAAAGTAAAGCTTGACTAGTAATGCCTGCCTTTTTCTTTTCATGCTTTCCCTCATGGGATGCAATTCAAGTGACATTATGGATGTGGATTATTCATTTCTGAAAATCTTTTAAGTATGTCTCAACTAAGCAGGTTCTTATATTTTCTACCTGTAGAGGGAGGGGGAGAATCATATTATAGAGTTCCCATTCTTTCATAAATATGATTTAGTAACAGAATATACATAATCATATCTTTCTCAACAGATCCTGTGAAGGTAAAAAAATCTATCTAGCCGCAATATTGTGCAGAGCCAAAATCTCTTTTTTGTACCACAGCATCATTTCTCTTGCCTTCTTCAAACGTAAGAATATTCTTACAAATTGAAGACTGGCACAGCTCAAAAGTCTTATGGCAAATGTGTAAAAAAGTAAAGTAGGGGAAACAAAA
Source organism: Nettapus auritus (assembly GCA_011076525.1). NCBI lineage: Eukaryota > Metazoa > Chordata > Aves > Anseriformes > Anatidae > Nettapus > Nettapus auritus. The sequence goes on from CM021778.1 coordinate 10,558,990, forward strand.
CACCTGTGTGGTTCATTTTATCTCACATAAAATAAAAAATGCATGGATTCGGGATACATTGTTTCATTATTACTTGCATAGTGCCAGCAATATTTTAACTTCTTCAAATGTCATTTACTTTCCCTGCCTTCAGAAACGCATAATCAAAGAAGAGAAACTCTGCAAGAGAATTTTAATCCACGGACTGCCAAATCAGTAACTATGTGATTTCCTTTGTCCATCTAATGTTCATAAAAGCAGCATCTTTCTTTAATTATATTTTAAAAGTATGAAACGGGTTAGTTCACTACAACAAAAAGCCTATTAGAGCTTAAGAAGATATGGAAATTCAGTTGTCATCTGCTATCAACTATTTCCTTCAGCTTTCCTCTTTGGCTAAAATATTTTTCACCCAAAAAAAGTGGACAACAAACACTCCACTGTTGTCATTGTCATTGCTGGAATTGTGGTGGGGTTTTTTTTTCCAAATTGGCCTGTGTTAGATAAACGGCCTGAAAGGGAGACTGTAAGACAATCTACTTTTTATCCTCTGGGAGGTTCTCTGTAGTGAATGTGATCAGGTGACAGGAGATACATATCCATAAACTCAGAGATATGTACATAAACCCAAAACGATGACACTCAGCATTGTGACTTACCACATAGCACATTGTGCTCATAAATTATCCGAATTTCTAGAAGTTTCAGTTGTAGGCATGCTACTGAATTCTGATTGCCTGTTTTGAAAATTAGAATACTTTGATTTCCGTGCCAGTTTTGTGAGGAAATAAATTACACAGATGTACCACCAACCTGTCATTTCTCATCCCCTCCCTCCTAACTTTTGAATGAATTGGCTAATTTTGATCAAATCTGACAAAAGGACCTGGTCTCAAAGATATCAGGTTCCAACAAGTTTCCATGAGAACTGACAGCTGAGTAGGAGACAAAGACTGACATGAGTCTTCCCAGTGAGGAAAATATTGCTGTGTAAGCTCAGCAATTATCTATTATGCTTGACGTACCAGCAAGCCGATCACTGTGTATGTATAAGCCCCACAATCCGCTTACATGTAATTCAGAAGCAGTCACAGGTCTTCTGCTTCTCACCCAGCCACAAGCAAGGGATCAGAGGAGTAGTTTGGATGTGCATTTGGGAATCAGCGGAGAAGCTAGATTTTAGCAATAAAAGGTGAATGAAAAAGGGAGCTGTAGCTTGAGTGCACATATTGGAAACCAGGCTTACATTTATCAGCTGCAACAGGATCATTTTTTTAAGTTTGCAAAGTGTTTGTAATCATTAATCCACTATAATCCAAAACAATAAAAAACAGGAAAACTCAGCAAATGTCAGGCTTGCTGTGATTTAACAATGTTGCAAACAAAACAGCAGAGCCAGTATTAATTCAAGTGGGCCAGTATCCCTGAGTGCTCTTGAATCTCTTTGCACAACCACCACTTGACCCAGGAGGCCTGGTGTAATCATGCCCTTTTTAGCTGGGTCTACACCTGCTTGATCAGTAATAACACAGTTGGCATAGGCCGGATTATTAACACCTCAATAACTGAACCTTTAAAGAAGAGATTCTTGGTGTGCTGTGGAAGTACTCTTACCTTCAGGCCATCGTCTGCATGATCTTTGGTCCATACCGAGCTGAGAGAATCCTAGCATTCCCTGCTCTTTGCTTCTGTTCTGTTCTGCTGATGTCAAACCCCAGCTCTGAAAGTTTTCATTTCACCATTTATTTCTAGTCTCCTCAGGCAGGCTGACCAATGCCATGTAAAGAAGAAAAACAAAACAAATAAAATAAAACAATCCCTTCTCCTTACCTCCCTTGCTTTCCTTGCTTATTCAGGAAAACATCATATTACTTTCTTATGCAAAGTTATTGATTGCACAAAGCACTCAAGTTCTATTATTTTTCTATTATGACTCCTTGATCTTTTCCAGTTACTGCTTTCAAAGCCAGTATTGCATTCTGCTGATGAATTACCATACTTAAATCTGCTCAGACCTAATAAACACTCCAAAACTGGAGGTCCATCACTGCTACTGAGAATACTTCTTTGAATTATCATTTAAGCAATCATATCCCTCCCTCATCCAGATGTTACAGAGCATAAAGGACAAGAAATCATTCCAAAGAAATCTGCACTGCAGACATCATCAAAGTGAGTAAATAAAGGAGAGCTGATAGGACACCACACACTAGGCAAATCACTGTGATCTTCAAAGAGAAAGGTAATGGATTTCTTTTTCTAAACATAGTTTTTCTTTGAGATTCAGAGGCCTTCATGTTAAGTTCTATATTTTTAGCTCCCAAATGACCATCTTGAGTTAAATTGCAGCAGTTTATTAGCATCAGAGTAAGAAAGCAATGATAGATCACTGTGATTCTTCTGTCCTTGTACAGTAATCAAAGAATCGTTTACTAATAGACTGACTTGCTTCCAACAGCAGAAATCACACAGCTCCATCTTGTGGAAGATACGGTTCCCTGTGTTCACATCCTCCAGATGACTTCTGCCTTTGTTATTGCTTTAGCTTTAGATATTTTTACCTACAAGGTTTTGCCTAATACTGATATTCTTCTTTAACGTGTAAATTACACATCATCATCAAGAGCAGGAGCAATCCCTCTAATATTTTTACTTACATTCTTCTGTTTGTTTTTATTTGTCCATAAGATTCTCCTAAACAGGTTCCTACTTTAACAACTCATGTTTGTACCAAGTGTTACCAATAGAATCAGGTGTTAGGTGCACGTTCTGCACAAACAGGTGAAGAATTGGCTACTTTTTCTTTCTGTCATCTTTCTTTGGCCCGTAAAATGTCGAACTCCTTACAGAAGTGTCTTCTGCAAAAATGCCATGAATTACCACTAAAAGCATTTGATTTTCAGTCTAGTTGTACTTCTTAGCAGGGAGCATTAGCAAGTCAGTTTAGGTGGCAAGAAAGCACAGGACAGCAGAGTTTGTCTCATTCCATGTAAATGTGTAATGTTTTCATAATCTAATATTGTTAAAGTGAACCAACTCATAACAACTTTAACCTCAAGTGAACGAGGCAACTTTTCACAAGATGAAGAAAAATGCCTTCCTGGACATGATTAAAGATTCTGGAGACAACTGTGGCAGTGATCCTTACTCCTTTGTTGCAGTCTCCTTGTCCCACTGAGAACTTGGGAAAGGACTGTACATCAGAAATAAGCACGTTACCATATGCACTCCACAGATGCTGATTCTATTACTGTTGCGTTCCCAAGTGTAGTCTGTATCTTCCTACTTCCTCCGCCCTCCTGTGATAAGATTGGCATTGCAGGGAGAGAGAGCTTTAAGTCTTCAGCAAACACAAGTTCATAGCTATCCCTTGTGCATTTCTTCAGCAGCTTCTTAGACCATTGTCTAAGATTATGGCACCACTTACCACAGAAGGTAAATTCCTCATTTAAGATGACGTCATGAGTACAAACTAAGACTTTTAGAGTGAGGAAAAAAATAAAAAATAATAATAATAAAAAAAAAAAGAACTCCAACCTTTCTGGGCAATAAGTGCCTTTCTTTACAGGGGTGATTCTTTTGCCTGATGTGTTATAATATTTACCAATCTACTCTTTCGTCACTGAGGGAGTATTTAATGGGAAATAAGAGAAAAGTAAGCATCAAACAAAAATTCCCACATTCAAACAAACATTTACTCTGCCCCATATATTCACTATTTCCTCCAGAGTCCACATTTAGGACAATTATTCACCAAGTTTTTCTTTTAATTTTGTTCACCATACAGTATGTGCAGTGACCAGGTCATAACCATCACGTTTTCAAGGAACAGCAAAATAGCAATTTTAACAGGCATAATCCAAATGTTGTGAAACTCTCTACTTAATATCAGCAAGTCAATATCAAGATGAACTACAAATTTACTACTAAGTTGGTATATAGGGGTTGACCAAATTGGAAATGAAAAATCTTAAATCATTCAACTACATAGTCTTTATGCATAAACTTCTGTGCCATGCTACCAGGAAAACTTACATTGATTTTTTTTAATTTTGGCTTTAAAACATACATAGGGAAAGTTTATTAATGTCTTTGTGAACAGAGGTCTACACACCAAGATTCACGATGAAAAAGTGCCTTAGTCTTTAGCGCAGAACTCAGTGTAAAGACTACTACATGTTTTGACGTTTGAAGCAGTATTTAGTATTTGGAGAAGAATGTATTTTCCATAAAAACTGCAGTCTAATGTAATATTAGTCTATCAGATTAACCCAGCCCCTATTCACTGAAGTTTTCTGAAAAAGCAGTGAGTAACATGACTCATGGGACTAGTTGCAAATGACTCTGGGAACATTTTTCCCCATTAATTTACAATTGAAATGCGTGAGTGGTCAGGAATGACCACAAACATTCCCTCAAGTCTTCTAATTTAATTAAAAGGATAAATGATCACAAGTATTTTCATCTTTTTTTAATTAGTTTTAAATTAATGTTCAGTGTGAGAGCCGGAAGTCCTAAGAGTAAAAGTAAGGAGTTGTGTACATGAGCTCCTGCTGATGTGCCAGATCTGCAAGATGAACATCCATGAGCAGATTCAGAAGTTTGTAACATGCTCCATTTGAACAAAACTGATTATTTTTCATTCACATTTTTTATCCCCACAACAAAGCAAACAATGTATAACACACACACAAACACACTGCTTCTAATACAAACACAATAACCAAAACCAGCTGCTTATTAAAACATAGTTTTGGACTACAACAGCCTGAGGCTGTCTGAATCTACACATACAGGCAAAGAAATGCAATAGCCAAAAATCTTCTAAAAATCAGGCAGAGGCTCTACTTTTAGAGAACACGCCAAGACATGAGAAAAAGAAAGGCAAAATGGCATCTTGGTTCTTTCCCTGCAAAGCATATTCCACTCCCCTTGTAAGATGATTTGTCACCACTTCACCCCACCAAATTCGCCTTCCCTGCTGAGAAACATTTGGGCAGTCCTCTCTTCTGGTAGAAGTCAAAATAGCAACTCTCTAGCTATGACTGAGAAAAAGATGCCTCATCTCTTCCACTAACATTTTTATTGAATGAAATTTCAGGAATCGTATCAACTTGATTTCTCTTTATTCAATTTTGAAGTAGTTTTTGTTTCTCTGAGAAGTATCACTCTGAAACTCTAGACACCAAAATTACAGAAAGGATGAAGGAAAAGAACCAAAGGAAAGGATTTGCCAAGGTTCATAGTCCACCCCAATCTGTCAATGCTGACAAGAACCAGCTACCTCTGAACGTGGGTGGATGCATTAGTTCATCCTCTCTATCCAATCAGTCCTTGGACCGTATTCCAGAATCTGCCAACAAGGCTGCCAATTAGTGCCAGTCACGATAGGCTTTTCTGTGATGTGGACACCTATTCAAGAGCAATTGGACACTATCAAGCTGCTTTATATCTGCCTCTAAAGAACCTTTACATGACTTTGTAGCTTGCGCTACTACCTAGATTAGCCAGGTTGAAATATGAATCCATAGATGGAAAATACACTCCTCCACCCTAAAACAAGCTAGATGGTGGAGTTTACAGTTGGAAGCACTCTTAGGCTTTGCAAGAAAGTGCCAGGAGAAAAGTCCCCTAGAAAGAGAAAGGAATTGTTCAATAGGGCTACAATTATTTCATTCCCCAAAAGCAGGTGATTAAATATTATGTTAATTTGGATAAATATTAAGAAAGTATTAAAGCAGTATTACCAGACAAATCAAACAACAAAAGAGGTGCTAAATATTACAGCTGCTACAAATAATACTTTTTAATGATACTCTGTGTTGTGTATGGTGTTTAGAAGGTAATTATGCACCGACTGCGGTTCTAGTCTGGCACATTTCATCAGCTGTAACCCCATGTATTTTGTATTTTCGTTATTTTACTGCATACCATTAAAATTCAAATGTTATCAAAACATGACATCAGAAACAATTTACTATTTCCTGTTTTAGACTGAAAAAGATATGACTAAATGTTAACAATAAGGCAGGTCATTCTAGTTAAAAATGGACAAAATATAGAAAAAACATACCTGAATCTGCTGTGTTTCCTAGTCATCCATTTATCTAATTCTTTTCCAATACATGTCTATTTGGCATTGAAAGTGTAATCCTGAACTCCCTGGTAATCTAGCTGGGAGATTTGGCTGCAAAAGGAATCAAACATCAGACTTAAGGCTGAGCGCATTAAAAAGCAAAATGCCCAGAAGCCATGGCAGGTTACCAGTTTTAATATAAAAGCTCTTGTTTTATTATGCATGAATATGAATACGATTTTTTGGATCCTAAAGTATTTTAATCAATGTTCAAGGGTTTTTAAGAACCTCATTATATATCTCTTTTATAGGATAATGAACATTTGCAAATGGGGTCACAAAGTAACGCTTCAAAGGCTAAAAAGTTAGATCAAGAATATTTTCCAAACCTCTTTCAAAACATTTTAAATCAAAGGCTCTGCCCAATGTACATTGCCACATTCAAAGTGCTAGCACTCCCTGTGAATTTTGGCTGTATCTCTTCTTTCTCACAGATCTTACTCTTCTGCCCCCTCTTCCTAGGATGGCTACATCTCCACAACTTTATCCAAAAACAAGAAGACTTTCAGTTAAATTAAACTAAAATAAAGCTAAAGAAACAAAAGTATAACAACATCAAAGCCCCTACGTATATTAAAGACTGAACTGGTTGGTCTAATTTGACTTAGCAAGCAACAGAGGACCAAGGATTAACCACCACAGATAGAGACAGGGCCTTTCTCTGGCAGTTTTGTAATTACCCATCCTGAGGAGGTTTCCTTTCATTAGGGGAATAAAAAAATCGAAGCTGAACCAACAGGGGTTTTATAGATTTGTAAAAGTATCTTGCAGATCCACCTTCATTTTTCTAAATGTGTGTATACAGAGGCACTAAATATTTTACACAGGTAAATTTATTTAGTGTTGAGGTATATATACTTGGAACCTAAATGATAACGTGAGCTCTCAAATGAAGGAGTAGGCTTTCTAGAAGGTTTTTTAGTGTCAGGACCTTGAGTTCGTGACGCTATGAAAAGAGGATTGCAAAGAACTATCATTTCAAAAAATGATGCAAGAAAAAAAGATCGTATGTGAAGCTTCTTTACAGTAAACCATGCTTTTACAATATTTATATATGTTTTTGGCTTCATATGCCCCAGGGTCACTATTAAAATTTATAACAATATCCATTTTCTTGTGTTATGTATCACAATAAAACTCTCTGTGACAATATATGTGTTATCATGGTTGTTTTTTATTTACATCAAATAATCCTAGTTGAATACTGTTAAAAAAGAAAAAGGCAAACTGCTACACCTAACCAAATAAAAATAAAATCTAAAAAGCAATTTTAAAGAGTTTTCAGTATTCTCTAAGAGAAAGGATAGGAGTAGGTGGCTACACGATATTGCAGCAACGTCCCAGATCTGGTTCTCTAAACACTGATATAAGCCTTCTCTTCAGAGTCCGATATGAAGAAAATCGTTTCTAAATGTAATTTTTCAGTCCTTTAACTGCACACATTCCAACAAATAAACTCCCTCTCATTGTTTATCACTTCCCAGTAAGAAAATCCACAGAAATCTAGGTACAACTGGAGGGTTCCACATCTTTCTGTACGCTAATGTGGCTGCGAAGCTCTAAAGAACAGGCTGTCACTAGGTGTATCTGGTAGCGGAATCTAGAATTCATCTCTTAGCTCTTGTCTAAAACGCCTGCTGAAAGCAAGTGCTCACATTCAAAAGTGCTGACAACCTGCAGCAGGAATTCTACAGAGATCTAAGACAATATTAGCTTCTCAAACTTCTCGGAATAAAACTTTAAGAAAATCCACAGAAAGTTTAGTATATCTGTCCCAGGAACCTTTGAAAAAGTGCACGTTTGAGTTCATTTCTTAATAAACGAATGGGGCCAGATTCTGCAGCAGCAGATCTGCCAGGAGGCAGCAAGTAATACAAAAACTGATCCACTGAACTAAATTTGACAAAGTGTGAAAAGTGTCAAGACAGACATTTATTTGTGACGAAGAACTCAAATAGCTTCCATGCATGATACATGCTCTTCTGCTCGTTTCCGTAACTTCCCAGTGAACTGCAGTGCTGAATTAATTGAACTGCCAACTTAGGTGTGCTCTTCTTCTTTGTAAAAGTCACTGTCCAGAACAATTCACTGTTACTATATCACTACATTATCACGTAGAAGATGATGCTTATATATCATGTATATATACAACAGACATAAAGGAGAATTTTTGTCACAATGCAGAAATCCTGTCAGTAGATCACTCAAAGGCAAAATGCAGCAGGGAATTGGATCTAATCTACTTCTCAGTACTTGCTTTTTTAATTTCTATATTACTATACATTATTTTATAATGCAGTAGAGTTGGAAGATCCCAGACTGCCCTTGATCCTATGCTGTGCATCAGCTCACAAACACAGAGCAAGTGCCACCTGCAAGCTACGGCACTTCTCACTCCATTGGGCTCGCTCTGAAGCACAGCAAAACGAAGCACGTCCACACATCTCAACCACCCTCAGCCTCGTTTGTGACAGGTGTGCATGCTGGCAACACCTTCTGAACTGAAATGGCTGTGGCTCACCTATACGCTCCATTGGGGTACACAGGCGGGGGAGATAACAATAGTATTCTGAAAATTGCCAAATTATTCACTATGTTTTGGGCAAACAGAGCAAAGCCATGATTCAAACAGCTACGCTCATTTTTTAAAAAAATCTCAGCAAATTCCCCTTGGAGCTCCTTAATAAAGTTTTAACATCCACCATCCATCTGGTAAACAACAGTCCTTGGAAAAACTGAGACAATGAGCAAGCAGTGCCATGAATATTCAAAGTTGTAATTGCTATGGAAACCATCTCCAGGAATTCAACCTTTAAGTATCAGAGGCACATCATGATACAATGACAGCAAAAGAAAATGTAATACTGCCTAAGACTTCAAAGTTCAAAATGCAAGAGAAAATCAAAGCACTGTGTAGGAAAAGCCTTCGCCTCCTCCCATCTTCCCGGCTCTTTGGGGAGGATATTGAGGTGAGCGAGCCCTGCAATGTCCCTTTCCGCCTGGGCTTCCCAAACGGCCCCTACCAGTACTGCCAAAAAGGATGCTCCTTCCTTAATGAAATCATAATTGTAACCTGCTTTTCCCAGCAGAACTGAAAAACCTGGTGTAACTCTATTCAAGCCCTGCCGTTCATTTTCAGTCTTCCAGCAGGTCGATAACGGGGTCAGGCAGCAAGGACAAGGCGTCACATCAGTGATGGCCCTGATTTCATTTCTTTTATATGAAATATTCTCAGCTTATGTTATTGTATTTGTACCACATGAAGGTATTAATGAGTAGTCCACAATATTTTCATCACTTCATCTTGCTTTTTTGCAGTATCCTGCCTGCTGCCAAGGCAGAGGTGATCCCACAGTTGTTCCTGTCAGCCTCAGCCCCTATTTCTGAGTGTCACTGCAACACTTTTCATAGTGATCATAGTGACATAGTGACTGCTGTATTTCAAACACTAACCACTCACTTTTCTTTTTTCAGATACATCTTATTACAGTCTTAAAAAACTAAGCTCCACAAACACTTGGATTTATTGAAGTTTTACAATAATATTTTGTTAACGTTGTTGATAAGCGCTAACCTATGCTCTTAAAGAAGGAATTTATTAGCAAATTCTGCACACCCATATTTGTGCAGTTAGGATTTTTTTAATGACGTACATCCTTACTTATTTTAGGCCCATGGCTCTAGTTTAGATCCGTGGCAGTATAAATTAATTTGCCTACCAGATATTTTTTCAGGTTGGGCTGTAAGGTCACTGTAGGAGGAGCAAAGTTACATCTTGAGTTAACTTGTATCTGATGCCATGTCACATTCACTTTTTCAGCACACTTTAGTGTTGCCTTTTCTACCTTTTTTTAGTTGGAGCGTTCTAAGCAGTAGCAACCAAAGAACCCCCAGGAAGCGCCTGATTTCCACGCTGCTGTCAGTCACACGTCCAGCCAGAGGTGAGCAGACATGCACAGTTTGTCAAGCAAAGCACATGATGCAAATTTTATGCTAGTGTTATTCTGGTAATCGGAAGACAAACAATAATTATTCTCACATAATGTCACTCGGTTTAGTACTAATCCACCAATTTTTTTGATGAATGTGAAGTGGCAGAATGTTACAGATGATCGTGTCACATCATCGCAGCATTTTGGATAGCGGTTGTCCAACGTAAAGCCAGATTTCTCATACTGTCACACCACATCCTGGGCATTCAGAATAAAAACTGACCAAAATATAAAGCAAGCTACAATTAACCACACTTCTGTATAAACCAAAATAATGGTTGGTTCTTAAAATTACTTTGGAAAAAAAATGTATTTGTTTATAAAGCACAAAAATTGTAACATCAGTATAGCAAGGATATTGATTTTGCTTCTCTAAAACCCTTCCCTGGGATATCATCATCAGAGTCTGTTGACTAATGTGTGAAAAAATCGGTATTGCTCAAAATGTCCAAAAGAAAAGAAACATGTAGTGTTTATTCTTGATAGAATAATAGAATAAAAAAAAGAAAAGTAAACTTTTGGCTCTAGCATAGAGCCAATTAGATTAATAAATATACCTTTATTGTCCAAACAAATTAATATATTTAAGCAAGGCTCCTACATAAAGGAAAAAAAAAAAAAAAAAAAAAAAAAAGACCAAAGCAATGATAGGAAATGCATAGGAAAGACAGTCTGGGATTACAGCACGAAGTTCTGGGATGCCAGAGGGGAATACCCAAAAAGCCTGAGAGTTGGAAAGTGAAAGGCAGCAACGGAAAATCTGAAAGAATGAATCAAACTATCATGAGATTTCTAGAAGCACATATCTTTCTGCATAGAGAATATTTCTGTTCAAACCCAGGATCCAAGAAGTCTTTCTACTGCTTTCTACACTGACGCCTTCCTTGGGGGGGAAGAGGGAGGGAAAAAAGGAAGAAAAGAAAGGAAAAAAAAAAGCAATAAATGTGTACCTCCATCAAATACATCAAAGAAGAAAAGGCAGTGGTTAGGTTTATCTAACATATCTGGCATTAGGGGTAGCTTCCTCCTTTATCTGCTATTTTGTCTGGATCTGAAAATTTTGGTTTTTTCTTTCTCAGGAGGCTGCCTCAGATCTCTGCAGATTTCTTTAACAAAGCCCTGTGTAACTCTAGTTCTGTCTCTTATGTTATGCTTATGTTGCTGGTTTAAACTGCAGTTTTATCAAGAATCAATTAATCCATACCTCTTTAATAGCATCTTTGCGTATGTAGACTTAGCATTTAGAATTCTGTTCACTTTCCTGGCTGGAGCATGGTTTGAGTCTCGCCTACCACAGTTTGTTATTGCATAATTCCTCATCAGCATACAAAGATTATAGCTCTAAAGCAACGTACCTGTTCTCTTAGCAAAAGAATGAAATGATGGGGGCAGGTCTTACACTTTCAAGGATGTAGGAAAATGTTCAAAAGTCAGATGAGATTTTTGAGTATTGTATTTGTAAAATATTTTATCTGACTAACATGAAGTTTAAAAGTGATTCAGAGAACTCTTGGAGCTCAGGAGAGACAATCAACTATTCAAGTCTAAACGAAGAAGCCAGCTCCAGTCTTAACTATGAACTGATTATTGCTGCTTCATAATTAAAGGTTTCCTACAGGCTCTGAAGAATGTAAGCCAACAGTTTCCTCTCTACTTTAAATTGAATTCAAAATGTCATTAAAAATAGAACAGATCACACATTCATAATACAATCTTACTAAGAATTCTGAGAGGTATGATAATTTGGTACATATCTAACTTTTTGGATGGAGTTACTGAAAGCAAAGAGTGCAAAAACATATTGATCTGAAATGCAAGTAAAGATGTAGCTCCCGCTTTCGGCTTTTGTATTGCATGATGAATCCCAGGAAATTCATTCAAGTTCATAAATGCTCAGGAGATGTTCCAGGTACTTTCTACTAATGAGAAGGTTCATTTTCTTGATGTGATTCTCAGAAATACAATTCATTCAGACTAGGATACAAAAGCCAGCAATCAGTGAAAGAAAGGAAAGAGAGAGTAATTCAGTCCCTGAACTCCTACCTTTGGAATGTAACACTGACAGGAGGTAGCACTGTTTCTCACTTTCAACTGCCCCAAATGAAAACACTCTAAGAAAACAGTGATGTTGTACTGCCAAGCATCTGTACCTCACGTTTTGAACTGGATGCTTAGTTTTTCTTTCCTTAAGGTGTTAACCACCCTCCTTATTTCACTGGCACAGGTCAGCTGGGCAGATGGCCATTCAACTTATTTACAAGTCCTGTTTTACGTGGCACAGCAGGGATGAGCCTTTTTCTCTGTTCAGAAATCTAAATCTCTCTTCCTAGAAAGCAGTAATCTAAATTAAGGTGACTTAGTGCTTCTGCTGTACTAAAGATCCCTGGAAGGAGACATGCACCCTTGGATAGTAAATTCAGTTTTTCTCTCGCCGACAGCAATAGAACAGCCATAACTACCAGAGTTCATCTGTTTTAAAATGAAAGCTCTCCTATTGTTTCAACCTACACAACAACATACTCTAAACTCCTACCTTCTAATCCTAATGCTGGTATGTCTTGCACCTTGGGCAAGAGATCCATAACAGAACTGACGGCTTCACCGCCAGAGCTCTGCAGCTGGCTGCGCTCTGAATACGAACAGCTCCGCAATACAACCATCACTGCCTCGTTGAAACACATCTCCCATTAGACTCCGACAGCGATAAGGGCCCCAGATCAGACAGAAATGTTTGCAAAAAGTCTATACGAGCAGCAGCTCAGCAGTGAAATGGTAAGCAGCCCTCTCTGCAATGGTGAAATTCACTCTGATTTTGAGACATCAGTAACGGCTGTTGGTGATTCTGATTTCTCCTCCTTTTTAGTGCTTCATGTGGCTTTTATAAAGGAAGTGAAGAAATGTGCTCCATTGTCTATTTAAACCAGTCTCTAAAAAGACTTAGTACAATTAATACCAAGTTTAGTTCATAGTTCCACAAGGAAAAAAAAAAAAAAAAAAAAAGGCATCATGCTTTCCCTTCATCCTAGAACAACCCCTAACAAATCTCCCCGAAATGAAATCACATGGGAAGGCTTCAGGCCAGAGCTGTCTGTGTTTGTACAACACTGTAAAAGCTGCAATTGCTGCCTTTGCCATGTGTCTTCTATAACCAATGCTCAGAGAAATGGAAAATTCCATGTATCAGGAAAGTTTTCATCACGTTAACTTTAGGATCTCTTTAAAAGACAAGAAGTTACGGAGGTGTGAATCTGCCCACAGAGAGAATCCAAACGTTCCTTCAGGGAAGCGCCTGCAGTTGTATGCAGCCACTCAAGGGTTAAGGGCGTTATTACAGATGGGATCCTACGTCAGCAGCAATATCCCATTTCAGCAGCAGGATACAAGCATTCTAATTAGAGATGTAAAACAACATTAATACCACATTTACAATTTTCAAATTAATATGAAAAGGTTTCTAATTGCCATGTTAGGATGTTTCCTTGCTCAACTACTTCTGTATTGGAGAAACAGTAAATCTGATAATAGGCCTCAGGAAAAAGTCTGTATAAAACTGATAACTTCATATTAACTTCTAAGGCAATGATATTTTAACAGAAAAATTCAGGTGCAGTTATAATTTTGTCTTTTCTTGTGCTTTGCCCACAGGACACTACCACTGCCATAGTGCTGGTCTGTGCGGAGGTATCTCCACTTACATAGCAAGCACGTGGTTTGGGGAGTGCAGCTTTTAAAGCAGTTACTCAACCCGCTGTGCCCACAAAGCGGCTGTGCTTTGGAAGGAACTCGCGCGACTCCTTTCCCCATGGGGAGTGATGGCAGCGACGGGCCAAGGGACCGCACAGCTCCAGAGCTGCTTCCTGGTGCCTGAACACACGGTTGTCAGGGCTCTCCGTCAGCAGGACCTTATGTTTTGCTCCTTTGTAAGATATTTTGACATCTCTTTAGCAAAATAGCAATCTAATAAAATATCTGGTTTCTGAGTTAGAGTAATTTGTATGTTCTAATCCCTACATTTTATAGCTATTCCATTGGAATCAGAAGAATAAATACTCACTGAAGTGCACGTTCCAACTGTTCGTGATACATACCTGCAATTCAGACAGTTTTAAAGTAATAACATTGCAAGATCATTTCTTTTCACAAGTAACAACTTCCTGTAGCACTCAGATAATGTTTTTCCAGCATTTTTTTCACTTAGGGTTCAGGAAACATAAATTCTTCAACTAAAATGGCAAAGCCAGATTCGCATTGCCACTGCTGTACCGCAAATCTACGCCAGCCACAGCTGTACAAACACTTCTGCACCTGTGATAACCCCTACATCCAGCCACGACAAAACACTCCCCATTGAATCACCAACTGTTTCTTTTGCTAGTACCAAAGTAGTTAACCAGTGAAAGTACTTCGATGAGATGAACAGCTAACCACTTCCAAGTGAATACAATCACCTCCCTTAGAAACATAGGACAGATGTGCATCTAACACATCAGTACACTAGATGTATCTGTCACTGATATATATTACTACAATAAGGAAACCTCAACGTATTTCACGACTGTTATATACAGAAACTATTTAAGCGGAATATTCTACATGGTCACTATTTATCTAAGATGCACACGTGGAGAAAAAAAATCACAATTAAGACTGTTCAGGGTGCTTATTACAAACTCCATATATCTTTAAAGCTTTTAATTTAGCTTTGCAATGATGGATTAAAAAAAAACACAACACTGGAAATCATTAACTGCTGCTAAATCATTAGCTGCTTAAGTTTAATTCTGAGTTTACTTGAGACAAAGTAAAGTGAACACAGTTGCTGTTCTTGTATGGCAATTATACTTAAGAGGGGAGTTAAGGGCAAGGAGTCTCGGTCCGTGCAAAACCAACCTGGGATTACAACCTAACTTTCCTTACTGACGTTGCCTAACCAACAGATCAATTATTTAACTGGTGGTCATTTTTAAGCCAGCAAAAGCAGCATGTCACATTTAGTTTCTACATTTGCTTCATTGAAAAAAATATATATTTTTTCTTTTACGGGGGAAAGTTTTTGTTTGTTTCTTTGTTTTTTAATCTGTAAAGAATGTTCTGTATGTAGACTGCTGGAGAAAATTCTATTTCAGTCCATCACAAATTACAGAAAGTGCCCACCTTAGAAGTAAATGTTCTAAGAACATGAAGAGCTGTGGCTATAAAATGGCTTACAATACATTTCCAAAATACTGATTTTTTTTCAAATTTGGATTTAATTTTATATGTACAGATAAACATAAGTATTTCTACTTCTATTGTTTTCCTCAGAAAATAAGTTTGTTTTTTAAAAAACTAAAATATATTTCCTTGGTAAACTGGATAATAAAACCATGCACTGATTTAGAGCATTTTGCTTCACAGTCTTATCTTTATAATTATGAGCTCCAGCAGATCATTGTTTTTACTAAAACATGAAGAAGTACAAAGATATATTCCGTGAGATAATGATGCAAGGTAACAGGACTAGGGCTGTTAATCTCTTAAAATTCATCAGCTAGTGAGTTTAGGGGACAGTTGATAAACCTGATCAGAGATAATGCATCAAACTGTATGTAGGATTTTAGATAAATAAATATAATAGATTTTATTTATGGTGAAGTTGGTTCTGTGGGAAATTGTGAAATGCAAGAATTTTTAGGCCATTTCAAAGAAACTGGCTACAGTCTTGTTAGTTGGATAGCACAACTGAGGCTTAAAACACTCTCCAAACCAGTTAGAGATTTTTCTCAGTAGATAAAGGGTCGATCAGGCTAAAATCCAAACTACAGACCAGACCAAACATACACTAAAAAATCCACAAAATAGGAAATCTCACCATGTTGAACTTTTCTTAAATACGACAACAGGATGGAAGACAAAACGTCAATGTTTTAAAAAGAACATAAAGTAAGCTTTACAGAAGTTATCTAAATACTGGTTTTCTTCTCACAGGGAGTTCTTCTCAGCCCTTTACATTGTAAGTAACAAAGGTTTGTTAATGCACAAGAACTGTCAGTAGTTTTCAGATAAGGCTGTTGTCATTACACAGATGAATAGATTAATGACTTAGTCATGGCTTCTTGCATCATTTTTTTTTCTCTAGTAATGATTAATAATAACTTGTCAAAATTAAAATTTTAGAAACAATTGGTTGTCAAAAGCATATTGTACAAAGAAGATTCGTATTAATATTTTTGATTATATTAATGACTGAAACAAGTAATAAGCCTACGTCCAATGATTTGTTCTATTGCTCTACCATACAATTAATCTGCCTCTCATATAGCATTAATATGATGAAGTAAATAGGTCATTTGATGCATTGTTAAAATGCGCAAGTACATTTCATTCTTGTGAGGCTGGTAACAGGCTGTACCGACCACTTATCAGCTTGAAAGTAGCCTATAGCTTGTTTTTATTTTTATAAATAAAACACAAACCATTTTATATGGCATGGCCTCCTACAGTTATTCATAATGTTTACTGCGTATATGTAAGCTTTGTTTAAAATTAAAAATAAGCCATCATTGTTGAATACAGAAACATATTGTTCTCCTAACCTGTTATTGCCAACTTAAAAGTTATACATCACTCCTAATTCTTCGCATTTTATTTATCCTGTACCTGTACAACTTATTTCTTGTGTTTTCATGAAGACTTTTTTTAATATTACTCTGTTTCATGAAGGAAGGGAGGAAGAAACGCAAGACTTTTTAAGTTCTGCTCTCTCAATATAATGCTGACAAATGACAGCCCTCTACTGGTTAATGAATGTATAACCAGAAGTACATCTCACAACGATTTTACATTAGTTCTATATTTAGTCAAAGTAAATACATACATATATATATATACACACACACAGTATATTAAATTGCCTGAATTATTCCATTTTATTTGGACTGCTTAAAAATCACTATTTCTAATTCAGGTAAGAAACATTAGGTTAAGGAAATGGTTGGCTCCTAAATTCTATAGACATCTCTACAGACTATTGTAATTCTTCAAAGTAGCAGACTTATTGGACAACAGCTTTTCATACAATATCCAAAAATAGTAATAAATGTTAATAATAATCATCATGTTTTTTCTGTAAATGTTTTGGCCAGTAAAATCACAGAACAGCCTGAGATGGAAGGGGCCTATGAGAATCACCAAGTGCACCTCCTGACTGAAGGCATGGAAACCACAAAAATGAAATATTGCCCAAGTAAAAATACTATTTTTCTGACTTTTTTACAGTCTAAAATAAGTTTAAATGTGAACATCAGAGAGCTGAGTACCAGCCAGCTAAAAATGAGAACCAAATTATGGTACTTGGCCCAAGAGTTGACAATGCAACCCAATTTATAAAGAAAAATTTGTTCAGGTATCAACATACCTGAAATGGTACAAGTGTGTGAAAAAACCTCAAGAATAGTCCCACTATTTTATTAATTTATGTCCATTTTTAAACATTTTTTTCTGCTTTGCCCTGAATATTAGCCTGTTAAAATGCAAATTAGTTCTAAAATAATTTGAAAACGTCCTATATTAGATGACCACATTCAACAGCTAAACTTGCTAGCATGTGGCCCAACCAAAGCAGCACTGTCTGCCCTGAGGCAGGCCCAGAAAACGTCCCAGTTTATCGTTTTATTTTATAATTATGCCTTTACGGCCATTTTGGGAGCAGGCCTGGGGCTCCTCTCAGCGGGACGCTGCCCGCTGAGGTGCTGCTGCCTCACCTCATGGCGGAGCGGAGGCTCGGTTCAGTCAGCTTCCCTGGTGAAGAAATGCCGCTAGTCAATGACTAAAAACGAACCATTTGTAATAAAAAAATGACCTCCGTACCTGACCCCTGCCCTCAGAAGACCCTCAGTTACAGAATGAGGCAGCGCCTCCAGCCGCCTGAGGGCGCCGCTCCCTCAGCCGCGGCGGGCCGGGCGCAGGCGCCGCTGTGGCGGGCTGGGGCCGGCGGCGATGGCGGCGCTGCAGGAGCGCGGGAGGCGGATTTGCACGGACCTCGTCCACCAGGACGGGCTCGCGGTGTGCGCCCGCGGGCTCGGCATCGACCGCCTGCTGCTTCCTCCGCCTCTACAGCGAGCCCGCCAGGAGGTGAGGAGAGGAGGAGGAGGAAGGAGGGATGGATGGATGGATGGAAGCGGCTGCCCGCCGGCTGCTGCCGCCTTGGAGATGGGGTTTGGCGGCTGGGGGCTCTTCCGCGGCGGGTTGGCGGCCGCGACGGGCCCTTGTCACTTCTCAGCCTTAAGTTAGTATTGCCTGCTCCCTGAAACAATGAGCCGTTAAAATACTGTGAAAAACGCAAGATAAAATTTTCAGGGTACCTAAGATCCATCGAGTGGCAGTGGCTTGTATTTTCTTAAATATTGTCTAACTGGTATTGAAAATACTTATGTTTCTAAGTCACCTGAAAGGGTTTGAAACTTAACGAAGTATGTCTAATAATAAAACATCACCATAATTCTGACTTGTCTATCTAGTATCTTACGCTGTCCTGTTTTTATGTGGTTGTGGATAGCTGTGCAAAACTAATAAAACAGGCCTAATTGCAATTCTTTTTGTATCCATTTCATATCAATTTCATCAGTTGTCTGTTGTGTTTTTACTGCATTTGTTTTAGGAGTATTTTACTGATCAACTGAGGTCAGACGGAGCTGTTCATCTTCCTCAGTGCGTTACCAATGAGGTTGCAAGTAACGCTCGCTATGAATTTCACACGCTAGGAGGAGTTCTCTTTGCAACAAGTCGAACCCTCCTGGTAGATTTCCCTGCTGACGGAATTCCTGCAAACCTCACTACTGGTAAGAGCTTAATGAAGTCAAGCTATGACTGAGAATACATAAAGCTTAATTCTGTTGAAAGAGTTCTCCTGACTGATGTTAAGGTTGAAGAATTATTAATTTTTTTTACAAAGACTGAAGTAAAAGGAACAAATACATAGTTCTTGCCCTTTTTTTTTTTTTTTAATGGTCATCTTTGCTCTAAACTTGTTTGTTTTATTTAATCACACAATTTGAAAGCATCCACATTCTTTTTAGGCAGTGGATAATGTCCCTGTATGGCTTTCTGATACCAATAATAAACTGGAAAACAATCAGCAGTTAAGCTATGCCATGACGTAAGAAACATGGAAATTCAGAGTGGCTGCGTTGCTTTCCAAGGAAAATAATTGATTATACTTTGTTTTTATGTTGTTGTCTAAGCTAGAAACCCTCTTACAGCCTGGAGAGCTAGTAAAACAGATGCCTGAGAGTACAGGAATATTTTACTGGTATATAAATATTAACATCATTATAATGTTTAAATGCAACAGAATATTAAATGTGTAGAACAACATACGTTTTTGCTTCATAAGCTGTATCTTCTTCCTTTTAGTTAACCTTTAAACATCAGATCTGTGAAACATATTTGACCAGCTTCACGCTAAAGCAAAAGGACACCAGACTTGTCAATTCTGTTTTTTCCAAGTTTTTTTGTTTGTTTTCGTTTTTGTTTTGTTTTGTTTTTTGTTTGTTTGTTTATTTGTTTTTTACAGTAAACAGTTTCTGGGCACCTCATTTAATCTCTGTTCTTCCCTTTGGCTCCGTCCTGTTCGCCTTTCCCCCTTATTCCAAGGAAAAATACAAAACAAAATAAAACACAGCTTTGGGTTTTGTGTGGATGAAAGGAATAAATGCACTCAAGATTTTTTTTTAAATTACTGACCTGAAACGACAGAGAGTTGTTATACTCATCGTAATGCCACTGGAGGTCAGTGTGACAGCAGTTTTTACAGACCTGGTGCTTCATTTAAAGCTTTGGTAACATGCATTTTTATTGGAAACATAATAACTGTGTGTGAAATTGTATGACAAAACCAACAAAAGCTTGTAATAGTGCTTTTTGAGGAACTAACACAGAAAAAATACAGTAAAGTGTTGGTAAGCTTTAGAAATATTGTTTATAAAATCACTGAAGAATCACGTGTGAATGAACAGTTAATGAACTCCTAAATTCAGCTGAATGAAAATAACAAAATATCACTGCATTACAACAGTACTCCTGGTGGTTTGGGCCAAATAGAGATGCTGTAGTCTCATTGGCCTGTAACAAACTCTGTCTCCTGTAACGTCCATTCAGTCACATCTTGAGAAACTTGACAATATTCAGAAATTAGTGCAATTGTTATTATGTCCTGAAAAAAATGACTTTGTGGGAGAAATGTATGAATGTTTTATCAGTCTTTCAGTGGATTATTCCATGACTTGATCATGAATGGTTAGCATATGAATGAAAATAATTTTCATATAGAAGCTTTCTAATTTGCAAAACAGACATATCAAAATCAATGGCTAGATGCTGAGTTGAAGACACTTGCTATAGAAATTAGATGCACTTTAAGTTTGTCAGCTTATCAAGGTACATAAGTGGTGGAAATACATGTGTCAATGACCCCTGCTATGCTTGCTATCCAGACTTCAATCCTGGACACTTTGAATGCATGTTTGAGAGAACTCAAACGTTACAATCCAGCTCATGAAGCAGAAGATCTGTCTTTAGAAAATGCTATTGGTAAACCTTTTGACAAGGTGACCATTTTGATTGTTTTGCTATGCCTAATTATAAAGGGATGTAGATCTTAAAACTATCCATCATGCACACAAAAATATTATTTATAAAATAAATAAGTAACCAGCAGGTGATGTTACGGTTGCTAGTAGGATTTTTGGTGAATTAGTATGATTGTTTTCCTTTCATTTGAAAAGTCCCTATATCAAGAACATCCTGATTTGTGGTTGGTGTAATAATATAATAATAGTATTATTTAGAGATAGGTATGTATTATTCCCTCCCCCCATTCATTTGAATTTCATACCTGTATTTTCTATCTTCTTTATTAGGAGAAGCACTGTAAAGCACATTTGTGTAAAAAATATGCACATGCATGCATCTGCTGTATTTTTAACCATCGTATATGTCCATTAACCGTGTGTGCAGTGTTATAATGGACAGATCTGCAACATGTTTGGCATACATATGCTTTCTGTAGGGTAAAATCATAAATTCCAGCCATCATAGCAAAACACTTATTCACTGATATTTACTGTTGATGTGAAGCCTTCTGTACTTTAAAAAATCTGGAGGCTTTTATTCCTCTGGCTTTCTACATTGTGTATTGGCATCATACTCATCTTAATTTGCAAATTAAATGACATTTTAATGCTTTCCACTTTAGTTAAATAAAGAATGCTAAACACTAGAGGCACGGGCCAGTACATGTAAAATAAGAAATAAGATTTTTCCTTTTTTTTTTCTTAATATAGAAACGCAAATATGTACTGAAAGCATTAAATTCTATATACCTGATAATCGTTGAATTGCATGTATTTGTTGAATTTATGAATTTAACATAATGGCATCTATGTTGTAACTTTGCAAAAAATTGTTACTCATCAAAATAAAAGTCTCACCATCACATCTTCACTTGGCTATTTTTTATCCCATCTGGGATAAAAAGTGGCAAGTGGCATCTCCTGTAAAGGAAAAAAGTGCATTTCTATCTTGATTAGTATAGTAGAAATCTGACATCCTGAATTTTCCAATTTATATTTCTAGGCAATACATCGCTACTTAGATCCTCTCTGGCATCAACTTGAAGCTAAGACAAAATCTTCGGTCCAGAATTTGAAAATACTGTGTACTTTGCTACAGTATCTAACTCAGTATGGTTGTGTCACTTTCCTCAGTCCTCTGGAGTCACTGAAAACAAGTGAAAAAGCTTTTGGTGAGAATTCAGGTAAGCACTGAATAACCATACAAGTTAATACATGAAACAGAGAAATGATATTTTAATTAATATTCCTAAACATATGAAGGTATCTAATTAGGTTTTATATAACTAGCCATACGGACGTAGGTTTTTATTGACAGATAATGCTTTCATCTTCCCACTTAACTGCTGTTACTTAACAGCGTGAGATTTGCATCACATTTCTGTCTCTTATTAAGCTAGTAATTACACAGTAAGCAGGTAGCACAGGTAATCCAGATGAGAGATATGAGGCTATTATTGGAAATGTCTGAAGCACGTACACTTCAAATGTCAATTCATCTTTTCTTTTTCTCTTTAGGTTGGCTGTTTCTGGACTCCAGTACTTCGATGTTTGTAAACAGTCGAGTGAGAGTTTATCATGCTGCAGATAAGAAACTGAATCAGAAAGGCAAAGTCCCTGGAAACAGTGATGTAAAGAAGGAAAATGGTACTGATTGCTCCAAATTTTAAGTTTGAGAGTGTAATGTGATTTCAGACACTCTGTATGTTATTACTTCTGCTGTGGTTTGTTACAGGACCTTACACATTTCTAGATCTCAATCTGATAGCTAGGATATACTGAGACATAATCTTTGTTCAAAAAAGCATATAATAACATAAAACAGTCAAGAACGAGTAAGGTGTTCTGAGCTTACTCAGCTGATCATTGGGAGAGCTTTCATGGACTGTTCTTGAATTACATGGATTTCAGCTTGATCTCTTGCATTTTATATGAAGGGATAAGAAGCTGCCATTACTTTAAATATATTCTATTCAGGAGTTTCAGAATTTAAGAACAAGTCAATACTTTAACTTTTTGCTTCATTAGAGCATTTTTTCCCATTTTTAAATGATTCTGTAAGAGTGCTCTTCTACCCCTCAGCAAAACTAGTCTCATATGTAGGCTGTTGAATGTTGTACTTGCCAACAACCATGATGCTATTGATGCTGGACCACTACTTCTCGCAGCTCTGAGCTGTGAAAAAGGCTTGTAACCTATTTTGTTTAAATCTTGTCCAAAACATCTGGGTGGTAGAGGAACGTGGATTCTGCAATCCTGTTGGAAAAGAAGCATTATCTACCTTAGTGCATCTCTCACTGTCATTCTGAAATAGCAGTGAAGTATGTTTTTCTTTGAAAAGAAATTATAGATTAAGGAAGTATTTTACCATTAAGACAGATACCATTTGGATTGTTTCTGAGTATAGCCTGTTGACTGTAGTGAGGTGGAAATAAACTAAAAACTGAAGTCTACAGATAGTCAAGTGATGTGTTTTATTCTTGAACTAGTCAGTGTTGGGACTTCTTGTGATCTTGGCGAAACAGATTGCCTGAATGAACAACCCCAGATCATGTTTTTCTTTTTCTTTCCAATAATGCATCTTTCTTTTTCTTTTGTTGCATTTCTAACCGTATTTTTGTTCCCTTCCTCTGATGTGTACTTTGTCTTCATCTGTACAGCTCTGCCTCTATTTTCCTTAGCCGTCATTTTTAGAAATCTTGCACTTATTTACCATATGCTCTCTAATATTTGCTGTGATGTCTTTAGTCACCTCAATGCTGCGATCTTTTCATATGTCCTTTTACGGATAGATCTATAGAAGTTAAAATATATCTTCTACAATGAAATGCCATATTTCTGTGGGAAACAGCTGGAAATAAAAAGTGGCAGCTTCATTATCTGATTTTGCAGGAAACATTTTAGACATTTTCTTCACGTGTTTAATTTCTGCTACAGTTTAATATATCTCGTTGTCACTACACAGCGTATAGAAGGTAACATGATAGTTCTATTAAACTGCAGAGCATACTCCATAAACTATAGTATATAACGTGGCAACTCATTTGTCTTTAAAGTTTAAAATTAAATAAAGTCTCGATTTATTATACTGCTAAATATGAGGTATAATGTGATAGGTGAAGTTCATCCATTATGGAAGTGTTGGCATCACACAGGATAGCTAGAGTTGGAGGTCATGTTAATTTGTTTAACTCTCTGTTTTGCTCTTCATGTGGACAGGAACAGAAGAGTACTCAACAAACTAATAGTGCACATGCAAGAATTTTGTAGTGAGCTTCCATCACTGATTCATTGTTGTGGTATTGACATCGAGCCTGTTACTTTGGAAGTTGGAGACTGTATCTTAACTCCTGATGTCTGTGTAGAGCGGAAAAGTATCAGTGATCTTATTGGTTCATAAAACAATGGAAGACTGTATACACAGTGCATTTCGATGTCCCGTTACTATAAGCGACCAATTCTTCTGATTGAGTTTGATCCTAACAAACCTATCTCCTTGATTCCATGAGGTTCTCTACATCAGATTTCCAATAGTGACGTTACTTCTAAACTAACTCTTATTACATTACACTCCATTTCCCAAAGTTACGTATCCTGTGGTGTCCTTCTCCCCATGCTACTGCCAAACTGTTCGAAGAGTTAAAACAAAACCATCCACAACCTGATGCAGAATCAGCAATGGCTGTAACAGCAGATTCCAAAACTCTTCGCGAGTCAGACAAGTATAACTCTCCTTGCAGATTTGTCTGCGTATGACAACACAGAGAGATGATGCAACCCTGGCAGTGTCAGGTAAGCCTGGTCACAAACAAAAGGCCAGACCAACCAACCAAACATCTTGACTGCAAAAGCAAAACCCCATTGATACAGAGGTTTAACTAGACAAGCAGGGCTCGGGTAACTTAGCACCACGTGCCATGCATACAGAAGCAGCGGTATGAAATGCAAGTAAATTCTTGTCTTTACAGAAGATATTTTTCTGCTGTTCCCTTTATGGACATCTTGTTGTGAAGATGGACTGCAACTCTGAGCTGGATTATACGGTACTTAGGTCACTGGTTTCTTACCTCAAAGTTGCTCTGAGTAAGCATCTTTAAAGCTCAAAGCTGTAGCACATCATATACAACCCAGTCTTACTACTTCTTAAGAAAAGAACAAAAGGAGAACGACTAGGACAAGCACTCAGAATTTCACTTTCCATTAATGTCATGAAAGAAAGCAAGCAGCAGCAATTACAGGGGAAAAATAAAATTAAATATTCCCCCCCAAAAAATCAGAATTAAAAATCATCTGTGAGAATTACTGCTGATCTTTGCTCAACACTGCAGCTTAAAGAGAAACAAGGAGGGGAGATTCAGACATTATCAGGAGATCTTTAAAACTGGCTTTTACTGTTTGACATGGATACATACAGAACTGACAAAGACAAAAAGTCTGTAAGTAAAACCTTAATTCCGTATGTAAGGTATTTAATTTGGCTTCTGTTGCCTAGAATTGCTTGAATCCTCAAGAACAGCTAGCAGACACCAAGAGAAAAGAACATACTTAGGACAGCAGCAGAGAGGGGGTTTATTAATTATTAAAATCTCTGTATTTTATTTAGCTTCTGCTGCCATCTACAGTAGCCATCACCAATCTACACAAAGAGCAGGTACAGCAGTAAGAGGAACAAAATAAACCTTCAGCACAAGAACAAGCTGGGCTAAAAAGACACAGTACTTTAACAGTCACTGGAAGAACCTCTTTGTAGACAGCGTCTCTCTCTCTCAGTAAGAGGCTAAAAATTCATTCACACCTACTTCTCTGCTCTGTAAATGAGTTAACTCTTCCACATAGCACATAGATAAAAGCACAAACTTCATCCATCTGTGTGAATCAATACAGCAGTGGAGCTGCCTATGAACTAATCAAGTTTTAATTTCTCTATAAGTTATTGGTATTATTGCTCCTTAGAAGATTTGTACATGGGTACCAAATCGTTTGATTCAGTTTCTAATTTTTCTACGTGGTTATTTCATGAAAAGATGAACACCATATGGAATTTATTTTTAATCTTCTTAAGAGCCTTGTCTAATCTAAATATTTTTCACTAGCTATCTTAGTAGAAATTTTTACATTTCTGATAACAAAAAGTAATGCTGCATTTCTTCCCAAACCTGAATGTCTAATAAAACCTGCTTGTGGTAGAAAGTAATTTGTCCACACTGGTCATTTTTGCAGAATGTAACAATAAAAAACAAACAAAAATGTAGTATATTTTTTAGTATTGCTGGGTTTTGAGCCCAAAACTGCATTAGGTCATAAAATGCCCCTGCTAGAAGATTTTGATATAGAGCACAGCAGCATATGCAATTTTTTCCAGTGGATGTATAAGTACAGTAGAATGTATAGATTGACAATCTGCCCCGGATGTTAGAAAACTCACTCAGGTTTTCAGTCTACATGAAACAAAGGACTGAATGAAATGATAACATTTACCTTAATGCGCATCTGATTTAGCTTGTGCTTCCTAGCCATTTTTGCCTCAGCAGAAATTTTCTTAGTAATCTACATGCAGGCCACATATGGGTCTTGATACATATCTACATATGGATAGACAGATTGTGTATATTACATTACACAATATGAAAATATATGCACTAAAAATAAACAAATATGAAAATAATTGAAACTATTCTCTCATCAGTTTATGATATAAACAAGATGTGAGTAGCATTCTCCTTCTTTTTGGGCTGTGGCAACATTACAAGCTCCCTCTGACTTAAAAAAGCCAAGATATCTGTATTAGCCAATAGCAGTCTGTTCTATCATACTTCAGAGAACAGAACGCATGTCATTTTTACAAACCAAAAGTACTTTTCTAGCATACAGTGCTAATTCACTGAATCAAAAAGCTCACACCAGTGCTAAAGCTCAGAAATATTTAGGAAGAGTTCACTTCTCACTTTCCCTCCTTCCAGCAATCACCAAATAACCTTCAACAGCTAACAAACAAAACCCTCTGAATGCCAGTTAGTAAAGCTATTATGGATGCAACGAAATAATCCTTAATATGTTTCTCTTCTACATAAATAAATATAAAGCCAGTAAGAAGACTAGACTAGTCAAATAAAAGATCAAACCAAAATTAAAAACATATTAAATTACAACTGAACTAGAAATAAATCAGAAGAATTGGGCTGCATTCTTTTTGCTTCATCCAAACAGAAGCATCGATGGATTTTGGCATCTGATTTCAGCCAGAGGCACCCACTGAGTTTCAGGACAGCGAGCAGTTCTGCCAGGCTGTCCCAGTCTCGGGGCCTGGTGGGTACGGCTCACCACAGTGAGGACACAGTCCCCTTTCATTTAAAAGATTTAGGATTCACTAATGAAACAAAGCAAACACTCATTTTCAAAGATGTCAGGAACACATAAAAGATGAGGAAGTTTACTAATTTACATTGGATGTGTTTGTTAATGAACTGTGCTTTTCCTCCGTGCCTGAGAATGGGAAAACCTGTGATTAAAGGAATGCTAATTTCCTTCTTTACTAAATAAATAAAGATGATTTATTTTCCAAGAAAACGTGGACTAAACATGTTTTGACAGACACCTGTAGTAACAAGGTATCAAAAAGGAGATCATTTTTTAAAGAAAAAAAAAAATTGAAATGCAAACAGTAGAAGGGAAGAAGGGGTTTTATAGGAACGTTTTCTAATACTTTCATCAGAGCTAAATGTTTTTGATAGAGCTTGCCCCCCCACACCACCTGTACAGTCAGTGTTTTTTTTAATTTAGATGGCCTTTTGCAGAACATAAAAATCTTCCCTTTTAACATTGTCTTTCCCTTGGCCTCTGAAAAAAACAGACTTGCAAGAACAAAGGTAGCTGCTGCAGCAGTCTTGGAGCCAGTAGGCTCTTCACCTTTCCAAGCGGCTATAAGAGCATCCTCTGGATGAAGAGCCTGCCTTTGCTCCAGGCAAGAGGGAGCACAATGGGTCTTGGAAGACAGGAAATTCATGTGCCCACACCAAATCAGTTCTGAAAACAAAACATCCTCTTCAGTACACCCCAGCACAGCAGCTTTAAAAATATTCAAAGATAAATTAGACAAGAAACCTCCTTTCTGCAGCCGAGAGGTGCGCAGCCCTTCACCAGTTGTGCAAGGTGTGAGGCTACAAGCATGCCTTACTACTACTGGGGAGCTGTTGTGGTGCTAGGAAGCATCAGGATTTATCCACGTTGGGGACTGAGCAGAAAAACAAGCATTTACAGCTATACAAACTACACAAAGATAGCCAATTAATCCCATTTACTCCTTATTTTGTTTAATATATGTAATTGCTAAACGAAATGGCATTATGCCATCTAGGTGAGCAGCTGTGCAGACCTGCAAAGAAATGCTGGCATCGAATTCTCCTGCCACTCCCTGTAACTTCACCCACACCAACAGCGTACACACGTCTTCAGCGTCGGCTCAGGCAGCAGAGAAGCTGTGGCTGAGATGGTTCCCGGAGTCTCCTCTTCACTCACGGCACGGCCGGCTCAGACAGGGCTCCCTGCCTAGGAAGAGAACGTCCTGAGCTGCACAGCAGGGGATGAACGAGGGAAAAGGTGATGAACAGGAGCAAAACATCCACAAATCTCACCTGCTTCTTCCTCTGCGCTCTGATTGCACCTAATCTCACAGGTAATCACTAAAATACCTTTAGCCAGCTGAAGCCAAAATCCAAGGGGTTGTGAGAAACAAAAACTCTTTTGTCCTTTCATTAAACCTGTCTCTACAAAAGCTAAATAATACACAGTCACATAATCCTTAATTTTAATTCTTTGATTAATATTAATACTAGAATAAGTAAGTGAAAAAGACAACCTGTAAATTCCATGTTCTACAAGTCAATTCTTAAACCTAAGGGGAAATTTCAGTTTGAAGGAAATAATATTCTAATGCTGTATTTGCCTCCACTCTTTTGCTGTTCTGTGAGAAGCTGAACTTGCAAGTCGCCTTTCAGTGCTGTTGTCCTTGGGTATAGGGGCGTGCCCTGCTGGTGGAGTGGGTGCAGGAGAAGGTTATAAAGTGTTAATTACAAGCTCAAAGATCTTCACTGAGGGGCTTGTGTGCCCTAGAAGGAGGCTGTACTCTTTGCAATCTGCTTCTCCAAGTAAAAGCTGGTCTCCAGGTATATCTGGAAGGTGTGTTGCTGCAGGATCTCCTGAGTATGCTGCTGTGCTTTTGCAGTGGTCAGTCCTCTGGAGACATGGCTTGCAAGTGCACTCAGGTTATGCTCAGGGTAACTGTGTTACCTCTGGATCATTATTTCTTTGGAAAATACTTTGGAAAAGTATTTCTTTCAAACTACAGCTTTCAGCATGGCTCTGGGTCTCAAGCAGAAAGGAGAGAAGTGCATCATTGTTTTTATTGCTCAAGGCCCTCTTTTAATTTGTGTACTGGATGAAAAGATCTCGAGTTTTACCATTACACCTTTTTGATTCAGTTCCTGAGGGATGTCCACTGTATTTGCAGTAGGGCATGGTAGTGCAGTTACATGTCTGCATATGTAATCGTACACTAAAGAGGAATTCTAAGGTTCACTTTAGTGTATTTGTTATTGAATTCCTTAAACTTGCAAGCATGAAATTTTATCATTTTTACATGTAACAACTATATGTGCACACACAAGGTATGTATAGTTATGTCTGCACATATTTTATTTTTTTGCATGTGTTGCTTATGAAATCTTACCCTAGGGATACAATTCTCCACCTGAAGGCAGATGTCCCAGAGAGTGCACCATTCATTTGAACTGTATGTCCATAATGCTATTCCCCACCACCATTGCCTTACCTATGGTGCTGGAAGCTTAGTTTTCTGACTCTGCAGCACAAACTCTCAATGGTACTGAGTGAATAACTGCTGTGTTTTATGGGTTTCCCACAGGAAAGTTCAGAAGTATGTGGCCCTGTAAAAATCAGCAAGTGTGTTCTGTAGATAGCACAAATGAGTATCGTTTGAGATTTTCATATATCCTTCCTTTCTTGGAGAAGAGTTCTTCCCAGCAGCAGCCTTTGGGCCCATCCCCGAAACTATTAATACCAAAAAGAAACAAATCAGTGATGTTTTTATAGAAACACAGACTGTTACTTGGCCCAGAGCTTTTCCTAATGAAAGGAAGAAAGAAACCTTAGTGTCTGTATATGAACTTTTGTGATTCAGACGAAATGAGGCAACAGGCTTCTCTGTACGTAGAACAGTCATGGATTTTGTCAGCAAACTAGGAATGCAGCGTAGTAAGCTAAGTGTAGCCAGGAAATGAAGATTGATCTCAGCCATACAAAAAAATAGTTTGGCAGCTAAAAGGTAAATATCCCAATTCATAAATATCCTCTCCTTTTAAAAATGGTTTCTAAAAATTATCGTAAGATAAGATTCTGTACTACTGAATACAACAAACTATATATCCCAAAAAGTCCTAAAGTCAAGGGCTTAAAAATTAGGAAGCAGCCCAGTGCAAGCTACCTCTGTTTGGACCTGGAACATCATTGCGTATGTGAGTCATGTGGAAAAACTGGTGCCCAATCACGTAATTAACGTCTGTTAGGTAATTCATACACTTAAGTATGCCAACTCCAGAAATTCACATGGGAACAAGAGTACAAGGAAAAATAGTGGTATACGACCAAAATGTCAAGAAGTATAGAGAATGGCCCAAGAAACTAGATGGGTGATTGAGACAAAAAATGCCTTGACAGTAGTAGGGACCCCCAGCCAGAAGTGGTAGAACTACTGATGCAGCAGACTGAGAGTCTCCCATTATCTAAGTGGCAAGGAGATCCCAGAGATCTCTGGCATTTAGTTTAAAGAATGGCCGAGCATTATGTAAACAGATTCAAATATTTTTTGACAAAGAATCACGTTGATTTGGCATCTTCTCCCCAAATTATTAATGCTTTTATAAAGATATGAACATGAGGAATATTCTAATGGCAGAAAGAAGAGTTGTTGTTCAGTGCTGTAGAATAATCATCACCATGAAAACATTGCTCATGGGCTTGTCAGCCTGGTTTTGATCCTGGATAGAATAATTGACATTAACTAGTTAACTTTATAATTGCAGCTTAGAAGAAGGCACCCTCTTTTAATGACAGTGAAAGATTAATGGAAGAGAGATCTCGCTAAGAGAAACAGATCTAATTAAATAAATAGATAAAAAAGACATACAAAGGAAATAATCTTTACGTAACATTGATATATTGTGCCAGAGTAATTACCTTGTTTCTAGAAGACTGTTGAAATTACCACTGCTACACTGAATTGGTTAAAACCACTCCATCCATTCCTCCCTTTCAGTGGTTCCTTGGGAGCCATTCCCCACTGAGCAGAGAGAACATAATTTTCTTGGGACTGGAAAGTGGCAGAACAGAGGTTAGACTGTTCCCCTTGCGTAGTACAGGATGTGCCTGTGGGGAATACTGCCTTCTGTACTCTGGTCCAAACACTGTTAAGGATTTTACATTAAGATGTCACAGGATAAAATCCATAAACTGTAATGTAGGCACCATCCCAAACTTATGCTTTGCTGATCTTGGAGAGAAGCATTATAACTTCATTAGCCCATTGAATAAGTTTATCCAAGAAATTAATGAGGTAATTTGATTGCAGCCTACAAGCACTTACACTATTAAATCCTGCAACATGAAAAAAGGCTCTGTACCAGAGCCAGGATCTTCTACAAGTGTCCAGACCAGTCAAGCCTGGAAAGAAACTGTACATTTATAACCCTGATGGGAATTGTCCATTGGAACAGTCTTCATTAAATCAAATAGGACAGCTTTCTAAAAGCTTGACCTTTTCTCACTGTTTTATTGGTATAATTAAAACCTCTGAAATAACGAAAAGGCGTGCTTTGCCTTACCGTAAGCAGTACCAGCCTAACTGCTCTGTCACCTGCTCTTTGGTTCTCATTTCTTTGTAAAATACTTTCAAACACCGAAGTGGCAGTGGCGAAATACAGAATTTCTGATGCAAACACAGTTTTGCACAATTCTTTTTTTTTTTTTTTTCCTACTACATTAACGTACCGTTTAAATATTTATTTATTTATTTTCTGGGAATTTTAGGTGAAGATGCTCTGCTGCCCTCACCTCAGAATATCTCTATTCTTTCTACCAACATGAGACACTTCTTAACATGGAGTCCTGTGACCATCCAGGGTGAAACTGTGAGATACTCTGTTGAATTTCAGGGGTAACGTCTGGTTTCTATGTTGTTTTTTCTTCCTTGCTCTTTTAGCGCTGTTTACTCAGACTTACAGTCCTGCATAGTTCAGATGTCTTGAACATTGTTCAGTTCACAAGTGTAAGAGAAGTTTGATACTCCAGCACTGCTGATCATGAGTGGAAAAATAATAATAATAATAATAATAATAATTTCTGGTCTAATGCTGAGGCTGTTTATAGGCCATGCTTGAGGTGATTGTTAATAGATACCTGAGTAATCCAAGGTATGCATTAACCCTACATACGAAAAATACCTCTGTCCAAAGAATTCAAAAATTAGAAAGTTAAGTGACAGCTCATTTAGAAGAGGAAAGAGATTTATTCAGCGTTAGTCTTTTAAACATACTATAGAATCACAGAATTGGAGGGGTTGGAAGGGACCTCTGAAGATCATCTAGTCTGACCCCCCCCCCAAACACACACAGAGCAGGACCACCTAGAGCGCCTTGCACAGGATGGCACCCAGGCGGGTTATGAATATCTCTGGAGAAGGAGACAGCACATCCACTCTAGGAAACCTGCTGTAGTGCTCTGTCATCCTCCCAGTAAAGAAGTGCCCCCTCATATCGAGCCAGAATCTCCTGTGCTTCAGTCTGTGCCCATTGCCTCTTGTCCTGTCACTGGGCACAACTGAAAAGAGACTGGCTTCCCTTCCCTCCTCTTCCCTTCCTTTTCTTTTCCGCAGGGAGTATGAACGTGAGTATGCTAATGAGAGCTGGATCCCCATCTGTGAGTGTTCACTCATTACAGCCACGGTGTGTAACATCACAGAGGATATCTCAGCCACTGTGGCCTATAATCTGCGTGTAAGGGCAGACACTGGTTCTCGAAGATCACAGTGGGGCACCCTGAAGGGTTTCTTCAATCGCATCACAAGTAAGTCCTGCTATTTGAGTTAAGCTACATCAGTTAT
>CM021778.1:10591888-10855619 GCA_011076525.1 Nettapus auritus
ATTTGCTAATACATTAACCCAATGTTACTTTTAACCTTCAAATAGTGTTATCACTTTTTTTTTTTTTTTTTTTTTTTGAGACATGATCATGCCAAGCACCTTATCAGCTTTTGATTTAAAAGTACAAAGCAGTTTTCCAGGCCTCCCATTTGTGGCACAGTCATCATGAGCATACTTTGATTTCATGTGGTCTTACTCTTCAGCATTACTGGCAATTCACTGTGCATAAGAACAAATTCTATTAAGAACATCCCTTCTGTATGTTCTGTATGTTCTCCTTCCTTTCTTGAAAGCAAAGAGGCTGAAACCAATTTCAGCTACAAGAGAGTAGTAAAGAATGGCATAGGTAAGTGGTGCAAATACAATCTCTGTACTACCTTGAATCATGATTTGTGAAGGTGCAGTGTGTAGTTTCATCCATGCTTGGCTGATTCTGATTGTTTCACTAGTATCCCTCACAGCAGAATCCCAGACCAAACCAAGCTTTGAATATCAGAGTAAGCATTAAGCAAATCACCAACAGATTTACTTGCATACTAGTTATAAAAACATGTCGCAGCAGGTCGTCAGCCCAGCCAAATATTTCTAAAACCATGTAGATACTGAAACAAAATCTGGATTCATGTGTGAACTGACTGAATTAACCCGAGGCTTATATTGTTTTCCCCTTCACCTTTGAATAACTGCCAAAATTCCCATGAAGGAGGAATGGTTTCAAAGTTCCTGTTCTGTATATTAGAGCTAAGATAATGCCCAAAAGCAGAAGAACAGGCCTGACCTGGTGTCTCAATTTCTGGTTGCCCAGCTGGTTCTGCTGCTGTTGATCACACCCTCAGGCCAGACACTTCCTCCACCAGAGAAAATTCAAAACCTTTCAAGTCTGTGCAACTCAGCTATTGCCAAACTCCCCCTCACAATGACAGTCACAGTCTTCTTCCTGCTCAAAATCTCCTGCAGTATCCAGACAAGCAGGGAGTAGTACAGAGAGATGTTTCTCCCCCATTGAGGCAACCGGCTATTCCAGACTAATATTACTGGGCTCATGGTGGCAGCTGAAGGACAGTCATGGTGGGGACCCTCTCCTACCTGGGAAAAGGAAGACTTGTTTGAAGATTTGCCTCAGGTGTGATAACAGTGCTCTCTCTCTCTCTGTTGGCAGCTTCCCTGACCCCACCTCCAATGAAGGTCATAGCAGATGGGTATCATTTACTAGTGGAGCTGAAAGACATGGGGCCTGCCTTTCAGTTCTGTGTTGTCTATTGGAAGAAAGGCCAGGAGAGTAGGGTGAGTTTTACCCTTGGATTTGGGGCACAAACAGAAAGCCGATGTGATTTAGAGTGAAAGCATGCAAACATTTCCCAGGGTCTGTTTTTCAAGTCCAAGATGCTGCTGTGAAGCTGCCCAGAGGTCGTATGTGCCATATTCCTCTGTGCTTCAGGCTGGTGAGGACCACTGCAGCCTGCTTAGTGCATCCAGAGCCCCGATGCTTTCGTATTCCATGGCTGTTAGTTTAATAGGCTTTTGAAATGAATCTTGACTACCTTTTGGAAATCCAAGTAAATGAGTTGAACCTAGCCCATGAGCTTAAACATTAGAAAGCATCCTATAGGCTTGAGTCTAATTTCCTTTTACAAATGAAACACTACTCTTCAATACATGATACTAATCACCTAAATATTAATTCCAGACTTCATAATAGATTCTACAAACTGGACTGTCACAAACATCAGGTTTACTGGTTAATACATGTCCAGATCTTTTAATCTTGTAATATTTTAATAATTGTCACATTAGACATGTCTGATTTGACTTTTTGCAACAGGTTACACAGAGCAAACAATGACCTGATTTTTCCTTGAAATCTTTTCGAACTAACTGCTCTCAAGGTCATGTTTCTGTGGAGAAAGGTATTTTGATGGAGAGATGGACTTTGCCCGACTAGAAGAGCCCTGCTGGCTTATTGGAGATATCAATGTGTATGCGATGGTGGAGGCTTATCAAGCCTCCTGTGAGCAGAGGCTTTGCCTCTGCAACACAGCAAGATTTAGGAGCAACTAATTTTCACCTGTTCTCTCATGACTGGGCAGGCTGGGAACAGCAACTTCATCTTGCTAACAGTTCATGGAGTTGTATTTGTTACAAGAAAATCAGGATACAAGAAATTCAGGTCAGGTTCATCTGCTGTTTAAACTGTACTGGAATGCGTTACAGTTGCGCACACCAAATTCACTCACTCCTCACTAGCCCAGTCCATCCCCTCTGTGACCCTGTGCTCCAGTCATGCTGCAGCTCTTGCACCCCTATCACAGCATATCTCTGGCAGCCTTATCACATCATGCTAGAACAGGCATGATTTTGGCATCCCCCCCACCCCAAAAAATAAAAAAAAAAAACAGATCCCAGATCAGTCATCAATCCTGGGGAGTAAGTCATGGTCTAGTGTTCTGGCTGAACACCACTCTTTGGCTCATGACTCTCTCTTTGCATCCCCTCCTAGTCTTCCAGACGTGTGGTTTCATTCATGTGTGGTCTCATTCTGCACTCAACTATGCTTCTTAGTCTGCCGTTTTGCTATCTCCTCTTATTCACACAATCCTCTGTGACACCTCCTGCTCCTGTTATTCTCCTTCCTTTTCTCCCGGTAAAGTCTGGGCTATCATTATGTTAGGAATTCTGCTCTCATTTAGGTCCTTGCCCTACATTCTGATGTTCTCTTTCCTGGGCCTATGGCAGATGCAATGGAAGATGGTGAAAGATGTCAGCTCCACAGTTCACCTGGACGCCATGGAGGCAGGACATGATTATTGTGTAAAAGCTCAGACATACGTCGAGACAATCAACAGAAGCAGTAGCTTCAGCCAGCCACAGTGCGTGAGGGCACAAGGTAACAGCCAGCCTTCCTGCCTCTTCCCTTTGTGTCCCAGGAGGATAACCCAGCATCTCTTATTTTTGTTTACAGCCACTATCTCCTGTCTTGTTTATAAATGTGCTACCCATTTGTTCCCTGGGGGAAGTGAAAAAGGAAGACTTGGGAGCACAGGCCCCTACAGTGGCATGGGTATCCTTATCTGGAGTAGGCTGACAAAAAAATCTCACCCGGGGGGGTAGGACGGGCAACTGCAGAGGGCAGAGTCTGATTGCATTGAGTGGTTTGTCCTCACGATCTGAGAAATTTTCCTGCTTCTGTTGTTTCTAGGTGGCAGATCCTTGTGGCTTGTTACTGCCATGATGTCCTCTGCTGGCTTTGCTCTGGCTGCTTTAACCCTGCTTTTCCTTGCCTGGAAAACAAGTAAAATCTTTCAGTATTCCTGCTGCCCCATTGCTGTCCTGCCAGACACACTGGTAACTTTTTTTGCTTTGCTCTATTGTATTAAGGATGATGTATATTCACAGAAGCATGGGGCAGGCCCAAAAAGCAGACACATGCATATGAAGACTTGCTTATTCCAGTGTGATGGCAGAGCTGGTGTCCAGGGGAAAGAGCAAGCACACCATTTATCGTAACTTCAGAAACAGGACAGCAGAAAGTCCATATGAGCAGTCAGCTGAGCTGTAGGGGTGAAGCAGCCCACATGAGGTGGTTGCATGGCTGTCACTGCCTTTGGTCTAGAGCCCTGAGTAGGGACAATGCTCCTGGTGCTTGCAGGAAGCAGCTTGGAAAGTACGGGCTGACCCTGCTTGACCAGCTGCTCCCTGAACAAAACAGCTGTGTCATTGGCAACACAGCTCCATGTCCTCTGGCACCAGCACTGAGCTTCTTAACTCCTTGGCGAGGATAAAACTGTTATCGAAAGCAGCCTCTTGTCTTGCTCACCCAGGAGGAGTACATTGAAATCAGTAGCTTAAACGTACTGTACAGCTCAAGGGAGACTGCAGGCAGGAGCTTTTGTGGTTGTGATCTGACCACTGGGTCTCTGCACAGTTGTGGCAGGCAGGATGAGAGGAGGTTTGTGGGGAGAGGTGAAAGATGGACAGACTAGCTCATCAGTCTGAGGATGTTTGAAAGAGTGTATTTGTTTTACAGAAAGCAGCAGAGCCCCCCAGCCAGCTGATACTGTGTGGGAATGGAGAAGCTGAGCAATGTGATCTGATGGTGTGTGTGATGCCTTCAGAAGAGGTTCTCCGACTTTGGATTCAAGAAACACTTTAGCACACCCCCCAGAAAAAAAACCCTGATCCTGTGGAAACATCTTCTAAACAGACCTGGAAGATCATGCTTCAGCAGGTGTCCTCAGAGTGCCAACAAGTAGCAATGTTAACTTTGTGTATAAAATCTGCTGTGAAAAAAGTAGTGTGTATGAACATGCAGCCTGCTCTCATCCTCTTCATAACACCTTCATCCACCTACAGAAAAGCCAGTAAAGGCCACAGGTGACAACTGCCAATTTCTGTACTTTCCCTTCATATCCATACCTATGACCAGACAAAGGTTAACTCAGCTTCCCTTCACCTTTCTTAGCTACATAGATGGTGCCAAGGTAGAGCCTACTCTTCAGGCACCAGTTCACCAGAACAATAGGTGTAGGGGTCCCTTAAGTCCCTTAAGCCCAAACCACTTCACTGTCAGCATTTTTGCCTCAGTATTTTTTTCAAAGAAATTACCCTGTGATGAAATAAGCATCAAGAGCTTCTTAGATGGCTAAACAGCTGGAACAAACAAGAAAAAAAATGGTATCAGACCCTGAGCTGAGGTTATGCTTGTTGAAAATAATGTTGAAAATGACTGGCCATGACATGAGAATTTGCTGCATGTGACAGATAACAATGTATGGTGACAATAAAACTTACAGCACCATGAGGGATGGCAAAGGTAGGCTCAAGAAATGGGAAAAGAAACAGAAAGAAGGACAAAAAGACGTGCAAATAATGTGGCTGGGGCTGTTTAGGGTGCCTTCTGGGCAGCCTCATGGTTCATCCCCACAGCTGAAGGAGGATGCTGACTATGTCACACAGGGCAAACCTGTCTCTGTGGCCACGAAGGCCAGGGTGGGGGGCAACTGGAGTGCTTACCTTGGCTAGCGGGTGAATATCAGGAAGGATTTATCAAGCAGCCCAGCATTACCATGTCTGTGGCTATTTCAGGCCTGATGACACCTTTTTCTTATGGATATCTCGTCATCATGTTAAGGAAGGAAATCTCAAAAGATGAAGAAAAATTCCTGCTAAATACAGCTAACAGCTCTAGTAGTTTTGCATATACCGCTATTATGACTCTCACTGCCAGGACAAGCCATTTT
This sequence comes from Nettapus auritus, assembly GCA_011076525.1. NCBI lineage: Eukaryota > Metazoa > Chordata > Aves > Anseriformes > Anatidae > Nettapus > Nettapus auritus. The sequence continues at coordinate 10,597,126 of CM021778.1, forward strand.
AACACCCGGGGAGCAGACCTGTGGTAGGCAGCAGGGCAGGGAAAGGCACTGCGTCCTTGCAAGGCTGCATCACATCACCAGGTGGCAACAAAGCACCGCGAAAACAGTGAAAGCGACAGCCCCAGCTCCGGCTGCTCCCGTCCGGGCAGTTCCGCAGCCTCCCTGCCTCCGCACCCCGCTTCCTGGCCGGCCCCCCACCTTCGTGCTTTTTGTTTCATTCCTAACAGTATTAGGACCTTCTTAACAACGATCAGGTTGGTAGTGCTGAATCAGTAGCAGATTGTAGGGTAAGAAGTTCCGTGCGCTGGCTCAGGGTTGGTAGTCAGGTTGTGGCTAATGAATGGGGGAAAGCCTAGTTGCAAATACTTCATACAACGAGTCCCAGGCGAGAGGACTGGGGAGCAAAGAGGAGGAGGTGGCATCGTGGCCTAACCCGAGCAGTGCTGGAAGGCCCAGCCAGTTCTGCTGCCAGGCTGAGCTGGGAGCTGCAGGGGGAGGCAAGCAGCGGCTGAGCTGGCAGCGGGTGGCAGGGAGCAATGGGCAGGTGAGCAGGAGAGTCGGTACCGAAGTGCTCTCCCGAGCATGCCTACGGGCTCTCTGCCAAGCAAGTCTCCAGATGGCTTTGCCCAGTGCTCAGATTTTCAAAATAGCTCCCCCTTACCGAAGTCTTGGTGATAAAAAGTTGAGTTAGTGAGCTCCTGAGCTTTACATCTGTCCTTACTTTATTCCCCATTGGCTGGGATGAGTTCAGCATCTTGGTTTGTAGTGTGCCCCACAAGGGTGTTCCTGTACAGGAAACTGATCTGTTGCTTGTCCAGTCCATGAGCAGCCTTTGCACTTCTATCTCTTTTCCCCCTGACTGTGTTGCATTACTGCAGTATTGGCAATTATTTAAGGAAACAGGAAAGCAGGGAAAGAAAAGGCTTGTTAATTTGAATGTGAATGGCTTTTAAACATTATTTTAATAGATTTTTTAGCATATTAAGCGTAGTGCATATGTTTCTTTCCCACTTGCAATAACAGATTTTATGACCTTCCTCACTGCCAATAAAGCGGTTAAACAGTTGTACAAAAATGCCTAGACAATGTTAAACAAAAGAGACACACGGAAAACTATTGCAACGGGGAGACAGAAGGGAAATGTTTAAGTGCTGCTGCTATCTTAGCAGCAACATTTACATCAGGAGATTTCAGTTTGTGTCTGTGGAGACTTGAAACCAAATTTGAGATGCTGACTGAAAGTACCTGGAAAGTTTCCAACTTTGAAGTATGTGCTGCATTTTGCCAAGCCTGAAAATTAAGGAGTAAAACAAGAGCAATTATTTTGCCATCCATGCACCCAGTAACATGGTGACATTGCTGTAGGGAGCTGCCATCAGTCACTCCTTTTAGTTCATTCCCATGCACTGAAAGAGTTAATCGTGCCGTAGCAGTCATGGCAACGGCTGCCTTTGATAACTGATCTTGCTCCCACGACCATGCCTTGCAAAGGCAGGATCAGAAAACTAACTGCAGCAAAGAGCAATGTGTTCTGATGAACTTTGCTCTATTTCTTTCCATTGGTATGGTGGTAAGTGGCTCCATTTCTTTCTAAATACACTTCTTTGTTACTTTCATCAAAAGATGTTGCATGAAAATAAAGTACAAACCTGCATCACCTTTTTAGTGTGTGTTTTTTTGTGTGTTTTTTTTTTTTTTTTTCCTATGCTGCTTATAACCTGTGGGATGTAATTCCTAAAACAAAGTTTTCCTGCAGACTCTGAAAAAGCAGAACAGAAGAAGTGCTGATAAGATCTGTTTTCAAAGAAAAAATATTTAGTCTATTGAATACAGACCAGTGTAAAGACTGTTGAATACATGAACTTTTAAAAAAGGGCTTACATGTTATATAACTCAACTGACAAGAAAGCAAGAAAGTTGATTATCTGTTCCATAACACTAACTGGCTGGAATATAACTTATTTTTTCCTGTGAAGTATATTTCCTTCGAGGTATATTACTGTTGGCAGTTTTTAAGGGCTGCTGATGTTAATATGCTGTCCAGCATTTCACTCTCCAATTGAATGGAGATGTATAACTTGATAAATTACCATTTCACGTATTTTCTGTATAACTAAAGTATGATTTTTTCTCTTTAAAAGTTATATTTCCTTAAAAAAAAAATCAAACGCTATCCAAAAGCACTACTTTGACTACAAATTGTTTTCAATTTCCAGTGAATGTGCTATGTATCCTAAGTGCTACAAAGATAATAAATATCTAAAGCGCTGCAGATAAAGATGTTTACTCTTTAAAGAGTTCATGTAGAAGAGATTCTGTTGCTAGCAGAATACCAAACTGCAGAAACAGAAAATTACTCGGTTCAGATCTATTATGGTCTTCTCTATAAACTAAACTATTAAAAAATAAATAAATTACTAAATCAAAGCATAAAAGGACTTAAAAGATGGCAAGGTTAAATGAAATTGCCCACATAAATACTGCACATGGAGCCCTACTTTGGTTTCATTCATTGTATGGGCTATAATTTAGCTCTTGACACAGAAATAGCTGCTTCTGAGGAGTTAAAGTCCCTGACCTCACCCAGGACCACGCAGGAGAACAGCAGAACAGGGCCAGATGCAATGACTGGGGCCAGACCCCCACAAAGGGATAAAAAGCCCCCTTTCCCCAGGGAAGTTGGGGGGAAGGACCGAGGTGGGGAGGTGGCCATGTACGTGAAGCAGGGGCTGGACTGTGTGGAACTTCAAGTTGGCGATGGCAAAGTTCAGAGCCTCGGGGTAAGGCTTAAGGGATGAACAAGTAAAGGGGATGTGGTTAGCAAGAAGGACAAAACATCAAATATCACTGTGCTAATTTCAAGCAATGGTCGTATGGGAAAATTAGGCAGCTTATTAAAAAGAAGAGGTAAGGGGCATACAAACAGAAAATATTAGCAAGTGGCTTAAGGCCTTTTTAAAGATCCCATAAGGCCTTTTTAAAGGCTCAGGGGCTTAAAGAAAATGCATTCTACCTGTCAAGATAGGCTTTAGTAAGAACAGAGAAAACTTGGCACGCTGAAATAACAAGGTGAGGAAAGCAACAAGCAACAGGGCACCCTGCAAAACCCTGAAGTTAAATGAGAAAAAAAAGGAGGGATCACAATTTCTGTCTGATTAAAAGTAAATACACAATAAATCAGGACAAAAAGAATTTGAGATACAACTTCCTAAAAACATCTAAACTAATAATAAATCATTTTCCAATTACATTAGAAATGGGATGCTTGCCAGGGAGTCTACAGGGCCAACAGATGAGCATGTTTCAAAGCAGATCTCAGAGAAGATAGCAATAGCAGAAGAATGAACTGAACTTGTAACAACTTTGTTTACTGTGAAGGATTTTAATAAGACTCCCAAGCAAGGTCCTTATATCTGAAAGCATAGGATTACCTTTCACAAGTGGGTGTGCTTGGAGTATTTGTTCATTAGGAAGAAAATGAGTAAGCTACACAATCTGGATATATTCAGCCTGGAGTTCCTGAATGTGGATGGGAGATTTGAATACTAGCTGTGGTGCATTGCTCTTCACAATCCCAGGATAATTTAAGCTGTGAGAGATCTCAGGGGGGCTCTAGTCCAACCTCCTGCTCATGGCAGGGCCAGCTCTGGTGTCAGAACATGTTGCTCAGGGCATTATCCATTCTGGCCATGGAAATCTTCAAAAATAGAGACTACAAAACCTCTCTCAGCAACCTGTGCACCATCCTGACTGGTGAAAAGAAATGGCTCCTTAAATCTGGACAGAAGTTCTCTTGCATTATTTTGGGCATAACACTGAACTTGTCAAGGCCCAGTAGTTTTGATATAGGTTGGAAGTTAGGTTGGAGTGTGGGGTTGGATTAAATGACTTCCAGAGAACCCCTCCAATTAAAAATATTCTACAATTCACATTTGGCAGAACTATTTTAATTGAGTGCTCTGTATCTATATTAAATTATGCAGTCCATTTAGTTTAATGGAGTTAATATTAACATATGCAGAATAATAGACCTATGTGAAACCTGAGCAGTATGGAGCCTCCAAGTAGAGCACATTGTGGAGAAAATTGGGATCTCTTCAAAGATGCACACACCATTAGGGGCTCAGTGGAGAGGTGACCCGTAGCCTGCTTGAGATGTATCAGGAAACAGAACAAAAAGGACTTTTCCCCATCTAAAACTCAGTCAAGCAAAGGGTTGGAAAGAACTTACTCATGATCAGCTGTGAGCCTGCAAATATTACCTCAAGCTCCCAACCTAAGCAGACAGTCCTTAAGCTACTGCTGAGCTTTTTCCCTCCTGCAAGTTCATTCCATTTAAATTCCCAGAAGATTTATTGTATTTTTCTTTTGAAAAATTGCTCTTTCATTTTGCCCCCCTGCTGAGGTCAGAAAGTTCACATAGTCCTATGAAAGTTGCCTTTGATACAAACCAGCTGCAGCTCTATAGCTTTTTTTACTACATATTGTGGTGTTCAAATCTACCTCCCACTTTTTATACGTATAACACTTATCTGCTGTGCTTTCATTCTATTAAATAGCATCCTGTTTGTCCTTCAGGTTGCTCATACATCTCATCCCTCCTGCTGCTATCCAGACAGACTGATGGCTAATATTTTCCCCCCCTCTTTGCCAAGTCCTGGCCCTGACTCCCTCTTCTGCCATCTGGTGCAACTTCATTGTTAATTTTGACATTGTTATCACACTGCTAAATTTGGTACTTTAAATGTAGCACCAAACTAAACCAGTTTAGCAGATGCCTCTCACCATCACTGTGTGTCTTGTTGGGATAATCTCACTCATTACTTGTGCAATTTGGCATTTTCATAGCCACTACTGCACAGTTGTTGATTTTTCTTCCACTGCACTGTGATATATTGTCGCCTGCCAGGTACAAGCCTTCTGGTCACCAGCCTGTCGTCCTCCTATTGACCTGTTCTCTTCCACTTGAAACAGTTAAGCAATTACCTAGCTTTGCCATGAAGACATATATTTCCACTCTGTTTTGCGTTGCTATCAATCTCTTATTTTTATCCTGTGTTGCTTTACCTTCTCCCATCTTCCCAGAGGACTTCTGCAAAGATTGAGATTTGAAAGGTTTTAAATCTTCTTGCTGTATGAATAAATTTGCTGTGTTCTATAGCTTCTATCTCAATATAAACTGCATGCAGTATTTTGCAAAATTCAGCTTCAGTTTCTAGAGCTAGCCTGACTGTCCTGCCTTCCTGTGGCTGCCAAACTTTGCATTAATGTTCAGGAAGACTACCCCACTTCCATTTGTCTCTGAGCCAGCAGCCCCAGGGCTGTTGATCCATTGGCTTGGAATTCTCCTTCATTTTCTATCTGAATCATGAGCCAGCGGTGACTTTGTCCTCTGTCATATAAAGGATATGCCTAAATCATTTTAAAATCAAAACAAGTGCCTGATTTTGGTCAAAAACATTTTTGCCATCCATTTTGTTCCACCGGGAGAGCTGGTAGAATGGAATTGACTTTTACACCTCCGTGGCTTTGTTAAAACTGCACGTTCTCAGACCCACTTCCCTCCTCAGCAGAAGCACAGTAGTACAGTGAAGTAGTCAAGAAGATGTATATATGATAGCATATTCCCTCCTTTACAGTGCACAGTGACAAACGGCAGCCCAGCATAGGTTATAAATTTCAGGTGCTTACATTTGGCCTGGAAGTGTGAATTTCTCTTGACTGACCCTTGAAAACCTACTCATATTTGGAAATCTACAAGATACGTGACTGCCATAGACACATGAACCCCCTGCCCATACATGAGCCAAAACACAGCAGCTGGTCACTAGAGAGCTTACAGACCAGCACAGACAGGGGGCTTTGACCACCACAGTCAGGTCAGCTTGGATTCTACTGAAGCTGCATTCCCTTGCACTTACCATGATCTGAGGGCACACACAACTACCACAGCTCTGTAGGCATGGAGAAATGGCTGTCTCCGATCCCTCAGAAGACAAACCATATTTTTAAATGTTTTCCCTTAGAAAATTATGTATGTCCCAACAACACTCTAGTTTTAAATTACAGTCTTTAACATCACCAGCATTAAAATAGGGATGCTAGAGTGCTTCTTTATGAAAACTTAAATAGCCAGCCCCTCCTGTTGACAAGCTTTTTCTTTCTGCTACTTCTAGTCTTGAATGGAATTTGGGAATGTTTTTGTACACAAATGCAGATCCTCTGATACCCCAGGTCACTCAAAGCTGAATGAAGCTGAATGCTTGACAGAAATGAAGCCACCAAAATAATACAAAGAACTGGTCCTGGTTTGTTGAGGTTGTCTCTGCCAGACATACTGGCCCCAGCAAAAATCCATCTCTGTATAGCCAACATAAGTAGCCTCTCCTATTCCTCTCTGGTAAAGTCTATTTTTCCAATAGAGCACAATTTCTGATGAGAGAATACACAGAAACATGAACACCAGGATACGTAACTTTTTCAAACAAATTTGCCTGGCCACCCCTTTCTGAGCTAAAAATCACACTGCCAAATCATATTCTACCTCTTACAGTGCATGGGCAAATGGATGAATCCTATTTATAACAATAAAATACATGGTCACATGAATGAATAAGCAACATTATTCTTCACACAAACATCACCAAATGTACACGGTTTACTCCTCTGCCAGGCAGAAACTGAAAACTACAATCATTTAAACTGTCTAGCTTCTGTCCATACAAATATATCGATAATAAAAGCAAATATATATTCAAATGAGAAAATGGAAAGGCAAGATGATACATGTCAGGAGTTAAAACGTTATTTTCAGAGCCTGAGCCAAGCTATTTGTTTTGAGGAAGAAGTCAAATTTTCATTAAATCCAGCTCAGATTTGATTGTTCAGCTACACGGGCTGGGATGCAATGCTCATAAGGTCTACACAATTTGAAAAGCTTTTGCAGAACTATTGTAGGGTGAGTGTAACCCTAGCAATGTTGCCAAAAAACTGGAAGAGATACAAATGAATTCATCTGTAATTAGCGTTTTAGGCACCTCCAAAGGCACAGTGGGATATAAACTTTCTATGAATGTGGAAGCCAGATGTCTGGGTTATAAAAGAGCGTGTTTGACATTTCTCAGCACTGCTACGTTTATTGTAGGTACTTTTGTTTTGGGGCAACCATTTTGCCAGGCCAAGGAGTCTATGAATATTGAAAAACTTACAAACTGCCAGTAAGTCTTTGATGTGCAAAAATGCTTCTTTAATTTTAGCAATAAAGAACATAAGTTCTGCTTCTAGAGTTCTGCTGAAGTGAATCTGTAATTTGTAATAATTTAAACATGTCTGAGCAAAGTTAGCATTGGAAAAAGTAACAAATATTAATTAAACTTTCACCTTACACCAACCCAACAGTCAAGATCTTCCTTGTGAAGAAATTCACAATTGTAATTCACTGACAGAAAAATTTAAATTCAGGGTCAGAAATGGATACTAAGGTCCCTTGTAGCAAATTAAAGAATGAAAGTCTTACCTAGGTAGCAAGCATCCTTTATATCGGAAACATTCCTTCTGTGAATGGGGAAAAGTTTTCTCATTACCCCTTAAGTATGAGATCAAAATAACTGTATAGAGCAAAGCAATTTAACAAAAGGCACAACACAAGAAAGGGAGGGATATAAAACTACTTGGTGTGGTATAGAGCAGGTGTGCATCTTTTCACTGATTTGCTGGGGAGGAGTTCACCCTGATCAGCAGCTTCAACTGCCAAGTGCAACCACATCCAGCCCCTTTCTGGGAGGCAACTGTTTGGATCAACTTTCAGCTCTACTCAGTGCTATAACAAAAGCAATTGTAAGAGAGAATCATTACAGCTGCACTGGCACTGCTGTGTTGAAACTCCATTTGTACCACCCACAAAAACACAACCTGAGTTTTCACAGCCTGTTTTCTTCCAAACTGTTCCGTAATCTGAAAGCAGACCCCTTTATACAGGGAATACAGAAGCCACAGCCCTCTTACTGTCCAGCATGGTCCTACATGGTCCTGATCTGTGGACAGATGTTGATAAATGTGTCCTGTTTTCACCAAATACCTAATAAGCACTGCTGCATCTTTATGTGTGCTGCTTTCTTTGTGCATAACCAACCTATTCAAAACCTGAGTCACAAGCAGAGGCACATTACGAAAGGGCAAGCTGGATGTGCTACCACCTTTGAGCAGTCAAACGCAGGGAACAGCATGGATATGGGAGACATCATATATGCTCTTTTCAGGTGGAAAGACAATAAGCTTCCCACAGGAGAAGCATGTTTAAAAAAATCACTCACCTAATGAGTCAGCTGGAGTCAAAATTACCTGGACACAGAAGCTGGGTTACAGTGGCATAATGGGTCACTACAGCATGATCAAGATGAGAATTGTTTGGCCAGTGAAGGATGGAGGGGCATGAAGGAAAGAGATTGCTCCTGAGTTAGGACTCATACTTTGCAAGAGTTCCTCAACAAAAATATTTTGCAGTCCGTAGCACCATACAGTCATGCCTTCTGAGAGAACACATCACCCACCAAAGAAAGAGGATGTGAAGTATTGTCTAATTTCTGACCTCAAAGATATCTCTGGAGAGAATACTGTCAAAATATCCCACATGATGATGGTCCTCTTCTCACGAGACCCCGTTTTTTTCAGAAGAAATAGTGCCTATAGATCTAGTCTTTGAGTGGCACAGACCTGGTGTCTAAGAAAGAATGAGCAACACCGAAAACTGTTTAAAATATCAAAACAAGCTACTCTGAGTCTGATACTTAGAAATGTCTTTGTCTCTGACCAATGAAAAAGACATTATAAATAAAAGAGAAAGCCCAGAAGGACAGACCTGTAAGAAATGACAATATTAAGAAAAATTACATTATTTTTTTAAACTGTTGATTTAAAAACAGCATATTATCCCATGCAGTTGACACTACTGGTATCAAGTAAACAAACAAACCAAGCACAACAAACCCCCCATCATCACTAGGGAACCCAAGTCCTCTCATTTTACTGAATGCTGCTTCTGTTTCCTACTAGTGAGAAACAGAGCCTGATTGAAAGAGTTCCTTTGCAAATACTATCATTATTTTAAATCCTCTGGGAATTTTTTTTGTGCTCAAGTAAATACTGAATAACAACAATTTGCACCGATTTCATAAGAAATAGTAAAGGAAAAGGGGGATAGTTGTAACTCAGGAAGGTATTTTTTCTCACAAAATCAGAGAAGAGCTATTGCCACAAAAAATATTTTTAAAGTTCTTGGAGCTATAATACGAAAACTACTTCTCTATAGAGTTCAAACCCTTCTGCTTTACTATGAAAGATAATACCACACAAATACAAGTTAATCCAGGCATCTGAACTGCTTTCTGTAACATTTCCATTACCCCTTCCATTTTTATACACACCAAATCTGATAAACAGAGATTATATAAAGAGAAATCTTTGGAGCTTTATAGCATGAGTATAGCAGAGACTAGTTTCCTTTTTAAAAAAATAAAAAAATAAAAAGTATTCCCAACACATATATACAGTCTGGCCTAATAATTAGGAAAAAAGCTGACTTCTGACTTTTTTTAGGAAAAAGACAAAAAATCATGTTAAAAGATTCTCTGGCTTTGACTTTACTTTGTGCTTTAAATGCTTAAGATTTTACAAGCTCTGTATCATAAATCATAAAAAAAAAAAAAAAATCTGCTTTATTTTGCCTTTTTCCATACTGACACTATGTTTGTTCTTGACAGACCTGTCTGAACAAGAATAAACAAAGTAACAAAGAACAGAAATAGAAATCTGTTAGGATTAGGAGTAAAAACAAAATCTCAAAAGTATTTAAAACAAAATTATCACAGCCAAAAAATTGGATGCTCATCTCCCTGGGGGATGAGCACCAGAGAGTGTACAAAAGTTGATGCCAGGACCTGAAAACACAAGTTATATAGCTGTAAACAGAGGGGATCGGTGAGAAAAGACCTGTAAAAACAATCTGTATTCATATTTGGAAAAGTGTGATGAGTTAGGTGCCGGCAAACACTTGAAAAATAATCCTGAAGAGCACTAGCTATCTTGTGAAGATATGCTGTCAAAGTTTAAAGTGCACAGTTTATTTCTCTCAGCAGGTAGATGAGCCTTTGAACATGGAAACATCTATATGCATTTCTAAATGAAATGTCCTTCAATATAAAAGGAAATAATAATCCTGTGGTCATCTAAATAGCTATCATCTGTATTTCTTGCATGCCATTAAAACCAGCTAAGTAATGCTGATCATCTGGCTGCAAGATCAAATGCTGAAAGGACTGGAACATGGAGCTGTATGGTGCAATTCCTACTGCAGAAGGAGGACTGCACAAAGGAGCACTCCTCTAGCACAGGCCACTGGAAAAAATCTGGTGTTGAGGTGGTAGTAGGTGACATTGTGTACAGGCAACAGAGGGCAAAATGAAGGTCCACCCCTGCTCTGCCAATCTATTCCATTAACCTTGCAAATTTGACCTCATAACTATTCTCACGGAGCTGCATTTTCTAAGAACTTCCTAGCTTATTTTTAAAAGAAAAAGTGTGAAAGGAAAAACTTAACCTGGTCCTTCCTGGCTTTCCTCAAGGAGATGGAACAGCTACCACCACATTCCATTCTGAGGGCACTAAGGCACAGGACAAGCTTTGCATGTTGAGTCAGTGTGCTGACTGAAAGTACGTGGTGCGACGAGAGTATTGGCATCTCTCCTGGTGTGAGCCTGTGGGGCTGTACAGCTATTTCCAGGGCTTGCTTTAGTCCATCTGCTACGACTGCTCTGAGAGTGTACAAACATCCCCATGGGCCTGGCAGGGTGTCCAGACAAGGCTGGAAGGAAGTGTCGCTCAGTCTAAGGCCTAGCAGGTATATGCAGTTTCCTCCCCTGCATAAAATTACACTCATCAGCATGGCCGCAGAGCCATTATAGGACAAATGAGGCAACCTCAGCGCTTGGATACAAAGGCTGTACCCTGTGTCCACAACAGGCCTGTGTGCAGATGGCACCACCACCATCACTGCATGGCCTGGTCTCCTCAGGGCACCCAGCATTCACCCGGTAGCTCTGAGCAAACGGGGAATGAGGTTGTCAACTCTGAGAGTCAGGCAGCCAACAGGACAGGACAACACACTTCTCTTTGGAAAGGGGATATGACACAGTGCTCCCCACCATCTGGCAAGTAAGGCCTGGGTTTGCTCAAATTAGTTCTTGCTGTCTGCACAAACCAGAAATGTCCTGCGGACCCACCGAATAACTGTGAGCTCTGTGTGGAGATGATAGCCTGTGAAAGGGGCTCCACCCGCTATTGTGAAGGAAACAAGTTCTGCTCACTACAGACATTCAAACCTGAACTCTCAGGCTTTGCTGACTTTCAGAGCAAACCCCTGAAGACAGAGAATTACACAAGGATACTCACAGCACAATCAACCCTTCAGTTTGCTGCTCATTAGCCCAGAGAAGAAAACCTGAAGTGCTGCTCCATCCCTCCTCCTCTGGTCAAACCCCTACCCTCTGGTATGTTGACAATGCATTTCTCAGCTACAGATGATGATTCTTTTTGGAATTAAGACGTGTCGCTCCCCCTCGTCTAGCTCGGCTGGCAGCACGATGCAGTTGTCCCCGAGGTCTGCCGAGGAGCACGGCAGCTCAGCAGCCGTCCCTGCTGACTGGCTTCTGACGAGTTTTTCCTGCCTCATCATACTACAAGCAGAGTACAGCGAGTCCTGCAGCCTGCAGGTGTCTCCCAGCAGAGGAAGCTGCAGAGCCCCTGGGGATCATGTGTGGTCCCCGAGCAGCTGTTGACTTGCTCCTGGTGCTCTTGGTGAGACAGACCCTCTCTGATCCTGTCAGCGTGCTGAAGAACACCGGCTATCAGAGGACGGCCGCACTCCCGCGCCTGCAGCTGCTCCTTTAACGTACAAAGGCAGGATTTCAAGTGAAGAGAAGAATGGGAGTCTGGCTGCAGCGTCTCCTTCGCAGCTATAACAACAGACTGGAAGAAGCTGAGAGTTTTGGTGCCTGGAAAACTGGATTCTAAATCGTGAGAGGCTTTGAAACACCACCCCGCCCCCCAAATAAAACAAAAACCTTTGACTTCTCTCAGCAGGAGGGGGAGGGAGGGCGGATTTACCATGAAGACAAATCGAAGATGCAGAGCCCTGCTAGCAGTGAGTCTGAATCTGATGGCTCTCCTCTTCTCCACAACAGCTTTTATCACAACCCACTGGTGTGAGGGCACACAGAGGGTCCCCAAGCCGAGCTGTGGGAAGGAGAAGAAGACAAACTGCCTCAACTACAGTGGGAATGAGACTGCCAATGAGACAAACCAGAATGTGGTTCATTACAGCTGGGAGACTGGAGATGACCGCTTCCTTTTCAGGTATTTCCACACTGGGATCTGGTACTCCTGTGAGGAAAATATCAATGCTTCTGGTAAGTGTAAAACAACTTCCTTCCAGCTTGTGTTGCTTTGTGTTTGTCTCGGCGTGATAGACAAGCTGTTCTATGCTGTATCTTAATGCAGATTTGCCCTGCAGACAGAGGCAGAAATTTAATATTTTGTTGTTGTTGTTAGAGCACAACCTGTTTCCAGTGAGAGCAAAGATTTGCTTGTTTACCTGCTGCCTGATGTGGGGTCTGTGCTCTAAAGCCGGATGAACCTCTGATCAGCAATATGTGTTCCCCCTCACTGGGCACTGCAGCCAGAGACTGGCCAGTGCCGCTCTTCTGAGCGCGGCTCCATGGAGCGCACAAAAGGCAGAGGCTCTTAGTTGTTATGGAGATTCTGACATTTACCCCATCTAATTGCAGTTGTCCCCTAAATAACCCAAAGGGCAGTGGTCTGAATGACAGTGAAAGCACAAAGCTCACTGTTTTTATCAGGCTGTAGCCTAGACTTCCTCTTTTCTAGTATCCATAAGTAAATGAGTACTCACAAATCCTTCCTGGTGGCTGGATTATATATTTTGTATTATATATATTGAAGTAAAGTAGAGAAAAGGTAGTTAAAGGACAGAACTGGGCACAAGAAAGCTTATTCCTGTTCCCTGCTCAACCGTTTACTTACTGAGAACCACAAGAGAAGACATCTCTTCAGCTAATCAGTAAAATCATTAGAAAGAAATCTCTTTCTGCACCCTGGAATTCACCAACAAATGAGCCGCTGGAGGATGGGAGGAATGCAGACTCTACTCCCAGAGCTGTCTGGTAGAGCTAGCATCCAAGCTCTGCTTTGAAAGAGCTTTGCTGCCATTGTCTAAGGAGTGGATCAGGAGGTTGGTCGTTCACCACTATTTGGAGAGAAGAACAGCTAATCATCCTCTGTGTCTCCTAAGAGACAAAAACCTCCCTGATAATGGGAAGTTTATGGGATCTGGTAAAACCCTATGACTGTGTGCTATGAAGCGGGGCAAACTTTGTGAGCAGCTCACAGTCCATTTCAAAGTAACACTCTTGACATTAGAAAAAAGATTACTTTTGGAAATATCAGGCCATACCAAACTAAGTGAGCAGCTTAAGACCCTCCAGCCTTCTGAGTGTTTTAACTGGGATTGGCACAATCAAACATGCCTACATTTCTGGCAGACACTGCAAGCTTTCCAAGCCAAGCTTTATGTTCAGGATAACTTGTAATTCTGTGACTCTAGCCCATTCAGAAAACTGAATTATCTTTGTGTGAAGAGAAATACAGTGCTCTATTCTGAAAGCTGTGCTGTAGTGAGTGATTTTAGGAGGTAGCTGAAAGCCAGCTTTAGAAAGTTATGGTGAAACCAGGAGAAAGAAGATTGTTTCTCCTCTCCAGTACACCACTACAGCAACCACGTGTGTTTCCTCTTATTTAAAACACTAACTTGCTGAAAAAGAACATTTCAATTAGCAGACCAAGAATGACTAACCTTTAGGACCCAATCAGATATAGGGACATACTGGCTTAGACAGACAACTGCCTTGTTCAGGATTTATAATAGTGGGGTTTTGTTTGTTTGTTTTCTGGTAAGGACAGGAACATTGTAATGGACACAGATTTAAATTTGGTTCCCAGAATTTCAACATAAAACAACCAGTCTTAGTCCAGACTTTCAGGTTTCTAGTACCTGACTATGTATTCTAGTACACTGTCATGGCCTTTTGCAGCCTGATTGGCAGTCATTTCATCTAAGCTCTAAGGCAGTAAGGCCACCAGCCAGCCCCAGTCCAACAGCACTGAGGTCATTGCTTATACATACAACTCCTCTGCTCTGTACACCTGTGTGTAATCAGTTCCACAGGCTGGTCACACTGCCCACAACATGCTTACAGACCACACTTCTGTAAGTATCACAAGTCATATAGTCACCGTGTTGTTAATAAACACCCTAAGGATGCCATGAGAATGTCAAGAAAATACCACTTAGCACACAGCAGTGTATTAAATCAGTCAAAATCACTAGCTGAAATGCACTTCGTACTTTCAATAACACTTTTCTTAAAGTTTTACCAATAGCATACTGAAAATGACTGCATAAGAAATTTAGCCTCAGTACTATCATTAGATGCTCCTTAGTCCTCCATTGCTATAAGTTACTGACTCCATAAAGTGTCAGCATCTTCAGACCACCCTTTGTCCAGTTCGCAGTAATATGTCCAAAATTCTCTCTCAATCCACATACTGAATGTACCATCACCAACACACTGTATTTAGCCAAGTGCTGTTCCTAACAGGTCTTGTAAATTTACCACACTGCTAACACTGTTATTCTGCGTCTTGGAGACCCTTCATTCTGGGTATCAATACCACATATTCCATACACAAAGCACTGTTCTGAAGGATCCACACATGACATTCCCATAAACATACTGTTTGCTGAACACTCTTCTTTTAGCCCCACCTGATGTCAACAACAACCTTCATCTAGGCTCAGTCTTTTCAGCAACCAATCTTCAGCTTCTCAGCTCTGTCAGCAGTACACATGGGCACAGACTTTGGTCAGTGCCATTCCTATAGTTTCTCACATATCCCTGATTCCTTGCTGCAGATGTCTGAAACAAAGCAACATGAATCCCACCTGCTATTCCAGTAATGCTCTGTGGTGTTGTGATGTTGACAAAACAAAACAAAATTTTTTGAGTGTCTTCCCTTCCCACTGCTCATCTGAAAAGTCCATTAAGATTACAGGTATAGAGGTGCAAAACCATGACATACACCGTCCGTATAAGACGAGCAAAGTGTGCTTTCATCATGCTGCAGGTTTCTAGGTTTCACTAACATCTCTAACAGAGATGGAATATTGTGATTATTTCTGAAATATTTTGTAAACCTAAGGTTTGTTTTTTTATCCAGCATACTTAGGACTGCTGAAGTATCTGAAAAATATTTTGCACATGAAAAATAAGATTCTGGGAAAAAAGGGACTCAAGCATATATATTCCATTTGTGTTTGCATCCTATTTCTGTCTCAAAAGTATACTGAATCCCAGTCTAGTAAAAAGAGGATAGAGGTTCTTCCTTTCAGAGTGGGTTCAATGCTTTGGACCCCAGGCAGGTGGATGTGCCTTCTGTAAGAGTGATACCTCTTATTTCCAGAAGGAGATAAAGCTAAAGCATACCCTGTCAGCTGTATAGCTCATGCTTGTCGCGAGTCCCATTCTGCACTTAGACGCTCCACAGAGTGCTTGGTACCTCCTTCCAGGTTATGAATTCCTTACTATTGCCAGGTGACTCAGAGCTGAGCTCCCTATTGTTTTATTTCTTTTTGAGTATGACCTTGAGTGCATATCTTATTTCACAACTGCTGTCAGGGTCTGTGCTTGTGTCAGCACTGGACACGTCACAGACTAGTGATGTGCTAATAGTAGCAGGGATAGAAAAGATTCAGTGGTAAACTAACTGGTAGATTTTCTGACTCAAGAATGTAAATAACATAAAATAATTAACACATGAAGTAGCCAAGGTGACATACCTTATCTTATTGAGAACTGGGAAGCAGTAACATTTTTGCTCATTAGAGAATTTATTTGATTTCAATAGAAATAAAACATAAGTCAGATCTTGTTTAAGTGGCTAATAAGCAGGCAGTCTCAGTAATAACATCCACATTTCAGAGGGAAAAGCAGCATAAGTACCGCTGTCTAGGTGCCCTTTAAGAATACTGTCCCATCAAGTAAAAAACGACCCTTTCCATGTTGCTTGCCATGCTCTACAGAAGCCAAGGAGATAAGGAATGAGTATACATAGGCTTGGTTTTATTCTTGGAATTCAATTTTGAGCACAAGGTGTCTGCAACATTTTGCATTCTCTGTACCACCACATATTCATTAGCACTCTTTAAGGAGTAAATGGTAGAGTGCAACTTACACAGTATGTAAGGATGTATCAAAGTAGGCCACAAATAAGAACAATAAATGCACATTTGCAAGACCCAGAGAACTAAAGAGGTGCATCCTGCAGTCTTGAATAAATCTCTAACATAAAAAGACAAGAACTTGCCATACATTTTCACAGATCCATAGCAGTACTGTTTTACCCTTCTCTCCCCCGTGATGTGATAATAAGCATACGTGACTCACTGTAGGCAGCTGTCCAGGGAGAGGGAAACACCTTGTGAATTTATAATTAAAAAGCAAGAGGAATTGGGAATTATTATTGGATTACGAGAAATGTAATGTAATTGTCATTACTGAAACCTGGTGGTTTTATTCACGTGACTGGAATGTAAAAATTGCTGGTTACAAATTGTTGAGGAAGGAAAGAGGAGGTAAAAAAAAATAAAGGAGGTAGCACTCTATATTGAAGATATAATTTCCAGTGATGGAGGGTCTGGATAATTTTCATCTGAAAATGTTGAAATAATTGGCACATGAAAATGCAGCTTTAGTAACAAGAATCCTTATTAAATCTGCATATTTATTCAAAGAAGAAGACTGGAAAAAATTATACAGGCCACTTGACCCAACAACATTAGGACAGGTTTTGGGGAAGTACTCAGTACAGGGCAACAAACTGGTTTTATCAAAGCTAGGCTCTTATCAAACATGGGCTTTTATCAAAGGTCGAACTTTTAGCAAGATGAATACCTTCTTAGACAAGAGTAATGCATTACACCCAGTCTGTATGGATTTACATAAAGTATTTGATAGGATGTCCCAGTGAAAATTCTTTACAGAACTACAGACGGCAGAGAGAATGGTAACAGTGTGGTGATAGATATAGACATACTTCCAGTGGAGAATGCCAAGTAGGCGAAGCATCTTCAGGCTGGAAAGAAGCCACAGAGAGCTATGATGGGGATCAACACGGAAGGACAGAGTTAAATCTGTTTCCACAATTTTTGAACTTGAGGGTATAACAGACAAATATTCCTTCCTAAAGAGTTCCCCGCCATGGAATGTGTTAATAACAAGATTATTTAAGAGCAGCTTCCAGCCAGGAAGCCCGCAGACTAGTGATGCAGTACTGACACCAGACGGGGAGTACATGGGTGGAATCAGTCTAAACCTGCTCTTCTGCTCTTCCCTAAATGTCTGCTAGTGAATGATGATACAGATAGTGGAGCAGGTAGACATTTTGCTTGAAACTGTGGTGAAGAATTTGTCATGTAATTTTATTTTGATGGGGATAAATGGAGAGGCTGTAAAATCATTAAAGAGCAGTCTTACAAGGAGGCTGTGTCAAGTAATATAAAAAGAGAAGTGATCACAGTGGAGATGAGATATACCTAGTGGTCCTCAAATTTGGTCTTGGGAAGATTCTGTTATTGCAGGGATTAACAATATCTAGGGAAAAGAAGGAGGAACACAATTCATGCCATATCATTCCTTAAAAAAAAAAAAAAAAAAAAAAAAAAAAAAAGGCAATGTGGATCCCACAGCAAATGTGTGGACGTTTAGCAAATTCAGATGTCTGTGCCTAAAATAATCAACATCATCGTTACAGTCAGTAGAGAGTAATGAGTATTTCTCAGGACGTCTCAGTACTTACAGGAATCTTAATTTGAAGAGAATAATCCTACTTTAAATGTATTCCTTACATATGCTGTGACACAAAGTCTGGAAATATTGGCATTACAGAGGAGAGATTTATCTCCCTAACTAAAAATATGAGCTAGAGGGAGTGAGAATAGTATTCTATCAGTATCCTGCTCTATGTGAGCAGGGTAGTAAGAATAGTATTGAACTAATTAAAATAAAAAGAAATTTAAAAGCACCAACCTCTAAGGAATAAAATTCTGTGAGGTCGGGGGTACTTATCAGTGGTAGGCAAAAGATAAGAAACAAGCTGCGGGTCAGCATTTGACGATGAGGTGACTGGAAACTGCCAAGTGTTGCTATGTGAAGGAAAAGTGTTATCTTATAGAAGAATCAGCACCAGTGTGCATTTTGTTAACATCATAGGTAGGGTAAGAAAAAGGGGCAGTGTGAAATAGATGCACAGTGGGATTTCTAATGTAGTTAAGGAAAAGAGAGTATCTTTCAGGGAAAGAAAAGAAAGAATAGTCCTCTTTAATAAATTAAAGATCAAGAGAGGATATGATGATACCATAGATGTATACACACATACACGCGCACACATATTTAAATATCAAGAAAAGAATGTGAGTTAAGTAATTAGTCACTGAGAAACAAAATGAAAATCCGACAAGTGGTTCCCAAAAAGTGAGTCTCTGGAATTCACCTCCACAGAGGGCAGTGTGAGCAAAGGAAACCAATGGGCAGAAATCCATACCTTTTAAATTCACTGAATTTAACATGCATGACGAAAGAGTATTTCCGTCATGAGGAAGCTTGGCATGGATACTGCTTAACTGATTTGTTGGTATCTTAGGGAGGTCTGAAAGAAGGCACCTTTGTTTAACTGCCTTTTGCCACACCATCTTTATATTATATTAAATTATATTGCATCCATACTTTAGGGTTTCTACTGGTCACTGATGGGAGCCAAGAAAAAAAACAGTTGGTGGCTTGATGCATACCGTGTTTTCTGGAGGGTTTTATGCCTCCTCAGAAGCATCAGAAATTGGCTACAGCTGGAGACTGTGCAAGGAGAGTGCTTTGCTGCTGTCCACATTATTACAGCTTCTCAGAATCTAATTGTTGTGGCTGTTCATGCACTGAACATTAAATTGAAGGACCCATTTCAGAAAAGCACCTGTGAGTTCCTCTTAACAAATCCTGGGGTTTTGCTTATAGAATAAGATAGTTCTGGCCATAGGAATTTAAGCTATATGAAAAGAGTCCTCACATCTGTTTGTCTTCCTGACTCTTGTTCTCTTCCTGTGGTACATGACAGCTGTGGTTTCTGTTGTGGCCATTGCTTTGCAACAGACCTTCAGGTTTTTATAGGATGATGGGGATGTGTTGTGTCCGTGGTGCACTGGGAATTTTGGATTTGAAGTCCTCCCAGTCCTGCTAGACAGACTAGCTGTATGAACATCTATCATACAAATAACGTGGAAATAAAATCCCTTCATGCTGAGACTGGTAACAGAGTAAAGTAAAGGCAATGCATCACTCCTTCTCTGGTATGTTATTCTGTGTTTTATGAGCAAAAATTATGTTGCTTCCTCTTCAGATGTGTCAATACTCAACCATTTAACCCAGCAGTCTGAAAGGAGGTATCTGAGGGGCTCTCCTGGTTCCCAGTAAATTGAATAAACTTTAAAGAAGTGGAAGACCAACATGTGGGTACTGTATTTCAAAGGAATGGTCAAAGGATGGTCAAATATGACCATCTAAATGACACTCCAGTGCCAGTTACTGCAAAATATGAACAGATGCATTCAGGACTACAGAAATAAAAAGGAATGGAATATCAATCATCATGGCATCCTCATGGTTTTTGAATTACACCAGACTAAATCCTGATTTTAAAGTTCTCCTTATGTGGAATTAACAGAGCTAAAAGTAGGTATAATTAAAAACTGGCTTACTGACATCTCACAATGAGGACTTATCAGGGAATAGGGACACTTCTAGCAGAATCCTCTGTTAATCAAGTTTTGGTGTAACGTTATTCAGTATTCTTTTGGTAATCTAAATAGTTAATAATAATAATAATAATAGGATATTCTTTTGCAGTATACCAGTATACTGGGCATCTTACTTGCTTACTTGCCTTTTTTTTTTTTTTTTTTTTTTTTTTCCCTTACATTTCAACCCAAAAAGCAACCAACCATCTTTGGGTAGGGAAAGTGGAGAAGTTTTTGGAGTAGGCAGCCTAAATCACAACAGCCAAGAGGAACAGAGAGCAGACAGATGGACACGTAAGGGAAAAAATACTGTTACAGCGTCAACTGTAAAGAAGAACTACAGGTCAATGTAGTACAGGTTCTGCCATTTAAGGTCCCTTCTCCTCTAGTAATCATTTTGCCTCTTTCCTACAGTCACTTGCATGTGTTTCAAGCTACAACCTCAAGACTCATGTTCAAAGCAACATGCCATGCCATCATAGTAATACTCTGTTCTGACTTCGTCTTTTTCTCCATTTTTAGCACACATTAGCTTTTGATGTTTTCATTTTTTGGAGTAATCCTATCCGTGAAATGGAGTTTCCTTCTTTGCTCTCAGAGACTTTCATCTCTGCCTCCCCTGCTTACATATTTCTGCAGCTAGGGCATAGATCCAATACAAATACTCTGGTTGGGCGTTATCTGGAGAGAAGTTCTGGTATGGTTGAAAGAGAATCCACACAGAACCACCACTAATTGGAAAGAGTGGGAGATATGCCTTTGATCTTTGCTAATCACCAGCCTGAAGGGAACTGCTAATACACTCACATGAGAAACTGTAGAAGACATGTCATGCATATATACAGTGAGGGATATATCACTGACATGTTCTGCCAAAAGCATAATTTCTAGTCTTTTACAGTTTCCTGGGAACACCTTACGGTCCCACAGACCATGGACCCTCTGATATCTAGTATGTTTAGGCAGATTTACATTAGTAAGGTTGCTCTTGTTTTTAGAGTACTGTGCCACAAATAACAGCACATGGGAACTGTACCAATGGTAGTTCTTTGTCCTGAGGTCCCAGCAGAGGCACTGAGTAGGAGACCCACCTCCAGTTCTGCATTAACTGGAATGACACCTTCAAAGAGATGAGTTTCTTACAGCTAGTGAGACTCGAAGCAAGGTGCAGAGCTAATGACCATAAAGCTGAACAGAGAATAAGCACATTGTGGCAGATTGCCACCTATGGGATGAACAGGCAAAAACTCTCATTTTAACATTGTGAGGTTTGAAATGCTTAACATAAGTCAGCACTCTGCCTGATTTAATCTTTTCTAGGTTATAAAGTCAGGTCTAATTTGACATCAGAATCATTGAAAGCCTCTCAGCACCATTGGTTTCTTGGTTCTCCCAATCACTTAGAAATCTAAACTGTTTTCCAGCTCCCCAAATGTACACACATCTATATGTATGTACATGAAGGGCCACTCAGTCCTTCAGGTCTTACTAAGTTATCCACATGTGTCTTGTGACTTGGATGTGTTTCAGTTAGACACAATTTGAGAGTAGCCTGTGGCTTAGTTTGCTTTCAAATACTGTGAAAGATATTCATACTACTTAGAGTTTCAGTGCAGAAAACAGAGTTGCCATGGCACATAGTCTGACTTAGCAAAGCCACACTGGTTCATTCCCTGCTCTCCTTGCACCACAGTTACCTACTGCTCCAGGGAAGCAAAGGGGAAACTCTGGAATGAGGATCTTGCCTCTCTAATAAGATTATTAACATTTCTTTGTGACTATGTGGATTGAGGAAAAATACATGACCAAAATGAAAAAGTGGAAATCTTAAAGAAGTAGTCTTCCACTGTAAAAGGTAGAAACTTCTAAGAGTTCAAGTTTGCTGAAAGAACTGGAGAGAAATGAGAACTTGGAAGTTGGAAGCAAGAGAAATGTTGATGGGCAGCAGCTATGAATGACAGCTTTCAGAGTGACAGAAAACAATTATTTTCATAGTTCAATACATATTTAAGTGTAACTCTGCAACAATTGATTTATTTTCCAGAAGATACTGTTCCAGCAAGATCAACAGAGTCAACTGTAAAACGTTGATTTTGCAGATTAAGACTTGATTCTTCCTTAGAAAAAATATAAAATCAATTAAGTACTTTGTCTGGTACCAGTTTAATCAAAACTGGAACATTTCACTTGTTAATTAACCTGATACGGCTTAGTTTGAATGAGCTCATTAACCTGTATTTTCTCTAATGTAGTATTTTATTTCACTGAAGTTGTGTTTCAATCCTTATTCTCTTCTAGGTTGGGGCCCCTGGAGGGTTGTATCATTTTTTAGACAAATACAATGATTTTGCTCTCAGTAGATGATGTGGAATCTCATTAGAATCACATGATTCCAGATAGAGTTGGAGAGATAAAGACTTGTAAGGGCCTATTGGGGAAAAAAGGGGACCTTGTCATTCATAGGCTGGGAGCCAATGTTTCTAAAAGGGAATGCTGTTTAAATTAAATTTAATCATTTAACAGAACTGTACTTTTGAACTCATGAAATTTTATGCAGAGTAAGTGAATACAGACAGCTTTTTCTTTTCTTTTTTTTTTTCCAAGATGAAAAGCAGAGTTATAATAGAGATCCTCTTTTCAGTCAGAGCTACCACATTTCTTTTAAGTCACATTGCTTAACTAGAATATTTTAAAACAGTGCAGTTGGAAGACATACCAGCAAGGATTTTTTTATTTTTCTGCCCTGGATATTAATGAGGCTTTTATCACTGGCTCAGACAGGAAAGAATTCAGGAACATAGCATCAATAAATATGATACAGGACATCAACTTCTGGACCTTGCTATGGCAACAGCTGTTATGAACTTAGAATATTGTCTTAAAGCCTATGCTTTCCATGTGTTTTCTGCCCTCTTCCTGATTTCCAGCCTAAACCACCTGCTTGGTCTGGATAAATCCAGCCATTGTCATGCAGTGTGGTGTCCTGAAGACAGAGAAACTGTTCCAGGTGAGGGTGAGAAATCTCACATACATGGCATGGCAGACAGTGTTCAAGCTAGGTCACGCCTCTTCTTTCTCTATAAGTTAGTTATGTACAGGAGAGATCACTCCGTGGCTTTCTCTCCTCTGTTAGAGTCACTGAGACAACGGGGTGAGGGCAGGTCTATCAAGAGGAGGAATCTCAGACACTGTTCTTGTTGCGTCCCTAAATGATCCCTTTTCTGTATTCTCTAAAGACTCTTCCAGAGCCTGGTTATGAGAAGATGCATCTGGAAAAGGGCAGCACAGCAGGATAAACTCTGCCAAGTCTAAAATTAAGCTAAAGAGGGCTTAAGAGATCAGTTATACAAGATATCCAAAAATAACTTAGAATAAATCCTAAGAGGAACAGTGAAAGCACTACTAACATCTTCAGTTCTCAGTGAGATGCATGTCTGCTCACTCAAGTACGAATGAGTTCTGATAACAACACCAGTACTTACCACTGAAAATGGAGGAGGGGTTCCTGTGCTCCAGGGACAGGAGGAACAAAGGGAAGTGTTCTTCATCAGGAGCTGTTTGTGTAGTTCCCAGGACAAGCTTTAGCACTAAGCCCAGCACAATCTGGGAATCAGGAGTTGAATGTGAGGCAACCTTGCTCTCCTTGTCCTGCAGACTACATTTAGAGGAAATCACGATTGTACCACTAGCTTCCTCAGTACCCAGACGTACTAAAAAGGCTTTGTCGTTATCTTACCATGTATCCAAAAGGTGTCCTGTGTCTCCAGCTCTCAGAATGTTCTGTTTTCCTTCTGTAGTAGCAAATGCCATTCCCCTTTGGCTGTCTTGGGCAAACTTGCTGGAGAGTTGGGTAGCTGCTAAAGGCTTCCAGTAATATGGGTTCAGATTCACTGCAGCCACTGGGGAGACATGACTCAGTAAAGTCAGGTTCAGATAAAATTGAGATAAAAATAATAGCTTACATCTGAAAAGAAGTAAACAAACAAACCAAAAACAAAAAATGCAGGTCCAGTTGAGGGAGCTGGGCTTGTTCCTGCCCCTACAAGTATAGGAAGGATTACTACAAAGATGCCAGAGCAGCTAGAGGAGTTCAGGTTGGACATTAAGGAGCACTTATCTAGAAGGGTGGTGCAGCCCTGGGACCACAGCCAAGGAGAACCTCCATCCTTGGAGCCACTAGAGATGAGGTATCTTTGTTCCTGAAGTATTTCAAGATTTGGCTAGGCAAAGTCACAGGCAACCTGATCAGGTGTTAGCGACAGTCCTACTCTGCACACAAAGCTGGACGAGAGACCTGCAGGGTCCCGTCAACACAGTGCTACTGGGCTGTTATGATTTCCATGATCCACCAAGTATCTTTCAGTCTGTCTGCTCCAAAACTTACTCTTCTGACATTCCTTCTGCTCAGGTGTGGACAGCCCAGTCTCCTTGGAAATTGAGATTTTGCTTTGATAAGTTGTGTTTCCTTTTCTTAACTGTCCTCTTAACACTTGGATTGACAAAGTACAAGTCCTTCCCTCTGCCCTGGTGATACTGAAATGTTTGTTTCAGGGTCACATGAACCTTTTCTTTTATAGCAGCTTACATATAGTCAAAGACTACAGGTTATGTACACAGAACATTTTAGCATATTTAGCACAGTTTTACAGCAGCAAAAAGTAAATAAAAAGTAGCAATAATAGCATTATAATAACAGATAACTATTTCATCACAGCTATCATTTGAATAATTTCTTTTATCTCAGTCCTGCCGACAAAGACATCAGAAGAATTAGCATTTTATAGTGGTTTGTACATATAATTGCTACTCAGGAAAAAAAAAAAATGCACAGTGACTTCAACATCACTACGGCGTTTCACTTCTTATTTTTTTAATGGCTCACAGTCTTTTGTCTGTGCAACTAGAAGTGTGGAAAAGTAATAAAAACTTTAGCTGTCTTTGCATCAATTAAAGTCTAAAAGGGCAGAATGGATTCTTCTCCATTACCTCCAGCAGGCATGCCATGCTTTGATTCCTTGAGGCAGGACAGGCAGGGTATGGGGCAACTTGTAATGTATTGAAAGAAAAACATTCATTGGATGGATGCACCTAAGCAGAGGAATTATTTTATGATTTCTGTGATTGCCTGAAGAAGTAAAAAGAAAGGTCAAAACATCCATCTTTAAGATACATTACCTGCTCAGAAGCAATATGCTTCTGAGTTCCTGCAGAAACTGAGGTAGGGTCCTACACAGAGAAACTTTAATTTACAACGATAAATGGATGAAACAGCCACAAGGCAGAGGGAGTGACATGGGACCGTGTGATGGTCATGGCAATGAATTTGTCTGCTTTTTTAACAATGGGTTTAAACAGGTCTGAAAATGCTATGTCATTTTATAGCTTGCTTTGTGCTTCAAGTTTTGTCTGTCATAATCACAGGTGTCGTATCTAAATTAGGGCCTACTTCGTGCCTTCTGGAAAACTGGGGTGAGTGAGGCGTAGACATCTGGACCAGAGTAGTCAGAGTTAGACAGATTCCTTTGTTTGGTCCCCCCAGAAAGACGGTGTCTATCTCTCCAGTGAACTACTACTAAATGTCAGGTTCTTGTGGAAAATGACTGCTTCTTTGCTTTCTGCTGTAGCATCAATTGCCCAGCTGGGTTTCCAAGCTGATTCTCTAAGTCTTTAATGATAACCTTTCCAAAATGATCAGCCGACAGTGTGAATCCAGTATTCTCTACAAGCAGGACCAGCATGATTTTTGTTCTTCTGCTTAGTTTGTTCCCTGAGGACATGCTTCCATGGGTTGGCTTATAAAATAAAATCAACCATTCTCTGCTCACTCACATTCTCCCTTGCATGAGGAGTACAGTGTTTGGGGCACTGAGAAAGTGCAGCCAGAATTTGAATGTTGGGCCTTGTACAAGAAAGCCAACTGAATGCCCCCTTAAGGGCCCTCAAGTTTGTCCCTCAAGTTTGTTGCAATCAAATCTATTAACATTCTTTGAAGTGAAGTACAGAAAAGTTGTCCAAATGAACTAAAATTTTGAAGAACTTTCTCTATCCTTGAGCAATTACATAGGAGTTTGGCTAGAGTTAGATTAGACAAAAACTCATTCTCACTTCTCACTCTCAAACCACAGAAGTTACCTCTGTCCCAATGACATCCCCACCAGGAATATAATGAATACACTCCCTTTGCCTTTGGAGTCCCTCTTGCCTTGCATTCTCATGTCGTGTTCAAGTAATGCCATTGCCTTCTCTCAGACATATACAGATGCCAGCTAGTCAGCCATCCCTAACTTTCAGCTGTGTCTTGGTTGGAACTATCCAGGATTGCTGTAATTGTAAGTTTGCATATTCTTCTGTAGCTCATGCACATGTTGCTGTGACATCCTCCCTACCCGCAAACTTCACTGCATGTCCCTCTCAGCTCAGAGTAATTAGCAGAAGCTTCTTGGCTTTGTTTGTTATCAGCTCCCTTTTGATCCCACATCTGAGTCTACTTTTTGCTTCATTGATTCCATCAAAAATTTCATCCTCAATGTGTTATCTATCCACTGCTCCTCTGCAGTTTAGTCCCTTTCCATATTTACCTTGACCATTTTCTCAACAACCAGGATGCTTATAGCAAAGTTGTGAGAGCAGAAAAATAATTTGTTATTCAGTTTCCAGTTTCTCCCTGTCTCTCTTTCGCATGCACTACAGAGGATTAAACTAAATTCCTTCCTGAAAGCTTCACATATAGCTGAATACCTTTCACCTCCTTCTCTTTTGTCCTCTGGCTTGCAAGCTGCCTCAGGCTCCTTCTGCATTAAAAAAGAAATGTTTTCCATTCTGCAGGCACTACAAAAACCACAGATGATAACAATTTAACGATTTGTCTATTTAGGTTTCCTTTAACTCTAAGCTTAAAATAGGTTAATAAAAAAAAATTTGCAAATCTGTAATAGAAACACATTAGGAAAGTCTCCTTGAGACTCCAGAGAACGTAGTCCAAGACCTCCTGTTAAACCAAGTCCTTCCAAGGAAAATTTATCTGTAATCCACAGTCAAGAGTCATTTATTATGACATAGAGGAGCTCTTCATTCTGGTCAAGGCTAGTTGACAGCAAAAGTCTTTTGCAAGCTCTAAAATACTTGCTGCTGGTTTCTCAGAAGATAGGCTGTACAAGCCAAAAACATACCTCATCTTCCATCATCTGTAGAATTCACTCTTTGAAGTTTCTTGCATCTTCAGGTTTTTCTCCAAAGACTGCCACATTTATTTTTTTTCATAAAAAACTACCAACACATTAAAACCTGTCAGGTAAGGCAGCCAATATTCTGGGGCAGACCTGGCAAGTCCTCACTGCGCTACTCCTTTTCCTGTTTTGCATGAGCTTTTTAGCTCCCTTGTACATGTCAAGTACTTTCAGGGAGTGGTAAGAAAGGGAAATGCTTTTTTTTGTTGTTTGGTTTGGTTCGGTTTGGATTTATTTTCTTTTGTGTATTGTTTTCATAACAGGTGTATACTTTTTCCCTTTTTTCAATATATTTCCTATCAGTATTACAACTGTACTTCAGGGTTGTGGGGGCAGCTTGCCAGCACTTACCAGACTTCTGCAGCCAGAAGTATTTTCGTCACACTGGCACATAAACATGCTGTGAGCAAATCTGTCAAGAGTAAGTCGAGAGGGACGCTGAGTGCTGAGACATCTGTGCGCGTGGCAGTGCTTCCTGTCTCCAGGAGTTTTGGCCATCCTCTGGTGAGGTACAGGCATCGTGCTGAAGATGAGAAGAAAGGGAGCAAACGTATGGGTGAATTAGGCCTGTGTCCTCCCAGTGCTACCCCACCACAGTGCCTCTCCATCTGGAGTTCAGAACCATTTTAGCCCTTAGCAAAGAGCATCACAGACCCAACAGGGACCTAATCATGTGAGAGGAAATTTTTCTTTGCTGATTTTTATTTTGTACTCCTGACCAAGGGACTGTGAATCCAGCCTTGTGAGGATAATGTGTTTTGTCCAGGACGGAGGCCCAGTGAATGTCTGCTCTGTGTGTGAGACAATGTAGTGGTCCTGTAGAGTCTCAGGTGGGAGTGATGGCAGAAACAGTCAGAAAGAGGAGGCAGAGCAAAACCAATCAAATTATGTCTCCTAAAATAATCCTTTTCTTTTAAAGGTGAAAAATGTCGAAGTTTTATTGACCTTGCTCCGGCTTCTGAAAAAGGTAAGATGATACAGTCAAGGCTTCTTCCCATTTTACAAATTGCATCAGTACTGTTTCTTGTCATACTTCAGTGCCAGAGGAAACATTACTTCCTAAGTACACAGGAACTTACATGTCATCCGGATTAGATGCAGCCAAGGGTTTAAGACAGATATTTACTTAGTTTATGCAGACCTGTCATTTCTCTGATGCATTTTTTCTTAATTTAGCTGGTTGGTTTTTTTTTATTTTTTCAAGTAAATGAAGATTTATATTGTAATAAAGACATCTACCTACTTCTTGTACCAAGAAAGGTCACTATACATAGTTTCCTTAGGCCGTGAAGACATTTATAGTCAGAAAACTGCAGTCACATTTATTTTCAGATGCCAAATGGCACTTTGTGAGAGAAGATCATGCATCTGCTTGTTTCTTTGACCTACGCTCAAAAAAAAAAAAAGTCAACTGTACAGAAGGGACAGGCTGCAAAGCTTTTCTTTACCTCATAATAGGGGTGAAAATTCTCCACAACAATTTAAGCCATATTTCCTAAAAGTATGTTTCAGCAAAAAAAAAAAAATAATAATAATAATAATAAATGAGTAGAGTTTAATTAACCAACAAATTGGGCAGCTGAGCACGCAGTTCTGCATCCTGCTTCCTACTCAAGACAGAGCACTCTGCCCATAATTGAACAGGTGCACAAGCCCTGTACTCTCCTTCACACTGATAATGAGATTCTGGAGAATCCAAGGGGCAGGTGAAAACTCGTGTCTGTATGAAGAAATGACACAACTTGTTAGATCACTTGAGACGATCACAAAACCTTTTCTGCATATGGTATTTTCATCAGGTTTGACAGAGGCAGCAAGCGGTGTAAAGAACAATCGTTCTTAGTCTAAATTATTGACCAGCTGGACAACTTGAAAGAGAAGGGTAATTACCATTAATAAAATAGTGGGGTATTTCAGTGAGAGAAATAGTAACAGTCTCTGTGAAGTTTCTTGTAAGCATACTTGAATGTATTATACAGATAACAGAAAACCAGTCCTGGGATTACTACCATGAATGGACTGTGAGCTAAATCTTACACACAGCAATGGGACTTTGGGCATAACAATTCTCATGAAACCACTAGCTCAATGTTAAGTACAGGTCAGAAAACACCTGTCTTTTAGGAATCATTAGGAAAGGGTTGGGAACAGAGCAGAGAATATCCCATCACATGATGGCTGTACACATTCAAGAGTTGCTCTCTATATAAGATATAGTGTAGTATTTTGTCGTTTTCAGTCCAGTTCACAGAATGGCAGCAAGAATACTCAGAGTTCTAGAAGGTTCTGTACAAGAAAGAGACTAAGAGTCTTCAGCCTGAAGGAGAGAAATGTGAAAGGAGACAGAATGGACATTGATAAAGACATAAGAGGAACTGAAAAGGCAACAAGGCCTAGTGTACATTGCATGACATTGTCAGGAGACAGACTCAAAACATGCACAATGTGTCTGTTATAAAGGCAGTGGGATGGTTTTGTGCTTTATCTATTCTTCTGCGCAAGTTCATTATGGTTCATAATGCTGGGTTGCGTCACCCACACACTTTCCAAAACAGCACTTAGTACTGTAAGTATTTTTTGGTGTTGCTAAACACTGTCAGCATTTTTTTTTTCAGTAGCGCTTTTAGAGTTGCTGCATGGTGTCAGTGTATATTTCTAGACTATTCTATTTTTCCATTTTGAAGAAGTTAAGTTCATTTGGTGTAGTTCTAGTGAAGAAAATTATTTCTATTTCTGAAGTCTATCCATGCAGTTGCATGGCATATTCACAGAAAGAGGGGAATGCTCAGCTGGAGATACAAAATAATGACTACCTGACTTACAAGCAAAAACAGGATAAATTCTGCAATTGTAGACCAAATGGACTCTGAAACATAGCCAGTCTGAATTCTTCATCATCAGTCTTGTACTGTCCAGAGATCCTTTCGTAACGTGAAAATTGTGTCAATGATGCCCAACTTATCATTGAATCATAGAATCACAGAATCATTAAGGTTAGAAAAGACATCGAGGATCATCTGGTCCAACCATCCACGTACCACCACTATCACCCACTAAACCATGTCCCTAAGCACCACATCCAACTTTTCCTTAAACACCTCCAGGGATGGTGACTCCACCACCTTCCTGGACAACCCATTTACAATGCCTAACCACTCTTTCTGAGAAGAAATTTCTAATTTCCAACTGAAACCTCCCTTGGCACAACTTGTGGCCATTCTGTCTTGTCCTGTCTCTAGTTATATGCAAGAAGAGGCCAACACCCAGCTCCCCACACCTTCCTTTCAGGTAGTTGTGGAGAGCAATGAGGTCTCCCCTGAGCCTCCTCTTCTCCATACCAAACACCCCCAGTTCCCTCAGCCGCTCCTCATAGGACTTGTGTTCCAGATCCTTCACCAGCTTTGTAGCCCTGCTCTGGACACACTCCAGGGCTTCGATGTCCTTCTTGTACTGAGGGGCCCAAAACTGAACACAGTACTCGAGGTGTAGCCTCACCAGAGCTGAGTACAGGGATCACCTCCCTAGTCCTGCTGGCTACACTATTCCTGATACAAGCCAGGGTGTCGTTGGCCTTGGCCACCTGGGCACACTGCTGGCTCATGTTCAGGCAAGCACTGACCAACACCCCCAGCTCCTTTTCCTCTGCACAGCTTTGCAGCCACTCTCCCATAAGCCTGTAGCGCTGCATGGGGTTTTTGTGACAGAAGTGCAGGACCCAGCACTTAACCATGTTGAGCATCATCCCATTGGCCACATCCACCATCCATCTAACCTGTCCAGGTCCCTCTGCAGGGCCTTCCTTCTCTCCAGCAGAAACTTACTTTTCACTGCAGAATTCTTTAACTTCCTGACTTATTCTATTCTTCTTTTCTAATTAGAAAGAACTTCCTAGTTCTTTTAACTTCTTCATCCTCTCACTCAGCATTAACATTACTAAGCATCCCCTGTGCTGTAATACCCTTTTGAAAGAGATCAGAGAAGTCAACATTTGAACCTGTATTTCTCAAATAGATGAATGAATGTATTGAGACCAGATGATTCCAGAGGGCTGACCTCTGCTCCATTCCAAAGGGAATCCTATTTAGAAAAGGTGGTAGCACTACATAGTTGGCAAATTCTGTGCTCAGCAGCTGGTAAGGGGCAGGAGACAGATTTCCCCCACTTTTGGAGCAATGAGAAACCAGTGAACATTTTCAGATTCTTGTGGTGTGGATTGGGCATGCATACTGGTCAGAAGCTTGCTAGCTACTCAGTAACACCCGATGCTGGGACAGATACTCGATTCCTCTTCCAAGTAAATGAGGTGTGATAATGTATAGCAAATATGTAAAAACTGAGTGCCTTTTTCTGAGCTCAGCTATACTAACATATTTTGGTTTTCACAGACCATTGAGTAACTGGAATTTTTTAGACTAAACTTATCTTTACAATAAGACTTCAGTTTATTCCTGTAAATACACATTCTTGTCATAACTTACACTAAAAAGTGGATGTTCAAGGTTTTGATTGTCTAAAATGTCTCTATTTATACTTGTGCCATTACTGCAACTGGGCACTTAGCTTCCCAAAGTTTTCTTTTCAGTTGGTTATCTGTGATCCAAATAAGACCTCTATCTAACCAACTTTTCTGCTAAATACAGATTGTTGAAGTCTGTCAAAATACTTCCAAGCACACCATCTTCCACTTTTAAGGCATGCTGCAAAGAAGTCTAAGAACAAACTTAGGCTGGTTATGTAACCAGTTTCTTCAAGAGTCCATCACCAATTAACAGCAAGTCAGTATAAAACCTCTTCATAATATTTAAAACCTTCTTAGCAGAGGAAACTTAATCTATCTCTAGTGTAGCTGGATACCATATTTCTGAACAGCTATTATAGCCTTTGCTAAGCACCACCAGTGCCATCTACTAAAAAGAGGCAAATATGAGCAGCAAAATTTGGGGCAAACAGACCCACGGAATGGTATAAATAAACATTTGCAACCCACGCTAGGAGAGCTCTCCCCTACATTTAAGCCAGCTGCCAACAATCTGTCAGAACCTTCTAAGGCTAACATTGAATTTATTACCTATTGCTGTTTGTTAATGCCAAATCTGCTTAATAAAATCAGCTTGGTGATGGTAGGTAATAAATAGAAAAAAAAAAAAATCTATGTTCACAAATATTTAGTATGACAGTTTCCATTCACTAATGATAAAGGATGGTAGGGTGGTAACCAAGGCTGGTTACTTTGGCCAGGATTCTTAATGGACAATCACTGAACATCACTGTTTGGGGGCCCCATGCACTGTGCTGTTTTCTACTTTTCATTACAGATGTGAGTAGTAAGGGATCAAGTATTTCCAAAAGGAGTTGGAAGGAAACTGCCACCTGATATTTTTAGTTCTGAATCACTCCTGGGATCTTCTCCACAAAATGTAATCAAAGTTTTGCTCCTGCTGAGTATTTTTACATCCACAGAAGAAAAGTAACCTGTTTAGTGAAGGACCCTTACGTGTTACAATGGAAAATGCATGCAGTTTTTAGTTCCTTGGTCCATTTTTAAATACACCTTCCAACCTTTCTTCTCCCTTTGGGCTTGCTTGCTAACACAGCTTTCTGTCGAGCTCCCTGATGCAGTGCCCATCCAGAGCACTGTGGCTGTGATATATTCCACCACAATTCTCCTTCTCTCATCAACCCTTTTGGGTGCACCTTCTAGCTCCCATCACTTCAAATCTGTGCCTGAGAGAACTTCCAAGAAGCCATGGAGGATACAGTAAAAAGGAAGAAACCAAGGCCAAACACTATGCCTGGTAACAGCGGCACCGCAGTGTAAAGCAAAAGGTAGCAGTATGTCCCACCAAATGATCTGACAAATGACACCACATATAAAGGCCTGTTCCTTCCCCTGCACAGAACTGTGTGGAGATTTGAACTCCCTCATTCTTCCCTAAATGTATAAATGTCAGCTGTGAGATCAGCAGAACGAAGAGTCGTAACTGGCTAGACTCCCTATCCAAGTGAGGACTGGGATATATACAGAGGAAGTTACTTGGAAACTGCATCTATGCTGAAATAACCTTTCTGGGGAAGAGGGCTTGCAGTGAATGTGGTGCCTCTGAGGGTTTTTGGATTGGTGCTGAGTGTGGCCATGACTCGTGCATTCCAAACACCTGGAGTGCCTGCACCATGTGCTGAAATGTGGTGTTCTGGCCTGAGGAGTCCCACTGGGAAGCTGCTTCAGGAACAGGCTAAAAGGTTGTTGTTGGCTCCGAGTTTAGAGATGGTTGCACCAACATAGGACATGATTCTCATAGGATTCACAGGACAAAATCCCTACAGGTATGTTACAATCTCAGCTAGTACTCCATAAGTCCTCACCTGCTTCAACTGTCAAATCTATGGAGTAATTCCCCCCAAAAAATAACAAAGTAGAAGGTCATGAGCAACTGCCCATACAGCATTGCTTTCTATTTATTCACAGGGAAATTCACATGCATAAAATAAACTAGACTTTTCAGACACCATGAAAATTGAGGCAAGGTGAAATCTGACAGACAAATTGTTCATTGCTAGTGAGTACTTAACGCTCTGAATTGTTACAGAAGACTTTTCAAATTATAGAGTGCACTGTCAAAGATAGGAGGTGCCTTCTGTATGTCCTCTGTACAGATCATGATAATGAATCCTGTAGAGTTGAAAAAATAAAAGTTCTGTATTGACTAAAATGTAGCTGGCAAAACTAGGATGGCAAACAAATAAAGTCTCACCTAAACAAAGTACAGAATAAGAGAAATCTGAGCCAAATTCATGTATGCTTCTAAACCAGCACTACAACAGCAGGTAACAAGAAAGAAAACTAGATGCCTAATTTTAATGGATACCGACATAATTAGTGTATCAGAAATTTGATGGGAGAAAGATAATTAATGGGACAATAATGTAATGGCAATGATTACACTCAAACCCAAAGCAGGTATTATGCATTAAAGTTGAATTAGAATAACAAGGTAATGTCAGTAACAAGCAACACCATCTCTGTGGTTGGATTCCATTCTCAGAGAAAAAGCAGAGAATTATGTTAGTGATCACCCATGGGGGTGGCCAACAGTAGCAGGGTCAAACTTTGTATTAGGGATGGTATAAGGACAAGAAAGAAAATAGTAGAAGACAATTTTAAAACTCCATACATAGACTGAGAAAATGTCACACTAGATATGACGCACAGCCTAAAATTTGAAGAAATATAATGGACATGGAGAAATTAGTTGAGAAACTTGTAACTCTGTTTATTCCTGAGTGGTGTGGGAATTTTGGTTCATAATGGTTCTAGGAGATACTTTGCATCTGTGACTAACATACACAGATTCAGCGTCCTTGCAGAGTGAATAAGTCAAAAAACAAATAGCAACAACAACAAAAAAACCCTTGTGAATTAGGAAATGTAAGAGAAACAAGCACTAATTAAAATAAATGAAAGGTTCAGCTAAAACCTCTCCACAGGGAACTGTACAGGGGCCGATGCTCTTCCAAAAGTGCTTAAGAAAATGGTTGAACAGTTTATTGCTGATAATGGGCCATTCATGGCACTAAAAAAAATGAATTGAAAAAAATGCAATTGCAGAGAGTGAGAGGGGAAATGGCAGATAATATTGATGTTGATAAATGCAAAGTGGTGAACATGAAGAATAATCCTACCTTTATAAATATAGTGATGGGTTCTGAATTAGCTTTTACCCCTCAGGATAGAGTTCTTGGAGTGGTGACAGACAGTTCTATGAAAACATCAATTTAGTGATCTGCAGAGATTAAGATGAAAAGAAATATTAGGATCACTGTAGAAAATAAAGAACATAACAAAAAATATCACCATGCCACCACATGTATTTATGATGTACCCACCCACGGCACTCTGAGTGCACTCCTTATCCCTCTCTTGCCAGCGCCAGCTCAAAAAAGATACGATAAAATTTAAGGAGAGAGGAGAATGACAGTCAAAAATAGGAAATGCTTTTTTGTATGAGAAGGAAAACACAGAACAGATTTCAAGATGGAAAACACAAAAATTAAACTCAAACCAGCCAATTAAAAAAGAAAAATATTTTTCTTTTTTTTTCCTTTGCGTGCATATGTACTGTGTAGATGAAGGAGAAAAAAAGAGGATAGCTTTTCTATAACTGCTTTGACCACCTAGAGACATCCAGTGAAAAGAAATGTAACTGGTTCTCCTGTAAGAACTGCACACTTTCCAAAACAGTCCCTATTGTCTTCTTACATGTTTCATATCCTGCTTACATTAATTTTAATATAATTTTAATAAGGTTTATATATATATACCTACATAATATATATATTATATATACCCACAGAGTCAAGTACCTGTGCACTTGTATTACGAAAGTTATGTGAAAAAAAGATCTTACTAACCTTTTATCTGTGTTTTCTTACACATCTGTTGTGAATTATAAGTTGTTTTTAAGAGCCAATTAAATATACAAAGAAGAAACCATGCTTAGGATCAGAAATTAGGTAAATTTGCATTATGAAGCAATAAGCTTGCTTTTCATGCTGGTAATTCAAAAGGCACGGAGAACATTGTTTCTCTGCTGTGGGGAATGTTAGCCACAAGTTCTGAGTATAATTCATTTCTCAGCCCAGTGCTGAGGAAGTACATTATCAGCGCTAACTCTAGCTCTTCAAAGGAAATATTTAACCCCAAAATATTAATTAATGCTTATGGGATAATCCTCATTTAGGGCGTTTGTCTTGAGCTTTCCCATTATATTACACTACTGTATTCACACTAGGATATAGAGAATGTATGCAAAAAGATATTCTACAGGTTTTTCAATGTCCTATGCAGCATTAAATTCGGAACCAAGCCCAAAGTCACGCCATCACGCTAAAAAAAAAAAATATTTTATTTAGCTCACAGCTCAACCTCACCTTTGAAATTAAAGAAACAAGTGAAGAACTACAGCTAAACAAAACCAAAACAGCTGGCATTGCTTCTATCTCCTAAAGCAGTTTCTGCTGATTTTATTTGTCGTATGGTCTTTCATGTTCTGGAAAATAGAGTCTTTTTTCTGTGTGCTGCTCCTTTGTATTTTTTGACTGCCTTAGTTTTACAATACCAGATAGTTTTAGGTATGTCCAACGTCTTTCAGGATTATGAAGCTTTCTTTGTTTTGGAGGGAACTCTCTCTTAGTTTTGTGGTCTGTTTCTCTCATCCCACATCTTTTACATTGCCGCACAAGAGGAGCAGACAGATGGTCTGATATTATGAGACTGCATTAACCAACAGATGGACTGACTGCTCAGAGCTGAGTCCCTATGCCAGCCACAACAGCATGCTCAATGTTTATTCCTTCCACCATTTTTTATTGATCATTCCAACATTTCTGGTGTATAATTCCACTCTTGGAGCAGCAGACATGAGACAATGACTAAAACCATCAAAATGCAACTGGAAGAGAAAGCATGAGATTTATGTGACCATTTTAAGCTTATTTTAATTCCTTTCCCCAAAAAGATGCATAACATTTCACAAAATGTACCTGTTTGTATATTTTTTCCTCTCTTCTCTCTCAAAATGAATGTGAGGAGGAGAGATTAATTTCAGATAGAGGAGAGATTAATGTGAGATCTAGATGTCAGTTCTAACATAATGGGCAGGTCTGGAAAAACAGAGCAATGAGAGAGGGTCTAGAAACATAGAGGGAAGCTAACACAGAACAGGAGAAATGAAGCAAACAGGATCAAAAATACAGAGAAAATAACACTCTACATATATAAACAGACTATCTTAAAAATCACTACTGTAAGAAAACCAAACACCCATTAAGTCTATGGAACACTCACCATAAAAGCCACACCTATTACATGAACATTGAAACAGCTGTCAGTGTACTAATGGCATTAAGCTATTAGTTCTGGAATTGAATAATAAGAAATAACTAGATTTCCCCTGTTGTGGCAGACCACGTTGGGTGCCATGAACTAGGGTGACCTTTCAGTCAGGTCTGATAATCTCAAAGAACACATCGCTCTCTTCCACTGTTTCTAGCACATAGCTGTTTGTTATACAAAGTGTGAAGGAGAAAAAAAAAACAAAGCCTCCACCAGCTCATACCAGATTTTGTTAGACAGATCAAGTCTAAGTTGATGGAGGAGTGACTATGTCTCATCGTAGCTCAGCTGGACTCCTGACTTTCAGAGCAGATGTTTAACACTGAATTATGAGGAACCTGACAAGTGTAAACCTTTTCAAGATCTCTTTGGATGTCTGCACCATGGTCCAGTCTTATAACTCGCCCAGGGACAGCATGGCACAGTGTGACAGTTCAAATGAGGCTGTTCTGGTCAGACCCTTGAATCCAACAGAAAGAAGGGCAGTTCTATTATTAGAATTATTAAGCAGTAACTACATCTCGTTTTCAGCAAGGAGCACAGGCTGAAGTAGTCGGTGTTTCCAAGGAGGATAAAATCCCGTTGAGATATTGTCAATGTAACTCTACCACAATTAGGAAGATGATTTTCTGTTGGAAAGGGCCCACAGGAATGACTCCGGACTTGGGCATTGCTGAAGGAATGCCAGGGTGATGAGGAGGCAGTGTCACATAGCTTGGCTTAACACATTTCCAAACCACTAGTCAAAATGCAAGACTAACATTTTCATGCACACAGTTCCTGCCTGTACTGCATATAATATAGTTAACATGACTCAGCAAACTCCTTCAGGAATAGCAATATGATTTTCCCAGAAGAGATTCTTTACGAGCGAACAGCTCATGTTTATGGATTAAAACTGCTTTGAACTCTTAACAGCAATTTCTCTCTCAGCCACCTCTTCTGTGTTGCCTTGAGAACAAGCACTAATATTGGATTTTTGATAGTCACTTTCATGACCTGCCCAGCCTGAAGAAGCAGGCCAGGAGGGGATTTAAATATTATTATTTCATCTGAAGACAGGACTTCACAATCTGGCATGAGAAACTTTTGTCATAATGAGCTGGCACCAGAGATCGAGTTTTCTGATTTACGAATAAATATATAATCATAAGCATATGGCATAAAACTCCCTGCTTGTATGTGAATATGGGTGATAAGAAGTGTAGATGTGTATTTATATTCTCTAGAACTGGTTTGTCAGCTGTATTATTCTCAAGAGCACAACAGTAGATGAAATTATGGAACTCTGTGGTTCCACGAACACTGGGAAAGTCTTCTTTATCAGCCCACACATAATATCATTCAGATGGTGTCAAATTCTCGATATTTCAGTCCCAATTGCTATCAAGTCTGAGAATGGCTTTACTAACATAATACAAAACAACAAAGAATCATCTTTGCATGCTGTGGGGAAAAAGCACAGAAGTGCATGTCAATAATTTCTTCACATTCTTGAGGTCAATTTAACCAGAACTTTCTGATATAAAAGTTGGAGTCAAGAACTGTTGCTTATTTTTGATAGGAAATTGCAGTGGTTTTTAAAAAATAATACTTGATGCTTCAATATGTATTTTTGCTCAGGCTACTGTGAACAACTCCTAGTTTTTCTTACTTCAAAGAAAAAAGCCAGATGCATACCACCAGAATAACCTACAAAGACAACAGCAGTTACTCCTGTTTTGCATTTATACTTCTTAAACTGGATACTAGACAGTCTAAATCTGCTCAAAATTTCTGGACGTTTTGGGACTGCTTAATCAGGAATTCATTGAAGTGTGGTATGATGCATGGAGTTCTTCTAAACATAATTTCTATGACATTTTTCAGGATTACTTTTTCAAAACTCAGTGTTGAAGATACCTGATTCAGAATGCTCCTTGGTGAGAGGTAATAGTGTGATCATTTACAGTGCCTTGCCTAGTACTCAGGGCTGACATACTAAAATAAATTCAAATTTTGTGAAGAATTTTTGAGCCTTGAAACTCATTACAAGCTGAAGTAAAGCTTCTTTATCTCATTGTCAAAAAAAAAAAAAAAAATCAGCTTGCTTCATTTTTTCCATTCCAGAATTGCCTGCAACATGCTTTTGTTAACATGCTGTCTCTGTGCAGTATTTGCACTCAACATGATCACCCACTTCTGAAGATAATGCACTTAGTATCTATGATTCTACTTCGAAAATCTTGATGCTGCCCTCCACTGTCAGACAGGAAAATGAGGAACTGATCTGATCTTGTCAGACAGTTATGTTGCACTTGAGTGCCCATTTTCAGTCACAGTGAATGGCTTGTTCACTTCACTTGTAGTTGCTGGAAAATGAAATTTCCTTGGCATGTAGCAATGTCAAGCAAAGGCTGAGTCCTTTTCCAGGGTGATCTCAAAGGTGAAGCACTCTTCTCTGAGGAGGTGGCAATGGTGATTTTCACCAGGAACTCCGCAGAGAAGACAATCTGTTAGCACGTTGTTGACGAAATAACAACAGTGTGATGCTTGGGGATAAAAAGAAGTTCATTTATGTCCTGGCTAACTTGTTGGTCTTCTCAGAATCTCTGTACAATGACAGAAGCAAAGATGAAAACCATCCTTTAAGCAGCACTATGTCTGCATTTTACGCAAAGCTGGTGACCAGATAGTAACCTGTTTTGAGATCAGATGATATGAAGGGCCTTCTGAGGTAGGACTCCTATGATGTAAGTGAACTTATGTGGACTTTTTCCAGCTCTGCCCTCTGAAGTTCCAGTTGAGCAGCTCATCCCAGGTCAAGTTCTTACAGTGCTTTTTCCCAAGAAGTTTCCCAAGAAGGTTGTCGTGAAGATAGCTATTCCCTCTTGCCTCCTGGAGTATCTCTACAGTCTGATGTTGAGCTTCAGAACAATCCTACCTGCAGTATACCCCACATAAAAATTGTGAAGCAGGAGAAAAGAACCAAAGTGGCCCATAGTACACTAACAGAACTCTATCATTGTCAGCAACGCTGTCGAGGAGGCGATGGACTGGTTAGTGTGGAAGTACCTGAGGAAGAAATGGCAAGATAAGGTGTATCAGAATAGCAGGTATTGATGGTACTGAGATCAGTCGGTCATCAAAACCCTACTGTCCATCCATCTGCAGCTTCTCAGGCCATTAGTCTGGGAGACACAGGAAAGCAAATAAATCATTGTATGTAACAGAGACATGACATAACAGCAAAACAGATGATTGTCTGCTCCTAGTTGGGACAAAAAAGCACATGCAAACATAGCACATTGTTGCTAACCTACAGAAAGCCCAGAAGACATGAGGAGGAATTGACAGACAGCATCCCTTATTCTTTCTATCATTTCAGGGAATCCTGGAAAGACTGGCTGAACACACTTGTGCTTGTGAGAATTTATGTGTACAAGGGTGTAAGTGAAATCATTCATCTATTTATTTATTTATTTTTAAAGTAGAAGACCTTCCTTTCTTCAGAGGTCTCACATGGCTGCTGCAAGGTGAGAAGGGATGACACACTGCCTGACTAATGCTGCACATTATGAGGAAGTGGCAGTCAGAACCTGAAAATCTTTCTGCATTAACAAGGGATGTCCTTGGCATAACACACACATCTTAGGTGAGCTCTGTACATGAGCTCACAGCAGCATTCTGTGCACACATAACCATCAGACTGATGAAGCAGCAAACCTACAGCATACACAGGATGAAGACCAAAACATGAGAGAAAGAATATAGACCCTCAGGTACAGGCCATCCAGGTAGGAGACTCCTAATGAATCAAGCACTAGCTATTCTAAAGGAAATATTTTCGCAAAGGCTGAGTTAAGCCAGACAAGCCATAGGAGCAGAGGACAGAGGCTGATAGGTTCTAAGACAGACACAAAAGGTGACAGCAGAGAAGACAGGAAAAGAAGAGAAAAGTCCTCGGGAGAGCTTCTTCCCTGTCACCTTGAACAACTGAGGTTTCTTCAAGAGAAGATGCTATCTACTTTGCATGAAGGAGGCATTTGAGGTTGTAAGTGGAGGTAAGTCATGCCAAGTGACTGCCTGATGAATCTCCAGTTGAGAGAAGAGCAGTGGGACATCGGCATCAGCACAGAACAGCGTCACTTCTCCTGAATTAATAACCTGAATCAACTGTTCTGTTTCTATTCATCTTCTACATGAAGATGTAAAATCCAGATACAGCTTACATTTGGAGGATGTTATTATTTCAGATAAAATTCAAAATCAAAGCAGGCAGGACAGAATCTATTCAGACCTATATGAACATCCTACATGTGACTTACCTTCCCCTATACTAAATAGATTTTAAAAAAGCACAAAGCAGAGATTCAGCGTACACCATGAAACAAGACATGAAGGTCAGACATAGAGTTCCTTTCTAGGTAGGGTCAGGACCCAAAGAAGAAGAAAGAATTGGCTATGCTTTCCTCAGGAAACTTACCCCATCTATGTGTCTTATTGGAAAACAGTTTCACAGAACAGCAAAACTCATCTCTCATTGAGACTTAACTAACATTTCCAGTTCCCCATGTTTATTTCTTCTGCTGCATGCATTCACCTAGTGGCACTTAAGTCGGGCCCCTAATGAAACTATTTTATTGGACGAAGTGGCTGGAATTCCTTTGTGCTGCTCTTCCAGGGTGCTCTCCTACTGATCTCTGATCCCTTTCCTGGCTCTGAGCATCCATTGCTAGCATTGACATCAAACTGGTAAGATTGATTTTCATCTGCTCAGAAAATGAATCACGATTACTTTATAAGCCTACATCAAACAATGCAACACATCAGAACCTAGTGTTGAGGCCTCTTGCATTATTTGCAGAGCACCAAATCTCAAATCTGCATTTAATTTGGAAGCAAGCCAAAGACTGTTATAGTGTGTGAGAGGAGATTGATACACTTTTCTTAGAAATGCCCAGTTTACCAATGTTAGTAGTAGGCACTAATATTACAGGGGTGCTGGGAGATGCTGTACACTGCAATATTATGCCCAGCACCATTCTGCACAACCCAAGCCTATTTTGCCGTTAATGCCCTGGAAAGATGCTGGAGGTGATCAGAGCAAATGATCATTGGAGAGACATGAGACTAAGGAGGGTGAGAGTAGAGACCATGTGCATGGCATAAATGGAGAAGAAAGAAATCTTGCAAGGAAAGGGGTTGAAACAAGGGGATGGATTTCTTGCCAGGAAAGCCACGCCACAGCCTTGAACTGCAGTCACTAACACAGCACTACCCTGGTCTGCAGATACCAGTAATGAGTATCTGTGAGAGTTGATACAGGGAATAAATAACCATTTGGGCAGATTTGTTGTGTATTACTCTTTCAAGGCTGGATTGAGACATTTATGAATTAGAACTAATTAGTCAGGGCTTTATGTTCCCTCAGGTTGTAGGTCAGGTTTACATAATTCGATTCTTTCTAACTCAAGGCATTTCATCCTTCTCGTCATAGAAACTTCTGGTTTTGAGAACATGAGGTAACATCCCTCTTTAATCCTCCTATATCTTAGAACAAGACCCTTGCTGTCTCTCATTCCTATTTCTTTTCAGAAAAGTGTTGCCAGTTGCCCTGATACCGAATTGACTAACAGGTGTGAGAAAAGCAGGTGTTTGCTACTGATGGATGCAATATTACACAAAAAGTCACTGTGAAAAATTAGAAGGTTTATTTATGGCTATCTCTGTACCATTGTTTTAGATCTCAAAAAGTTGTGTATGGTGGCAACAGCTAAAAGCACATATTAATTAAATGCAACTATAATGGCAACTTCCCAGACAAAATGTGAGCTGGGATCATCCTTGTCATTGACAGGACACTCAAATATTTGATACAAGTGAGACTGTGTATCTGATCTGCTAAGCTCAACTACATGCATAATCACACATGTTCTTTCAGTGAGGAGATAGCATATTAATATAAGTGAATTCTGTAGTAGTCTCTATGGTTACAAATAGCATTTTCTAACATAAGTCATTGTCTTCAGATGCTTGATTTTCCATGTTTCAACAGCTTAGGCTGTG
Organism: Nettapus auritus; assembly: GCA_011076525.1. NCBI lineage: Eukaryota > Metazoa > Chordata > Aves > Anseriformes > Anatidae > Nettapus > Nettapus auritus. The sequence goes on from CM021778.1 coordinate 10,640,264, forward strand.
ATTTTCCATCCGTGCTCATTGTTTCCAGGTGAATTCTCTATCGATCACGTTAACAAATGTACTGAGGAATTCTAGCAGATTCTCATGCTGAAACAGCTATTGGAAATCTGGCAGAGACTTACTATTATCATCTATTACCATCAACTCAAATTTACCCCATGGCTTGCTGACTTTCAAGGACTCAGTGGATCCTTCTAGAGGCTTTGTGCTGAGATTTCCAGATGTAACATCCACCCTGAATGAATCAGTCTCACACAGCCACTACCAAAATGCTACCAGAACCACTTACCTGTGCACAGCCCCAAAGGGCTACAAAACTTGAGGCTCAAACAGGGCACATCAACTCTTGCCTTCATCTGAGGAATTGTAGCTGGGGGTTGAAAACACAGAAGGCAGCACTTTTTTTTTTTTTTTTTAATCTGCAGCTGCTCACCTGGGTGTATTATAAAGAACTGGCTCCACCCCACTGGCATTCTGGCAGTTCTCATATTAGTTGGAGCAGCAGAAATATGTGCAGTGGATCCAAACGCCCCATGTCAGAGCAGTCATTTGGCAGGACATTCACTTCTGTGAAAGAGAGCTTCCAAGAATGGGGCCCAAGACTATGCTCTAATACATATTTTAAAGTCCAGACTAGAAACACTGTCTTTGAATTGTCTTGCAAAAAGGACGTTTCCAAGACTGTTCATCTCCCACCAACCCAATATACTCTAGGAGAATATGTGCTATCACCACCATGCATGCCCATCTAAAGCATGACATAGTGGGGGGAAAATGGACACTGTCCTAAGTTTTGGGTCACAGGGGACAAGATGTTTTAGGTATACCCAAAGAGGTTCTCTGGCCAAGCTGGGATCCTAAGCAACAGCCTTGTCTTTCTCTGGCATCTTCACCACCCTTCTGTTCTTCAGATTTTTATTCACCACCTGTTCTATTTCTCAGGGCTTGTGTAGTTGTAACTAAATTTAATCTACTGGAATACCCAATTACTGATAAATATTCTTGATTTTGTAATTAATTTTTACCAACTTTAACCTCATGAAAGTATTTACCAAATAAGTGACTGGTTGCTCGTCTTGTACTTTGCAGGTGTCCTGTGGCTGTCAGTAGTATCTGAGGTGTTATACATCATGCTGTTAATCGTTGGATTCAGCCTTATGTGCCTCGAGCTCTTTCATTCAAGCAGTGTAATAGATGGGCTCAAGTTAAATGCCTTTGCTGCTGTCTTCACTGTGCTTTCAGGTATGAATGTTCTTTTTCTTTTTTTCCCTGGGAACATGGACAAATAAAAATTCTAAAACTTTGAAAGAATAAAAACTGGAAGCTACAAGACTTTTATCTTTGCTTAGCTATCACATTTCCACTACAAGCAGGGAGCAAGGACAGCATTATAACATTGTCTCTTGCCAAGGAGAAGTAAAAAAATATAGTCCTTTCACAATGGCAATGCAGTAATTAGCATCTCCCACACCCCACACAACCATTACTATACCCTCAGGTAATGGGAAATGAAAAATATGTAGTGTTGAAAATTACTTTTCCCATATTAATTCTAAGAGTATATGAGGGCTTGATGCTCCAAGCCAAAGAAAGAAGTCCATCTTGTTCTTTAGCAAAACTGAGAATAGAAAGGGTTGTAGTAATCACACTTAGGAGCAAACCCAAGAATAATGTGGGGACGTGCAAATTTCAGAGGAACTGTTCAGGCCATTTTCATGCTGTCTGTACGTGGAGACCTTCAGCATACGAACTTGAGGAATTCACTTCTCTAAAAGGAGTTATCAAATCTAACCATGTAATTGAGGACCGATTCACTCCGTGCTGTCTAAAAACTGCACTTCCCAGGATTTATACAAGCAACCATCCACAGATGGCTTTTGTGATCACTCCTGGAAGGACTTTTCTGGCAGAAAGAACTTCTGCAATGAAAGAGGATTTTATTCTCAAATTTTGAATTACAGTTAATGGTATAAAACTTGGCTCACAAGTGGACCTGAGAGGACCCCCAAAAAAAAAAAAAATCTGGTAAAAACCACCAAAGCATAATTTTCATATTTGGATGACATTTGGATTAAAAATAAATAAATAAAAATAAATCAGTTTTCAAACTGTGCAATTATCAGAAAAAATATTTACAAGATGTTTCTTTATCACTTTGCCATTAACTGAACTTTTAAGTTTTGTGAGAATTACAAAGCTTTCTTTTCTACGTGTCCTTCTATTTTTAAGTAGAATGCCATTATGTTCCAAATGTAAATTTTAAAATTTTGGGAGGAAAAGGATAGAAAAAGAAGAAGAAGCAAAAATAAAAATTAATAACTGCTCGCTGTTATTTCAAGTGACAGAGATACCAGAAGAAGGAAGAATCAGAATCACAAAATAGTCTAGGTTGGAAGAGACCTACAAAATCACCGAGTCCAACCTCTGACCTAACACTAACAAATCTTCCATTAAACCATATCCCTAAGCTCTACATGTAAACGTCTTTTAAAGACCTCCACGGATGGTGACTCAACCACTTCCCTGGGCAGCCTATTCCAGTGACTAACAACCCGTTCAGTAAAGAAGTTTTTCCTAATATCCAACCTAAACCTCCCCTGGCGCAACTTTAGCCCATTCCCCCTCATCCTCTCACCAGGCACGTGGGAGAACAGACCAACTGCCACCTCGCTACAGCCTCCTTTCAGGTACCTGCAGAGTGCGATAAGGTCGCCCCTGAGCCTCCTCCAGGCTAAATAGTCCCAGCTCCCTCTGCCGCTCCTTGTAAGACTTGTTCTCCAGACCCTTCATCAGCTTCGTAGCCCTTCTCTGGACTTGCTCAAGCACCTCCATGTCCTTGCAGTGAGGGGCCCAGAACTGAACACAGTACTCGAGGTGTGGCCTCACCAGAGCTGAGTATAGGGGGACAATCACATCCCTGGACCTGCTGCTATAGGCAGGTCATTTTGTCCAAAATGTGTCCAAAATGAAAATACAACTGAAAATATCATAGGGTATCCCCATGGAGAACTTGATGAGGTATATGTAAAACAGACCAAATCGATGGGTGGCATCAGGAACAAACCAAAAGTGCATGAAGCAGCACAATTATGAATAAAATAAAATAAATAAAATACTATTATCTATAGCTTATATATATTATCTATAGCTTATACGTTGCATATTGCCATTGACAGCAGAGACAAGTGTCCACCCCCAACATCCCCACCCCACTTAGGCAGAAAAAGCAATAAATGCCTCAGTTTCACTTTGGTGCCTGAATTTCAGCAGTCTGCTCATGACCTCCTACTCACCTTTGTCACTGCACTGGCATCCCAGCCACCCACACAGTGAAAGGTCTGAACATTACTGAAACCCCCATTAAATCTTTGTACGACCGAACAGAACAGTCTTGCTGAAGTTAGTTCTGGCCTTGTCAAACCTCCTGATAGCTCCAAGTGTCTATGACAAGCCTCAGGGTAGTCTGTAATACTTTTATCAAGGTTAAAAAGTTACTGACAGAAGGTATACGACCAGCAAGACACAAATTTTAACATCAATGCATAACCATCAGCTGAAGAAAAATCCAGTGACTTAAAAAGTATAACAAGCTCCCAACAAATTCTGGAAATGAAATACAGCCAGAAACAAGCCAGGTGCCTGCCAGCTTGCTGAGCTCCCACTAGGCCACCCACCCTGCTGAAATCTCAGTTCTGCCGATGTGAGCTGCTCCTGCCACCTCCTGACTTTCCACTGTGTCACCCTGACATGGAGCAGCTGAACAATTCTCTGTGGTTTCTTGTACTAAAATATCTTCTTTCAGCCCCTGCAGTTGTTTGCATTAAATATGACATTTGTCTTTCTTAACATACCTACAACAATGTCCTGCTTAATATACCTTCAACATAAACATGGCATTCCCCCAGCTTCCCTCCCCCAGAACAGCCCTGATTCACCCACATGCGTAGTGAGACTAATGAAGTTCTTTAGATTCTGGAAGAAAACAGGAGTCAAGTTAAGAAGAGCCAAAATTTGGATCTAGGCAGAGAAAATCAGAATGTTCCACATAGAAGAAAGGCACCCAAAAAAAATAATAAAAAAAAAATGGACGGTCAGAGACATTGGTAAATGGTGACTTCAGTTAAGGACAAAGTGTAATGTCCCCTGTTGTGGTAGAACACCGGTATTTTGAAGTGCCTTCAGCTGTTGTTGCAGCACAGAGGGGTTTTTAACATCTATAGGCCCAAGGTCTGTTTGGGAAATGGATGACCCAGCTCTACTTTTAGCTAACTGCCTGGACCCATGCTTTTTGTGAGCTCATCTGCACCATGTAGTTACTAAAGCAGACATATCCCTGCCTATTTTATCTAGAAAATTCCCCAAGCATCAGAGCTGCCACTTGCTACCACTTCTTGAAAACAGAGTTTTGCTTTTCCTCAGAGGGATGTCTAAGTGTAAAGCACAAGCAGTTTTTTCTGCTTAAGCTGAAGAACCGTGACGGTCAGCTAAGTGGCAGAGCCAGCTCAGGTTACCATGTCATCTAACTGCAGCTAACACATGGCCTAACATTCGTTCAGTTGTACTTATCTCAGAAAAAATATGGAGGTGTCATAAAGCAAGCATTATCAGCATTGTACCATTAAAAGTATTCCTGTAATAGAATCTCACCACACATTACCAGGAATATGAAGCTATTAACTTAAATTCTTTGTGTAACATCCAACTGTTTTCTGAGCATACAGATTTATAAATCTTAACAATCATTCAGCTAAAATAACATTCTATTTGGAGCTGACACTTTGAGCCTAGCTTTGCCTACTGAAACATCTCTCCTTTTTCTCTCACCTGAGGCCTGTCTGAGATGGGCTAAGTGACATATCTTGTGGGTGGTATACCCTTGTTTTGCAGCAGCATGGTTAGAGGCAATGCTAATTGTGCAAAATTTTCTTCAACGGTTTTCTTTCTTTAACTCTCCTCTTAATTGAGAATTCAGTATGATGTAAAATAATGAGCTCTCAGTCACACCTTTCCTCTGCAAACACCTCCACATTAGAATAGGAGGCATAAAAGACCCATAAAACTACAGCAAAGACTTTAGCGAAGCTTTCAGAGCTGCCTAGTGTTATTAAAAGATTGTTTTAAATAGCACAAAATTTCATGTTATAATCCTTACTTTTCAGGTCTCTTGGGGATGGTGGCGCACATGATGTATACTCAAGTTTTCCAAGTGACGGTCAGCCTTGGACCAGAGGACTGGAGACCTCATTCATGGGACTATGGGTGGTCCTTCTGGTAAGTGTCACTGATAGTTAATATCTTTTCATTTCTGAGTTGTTCCATCAGTCTGTTGGGAGGTTGTATGAATCATCTCAAATTTCCAGGAACATGCATGTGAATTTCCAGCTGCCAAAATGCTAGGAGGAAAAAAACAACATAGCCACACAATCACTGAAGTGTTAGAGGACAGTTATCAATAACTGTACAGCAGCAGCTGTGCGTATCAGCAGGTACATAGCATTTGTAAATAGACAGATACCACAATTACCAACACAAATTGAGCACTCTCATTAAAGTTCAATTTAGGTACATAATTGCCATGGCATTTCAGGGAGCTTTAGGATTTTTTGTTGTTGTTTTTGGTTTTGTTTTTAATTCATGTCTCAGATGAACCTTACTTTGTAATTTTTAACACAACTGCAGAGAAATTCATAGTGCTTCTGGCACTGTGATCCTCCCCTGTGAATCATGGTGAGAAGGCTCGGGAGAACAGAAAAGACATTCTGGAGAATTTTAATTTTCCTTTTTTAACTTTCCCAGTTATCTTTGAGAAATGAATAAAAATAATTTGGTCAAGATACATCAGCTGTGTTATATTGTTTGCAAGTTTATAAGCTTGACAAGAATAGCAGAATGAGGAGAATAGAAATAAAAGCATTGCAAACAACATTCTTATTCCTCTAGAAGCATCAGCCTCTTTGTATGGCTCAGGAAAACACTTCAGTTTTTTTCATTTATGAATATATTGTATTATTTTAATTCCATCTCAAAGCAAAGACAGCAATCTTGGCAAACACCAGAAAATGAATACAAGTACTTCTTACGCACAACACTGCAGGGAGTTGTTAATCTCTCCTTTTCTCTTCCCTATACTGTGTTTCATGGGAGGAGTTATTAACATTTTAGTAACTTATTGCAATATATAAATAACATTATTTTTAAAATACACCTTATTGTGTGGATTACTAATAAATATTTATTATTGCATACAAGGATGAGCTTATAAATATAATTATATACTTCTATAATTATAATATTACTATAAATATTTATAACTTATATAATAATAATTGCATATTAATATAATTAAATAGTAATGCTTGCTATCTATTTGTCTTCAGTAATCTATTTTATAATTTACTGCAAAACTCAAAATTCATAGTGTTGTTAAATGTCTTGCATGGTAAATCAGTCACCATCTTCTGCAAGACAAGAGATGCCTGTCTCAGAACAGGCTTGGGGGCCATTTGGCACATGAGCCTGTCCCGGACCCATGCACGCTGCATATGTGCTAAGAGCCCAGAGTCCCACCTGAGGTGACAACACTTCATGCTGTTTGCAGAATTGGCACCTGCTGTCTGTATGGCTGTTCCCGGACAGCCAGAGCCAGCGTTCGGTGGGCTTTGGTTTAACGACTGTGACAGACCATGGGTTACGTTCCACTGTGGAGGGTTCTGGAGATACCCATGAGCAGGCAAATATGCAGGAGTAATCTCAGCTCTTCCTATAGTCCTCAGGTGAGAGGTCAGCTTCAGTCCTTGCAATGTCTGCTGATTCGCACTAGCTAAAGTTGAGCGCCACTGGAGCTATTTCTATCACAAAGCAACTTAGCAGATTCAGTAATCTCTCTCCCTTCCAGTACCTTACAAGGCAACATACTTGTCAATGCAGGATGCTGGGCAAGGCACAAACATGAACTCAGTCACAGCTTCCCTGAGGGAAATGTGAATAGCAGCAGCATTTTCAGCCTGCAGTGTCGATCAGCAGCCTGAGACAGGACAGAGGGTTCCTCTTGCTGTGCCTGTGACAGGGTGCACACCTGGCAAATGAAGGTCTGAAACTCAAAGACAGCCAAAGCAAGGCTTCTTCCCTTCAGCAACACCCAAACCATTACTGCTGCACAGACCAGCGCATCACAACTACCCCTGGCACTGCCTGGCCTTGAACACCCACTTGAAGAAGGGTTAAAACCAAGTGCCCACACAACCTGGTGGGTTTGGAAACTGCACGTGTAGGAATTTCTTTCTACTCTGTCTGTCTCCAGTCAATGGCCAGAAGCGTGAGATTTAAATACCCTTGAATCAGTAGTGCAAACATCAGCGTTATTTACAGCCTGTTGTAAAAAGTATCACAGCAACATCCCTCTAGACCACCTACCAGAGCACAAAGAATTGCAACACCGCTGAGGGGTGCCAGGGAACAGCTTGGCCTGGCTTGTTCAAGTTCAGGCTTGGCCGCTCCAGAAAGAAAATGAATGCACAGGCCTGAGCTGCTTGAGCCACAGCCCTGAGCTGGGTTACCAGGGGCAGTGCAGACACAGTCCTACCACCTCGGCACAGCTGGCCTGGAGGGGCATTATTTTTAAAGAGGTCTTCACTAGGGTATGAGGTAACTCAGTGCTCTTTACACTTAAAAAAAATAAAATGAATGACATTTAACCAGGGTCCATAAAAACTAAATCATATCAATCATAATTGCCTCATTATTATGATTTGCCAAATGCCAGACCTGAGGTCGCACCAAGAGTCTTTCTGTGTTTCCTCTCTGAACCTTTCAGCATTTCTGAGTTAATGATTAGAAATGATCAAACATTCAAGAGAAAATGTTCTCCGTGTGTTATTCCCCAGGCACTAAGTGGGCACAGTGAAGCATGTGGTTTCAGCTGGCTTCTTCTTTGATATAGATCTGGAGACCAGCTGGAAATGTTTGGGGCTGTTGGAGCTTTTCCATGCACTCTGTGCATGAAGTCACTTGCCAGGCTTCCCTGTGCCTGGACACTTACACATAGCACAAGTTTCTTTTCCACGTCTACACCCAGCCATGGGAAGCCTAAGGGAACTTCATCCCCCCAAGGGTTCATTACACTTCCTTCTCATTTGATTGCATCTGGCAAACAGGTTCAAAACTGACTAGGAAAGGGCTGCTTCCACACACTTCATTACCTTGGGAGTCTGTAAAAGGACTGTTATTCACTGAATTTTGAGATCATTGAAATAAGCCATTTCTGTTTACTTGAACCATTTTTTCCCAGGTTTTTCAGTTCATGAATATGTGCTGTCTAATTTGAAATGAAGGACTGTTTCCCTCTCTGCAGAACATTTGCAGTTTGGGAAACAGTTCAGGGGAAAACAGTTCATGCTGAGAGCTCGGTTTATAATGCTTATTTATGAGATAACGATACTGTGGTTGTATTTTTTCTGTTCTGCATAATTTATATCAACATTAAAATTGGTTATAGAAAGGATGAAAGAAAGGAGCAGGTAAAGTGTGTAGATGACAGGTGATTAAGTTAATCCAAGATAGTTAAGGAGCCAAATGAAATAGATGCAGCTGGAGCTGATGGGCTGAATGTGATGGGAGGGGAGCATGAACAAGGATAAATGCTTCAAACAACAGGGGGGAAAACAGTGCCTTGTTTGTGCTCCTATCTTGTGTTGAAAAAAAACTCTGAATTCCTTAGGCCTGGGAGTCACCCCAGCCACATCTGTACATAAGATCAGTGAGGCAAAGGCTGGAGGCAGAAGGCACACAGGAGGGAAACCTAATCTACAAGCAGTGAGCAGAACAGCTCCTAGCTGAATTCTGCTTGCCAGGAGACCCAGGCTAACACCGCTGTTCCAGCCTGGCACTGGGACAGTCACATTTTACTTCCATCTTCCTTCTCCCTGTCTCCCCATGCTCCTGGTTGTCACTTGCAGGTGTCCTGCCACTGGCTGACTGAGGTTGGCTAGCACCGCTTGCTTGCTTGGGGCACTGCCCTCAGGTTGGATGTCTCCACAAAATGGAAGTGCTGTCTTCTAATCTGGTCAGGCTTCAGAGATAGGATATAAACCAGGGTTGCTAGAAATGTCCATGAACCAGGAAAAATGGAAATACAGTAGTCTGAGGAAGGCAAAATGAAATAGAAACTATTCATGAAGTAGCACTGGAGCCAGTCTCCCATGGATGCTGGAGGCCTTCCAGGGGCACAAAAGACATGCTCTCGGGGTATTACGCTTCTCTGCACTACTCCTTCCAGGTGTTCATTACTACTCTATACATTTTAGCACTTGTCTGCTAGGCTCTGAAACATTTCAAAAAGAAAGCTAGACATGTCAGACTCTTCTGTCAGTGCCCCGAGTGCTAACATTAGCACTCGTCCATGGGATTAAAACTGTGCCCAGCACAGCATCTGCCTGCATGCCTGAGCATGTGCCACAAGTCGTTGGAGGTAAGATGAGGAGGATGGGTTTGTCACTGCTGACTTACCAGCCTAGTCACATCCTGTGTATGTGTGTCTCTTGGCTTCAGAAATATGACATGAGCTACTGTCTTAACCCAGCTCTGTTTGCTGGTTTCTCTCTCCACAGTCTGGCATGGGGTTCTTTCACCTGCTGCATGGCGGCCTCCGTTACTACCTTGAACTCTTACACTAAGACTGTCATTGAGTTCAGACACAAGCGCAAAATCTTTGAGCAGGGCTTTCGAGAAGAACAGAACTTCCTAGACCAGGAAGCCATCAAGTACTTCAGAGAAAGGTCAGTGCAGACAGTCTCTCGGTCAGTGGAGGTTTTCATGGACTCTGCAAGTCTCAGAAAACCCAGGCTCTCGCCCATTTCAGCCCATGTGGGCAAAGTCTCTGAGATACGCAGAGAAGATGTGTGTTAAAGAGAAACGCAAAAGATCCTGCTTGATCTGTTTTTACTTAAATTTTGTGATGTCCCAGTGCCTGCCTTTTCATATGTGCTCATTAAAACACAAGACTGATAAGTCCGTTCAGAATGCATTTGATTCATAGGAATATGTAAGAAGCTATGTTACAAATGCAATCAGATTTTCCATCCCTGAAAAAGGTAAAGCTGTGGGGGTACAACAACAGTTACAGCCATTCCTTCTCAGAGCATGTCATAGGCACCTCCCTAAAGTTCTAGTACTTACTGAGACATTTTCCAGCCACCACCAGGCTACATTTGAGTTGCCATCTTCCATATTCACATGCTACAACCCATCCTGGGCTCCTCCTGAGCGCCTTCACACAAAAATAGTGCACATATCATATTGCAGTGCCATGCTCCTTTGCAAAAACACCCACACTGCCACCCATGCCGCTCCAAGGGTCTTAGGTTCACTTCAAGTTCCATTTGAGCTCTGAAGGCCCAGAAACACTCCTTTACACTGTCTATAAACACAGCCTGCAGGTGCCACGGCCCACCTGTCCCACTGCTGGCCCCACGCTGTGTGACCATCACCAGGCAGGGCCCACCACGCAAGGCACGGGCCTGTGGCTGTGGCTCTGCACAGCCAACTTCTCAGTAGCCAGTTGGCCCTCATCACAAGATACAAAGTCCATATTCAGCTCCGTCCTTGGCCTGGGAGTGCGCTTACCAGTATGACAAGAACAGGACAACCAGGAAAACCTCTAACAGGCATTTTCCACTTCTTACAAAATATTTCCTGACCTTCAGAGAAAAGCTATCAGTCTCTTCTGCCACCCAGACCCTACATATTCTCGCTGCATGCCCAGCACCCCCTATAGTGCTACCTCCTCCTCTATATAGATTGGCGTACAGAGGCAGAGGTACAAACATTGTCAACACACAGTTATGGTATATGCACTGGTCTTCCCCCTCACATATATTGCTCACCTCCCACGCATTCTTTGGCCTCCTACATAGTTCTATATTTGGTCCATAATACACTAATCCTGCCTTCCCATTCCCTTCCCCTGCACTTACACACAAAAATCATTGCCCATAAACTTAAACACTTATCAGCACCAATCTCCACCTTGCTACTCGCTCATCATAGCCATCTGCAATATATCAGTTATACCGGTTATTCTCCTTTCTCTAGAACACACACCTTGTGCTTGTCACCACGGGGGTTTACAGTGTGCCTGAGGAGACAGCCCACATGAGCTACTGGAGCAATTACGCTTGCTGGCAGCAGAGATGGGATGCAGATCAGCCACTCTGGAAGGTGCTGACACATCATATAATATAAATTAGTTTATTGCATATGGAATAATTATTCAACAAAAAGCACAGAAAAGGCCTTGGACTTTGCAGGGTCCTTCTGAAGGGCACTATGGGTTAATGACTAGGATAGAGGCATGCCTTGTCACAAAGTATGCTAATTTATTCTGAGTTCTACTAGTCATAGCTCTGTACTCTTGTTAACCCGTGTGGCTGCACTTGTGCACTTGCTGCCCTCCTTCTTTCACAAGAAGCTTTGCTTAACATTGCAGAATGTGAAGAACACAAAAACATTGACCTCAGACAACAGGGAATGTCTGATAGACTCTTTGGGTGTGCCTTCATGCAACAAGGAGCTGATAAGTGCAGAGAATCCTTACCAAAAGCCGATTGTTAGAAGCAATGTAAAGATATTTTTGGCTGCCGAAAACATAGGGAGGATTCATTCTCATTCTTCTGACTGATGTAGCAGTTTCTCAGTGGTGGAAGAGAGTGGCTGGGGAGCTTTGAGGAGACAGGAAATTTAGCATGATCAGACATTTTGGTAGCAAATTGAGGAGTCCTCCTGAGCAGGAAAAACTAGAGACCTTACTGCTTATAATTTTGCTTTGGTTAGCCAACCTTAACTAATAGGCTCTGCTGTTACAGTTGCTTCTCTGCCAAACTCCAGATTTTCTCTCTACATTTCATACGATCTGGAAGGATCAAAGAAATGATTCAATCAACCATGACTTTCCTAATTTTGCTTTTAGAGACAACAGTGAGTTTGTAAAAAAATTCTGTGTGTAGAAAAAAGTACAGAGACTGAAGGGAAAGTGGTCCCTGTGTGTCGCAGGGGAAACAAAGTGAGGGGGAAATACCTGAATTATTGAACTGAGAATTGCAGATATGAGACCAGCAAAACTGTAAGCAACAGAATATGTTGCATCATATTGGGAAATGCTAAGGAAACTTTGTAAGATATCACTGCTGCCCTTTCTGGAACAGTAAATAGGAAAAAAAGAAACTGCATAGAGGACTATAACCCTCTTTATCCCACATCTGTGTTGTGTGGCTTGATTTCGATTCTTCTTGCACGCTCCATACTACACAGACTCGCCGTTTTTATGTACAAGTAAAACAGTATCACATAACACTTTCCAATCAAATTCATGTTAGAGCTGTAACCTCAGAGACCTTCACACCAACACACTAGATAAACAGGTCAATGACTGAGCTTGGCCCACCAAGCATGACAAGCGGAATCCAGCACCAAAGGCTTGTTCACGTCTCTTGGGAGCAAGGCTTCATTTTAGCCATGCAACTAACAGGGTATTTAACACATGTAAGCCCAAGACAAAAAGACACGTGTTTTTTAATTCTCCTTACATATATATCACTCAAAACAAGTGCCGTACTGGGAAACATACTTATGGAACAGCCTTCTTGTCTCTACCACTTGCTCTATGACATGGCTGTATATTTTATTCTGTCCTTCCAGCTTCCTTGCTCCTTTTGAGTTTGTGTGAACAATTTGCTAGTTGGCCATATCTTCCAGTCTCTTTTACACACACCTGGCAAACACAGCCTGAGCACATGGCATCCCCAGACCATGTCCTACCACTGCAGACAACGAGAGGTCCCACAACAGGCCCCTAAAATGAAACTACTGTTCATAAAGGTAGCCAAAAATACACATTTGCATGGCACGTATCCTCTTCCCATCCACGGGATGGAGACATGTGTCCCCAAACCGCACATGTACCCCTCAGAGTGACTATCACAGACCTAGCACCTCTCAGACCTCTCATGCAGAGCACATCTCTGCCATATCCCTGTTCATCCTGCAGCATGACACTCCACAGACCTCCCAGCAAACACATTTAGGTTACCAATGTCTTACATTTCTGGACTGATAATTACAGCATTCTTACAATGTTGTTGATGCTTGATCTTATATTCTCTGTCAACTAATGTACTGCATGATTATGATTTTCTTACTTTTATTTTGCATTATTTTAATTGTCATATCTGAGTGTGTAACAAGAAGTCCTGAGGCAGCATTACCATGGGACTGTTCTAGAGATCTAAAGCCATGTGGCATTGCAGGCTTTTTGTTTTTAAGTTAGCATGCTCATAGTCAGCATCACCTGGGTATGCTCTGTGAATGCAGGGGTGCTGGGAACATTGATTAGTAGCACCATATTTCTAGATTCTTTGCATCACCAAGGAAGTGCCAACAGTTTCAGCAAGCACATGACGTTCTCTGGCTCCGATGTTCCTTTGCACAAATAGAAAATAACTTAGATTCCCCTTCCTTCCTGTGCATGTATCCAGGGATACTTCACCTGCCCTCCTACTCCTCCACCTCCATGTTCCTTTGCAAAACATCTAAATAAAACCATCCTGCTGCCTTTCTTCCTTCCACTTGCTTTGTATATATTACTACCCTCTTTGCATGTTTCTCTACCTCGGTACACATTCAGCATCCACAGTACACATGCAAACAGTCTCTGTGTTGAAAAGACTTAGTGCAACGGGCAGTTTCCTGAGAGGAATATATATTTTTTTAAGAAGTTAAAGCTTTGACATCAGTCTCCACAGCTGCAGTTCATCATCTGGGAGACAGAGAAGAAGAAGAGTTAGCCCCATTTTGTCTGAAGTAAGTTTTTTGTTGGAACATGTAGGCCCTTGTTCCCAGAGAAGACATTTGTTTTATGAATACAAAAAATAAAATAAGACAAAAAAAACCTCTCCTGCAAGTACTTTGTCAAACATAACATCACTGTATTTCATTTAATTTTAACCACTTGCCTTTGCACCAGCTTTTCTTGAGGACTCCCTAAGACCCCAACTGAAGATTCACTAGCAGTGCATTAGATGATGTTCCCTTGATGGCTCCTGTTTCAAGAAGTGTGCACCGTGTTCACAAGCTGTGCAGGGGATGAGCCACATAGCCCCCAGCCCATCCCTCCCCACCAGCTCACTCCATCCCCTCTACTAGCATGTCTGCATTACTGCTGCTTGTGAACACCAGTCTCCACACCACAGGAACTACGTCAGCTGTGCTGTACAAGGGAAGGACTTTCAAAGCTGCAGAGAGGAGGATCTAGGGTGAGGGAATATGGAGGCTTTGGATAAGAGTTTGGAGAACTGAAGTGTAGGGTTCAGATAGGGGGGCTGAAAGGGCAGACATCAAGGGGAGCTTTCCATGGAGAAGAACTAGTCAATACCTAATCAAGTAATAAAAAGATATTGAAATAAGAGCAAACTTGAACTAGCCAGTGACCTCTTTTACTGTTGGCAAGAGGAGGAAGAGTAGCAGCTTTTGAAATCACATCCAGGCGTGGTCAGGCCATGTGAGGCCAGGAGTGTTGCATCCCATTGGACCTGTAGCCACTGCAGATGGGGTAAGGAGGTCAGCCCACCCTGGAACCGGTGAGAGAGGGAACCTCTCAGAGAGATGTTCAAGAGATGAGCATGGCTCTGCCACCAGTCTGATACCCAGCCTTTGACTTCCTGTGAAGCAAATCTCACTTCATAGCAATTGTCAAGCCAGCATACAAATTTATCAAGCAAATCTGGAAAGTTCAACCCTCCACAGTTAATTCATCCATCCAGTTTTTGCCAACTTTCAACTGTCCATCAAAACCATTGTGGTACTGAGCTGTTTTCACAGCATTTTTCTTGCTGACTGAGCCCTTACTCTGATCTGCAAACTGATGAAACATCAGGCAGATGTTACTGGTGAAATTCTAACTTGAAGTGAGTATAAACTGACATTGATACCAGTGCAGACAAACTGTCTCTGCAGGGCTAGAAAATGTAGTTTTCAAATGCTGGGAGATGTTTGAAACAGATGTCAGGACCAAAAGTATTATTGCAGAAGTAATACATGAGGACTGTTCCTGACCCTTTGGGAATCCAAACGTTTAAAGTCATTATTTTTAAGCACAATTTTTCAGTTTTGAGCATTTCTTTAATGTACCTTAATCAGACCTTTCTTTCTCTAACTTCACTGTACTCACATAAAAATGTCGTGCAGATCATATTGTCAAAGGTATGCCAGACTTCCTTTGATTTCTTCCTTGGTCACCTTGATATTTGAACAGGTTTTAAGCTTCTGACCTTCATTACTTCCCCTTTACAGGGTCAATATTTTGTCATGGGCAACAATAAGAATTTCACATCTGACTATTCACCTTTGATTAGCACACAAGGATGACTGTAACATTCTGCCTTTGATTTATTCTGTATTTTATTCCGCACATTATTCTGCGACACAGGAGGGTCTATCTGCAGAGCTATTCCTTCTGGAAAATTGCAAACTGGCATTTAAATGGTGTAGCACTAGCAACATATCCACTCCTAACACGCATGTACTGTACAACGCTGTTAGTCCCTGATGCTTAAATGCATCCTAAAAAGTGAAAGAATGGGAGAGACACAGCCCTGAGCCCCTCATTTCTATTCCCCATGGCCTCTTTACATAAGTTTTCCCCTGAGAGGGGCAAGACAAATGAAACTGAGTCCTTCCTGAGACTGTTACGATCACCATAATGGGCCTGGCTGGCTATAGATGGAGGAGCCCAGGTATGTTGCTCTCTTATTTATTTTGACCCTACCATTTCTGTACATTTGGGAGCAGCCTTTGTTTCTGTTAAAGGTGCTACTTCTATATTCTCTTTTCCAGGACTGAGGAGGAGAGGGCTGAGGCTGGGGACCTGAGGTTACAGTGCCTCCATAGCTGCTCCCCAAATAGTAAGTGATCATGGCTCTGAATATGTCTGGCACGCAATGGCTTGTACTGTCCCCACAACTGGTTTCTTGGAGTTAAAAATAAGGTTTGGAGTAGGAAGCACTGTAAACAGAGGTTTGTAAGTTTCCCAGACAGTGTTGCCCAAACAGTAATCAGCTAGCATATGAAGAGTACAAAATTCTCCAGGATTCAATTTAGGCTGTACATACATCCTATAATTTTATGCTATCTCAAAAAGCTGTGATTTCGTAGTAGTTTAAAAATATGCTGTAATTTACACCTGTATAACTTTCATTATCACTACCATTTTTCATCTGTATTTTTCACTATTTCATGATGATGCATGCTATTGAGTATTAATATGATTGAAAGCAGCTTTGATGGACAATAACATTTATATAATTAATGCCTTTTGTTTGCACTTCTATTAATATTTATTCAGAAATTTGTTATGCTTTTATTCATCATTTGAAAAAAATAATAATCTTGCTTTAAGCTACGGGAATCAATGGTTCAATGTATGGAGCAATATTGGAGGATGGCTCCTGTCCTACTCTTAATACTATAGTTTTCCTTTACTCTCCAGGAGAGAGGTGTTGTGTCTCCATCAATTTCCTTGCAAAGAAAGCAAATTATTCTTCATTCAGCAGGAGGGAGGATGGGGAAAGTAACTTGCTTGACAGAGCTCTAGGATTAAGTCTGTGCTAATAAAAATTGGAAACTTCATAGCATTTTGCTGCTTCTGTCTTGCTGAGATGCACATCTCAGCCACATACTCATGGAAGCTTGGTGTCCACAACACTAATGATTAATGGTTCTGCTTCCTCATCAGACCAGCTAGAACAGCTCTCCAGGTGGTCTCCACACAGACATGCTAGTGTTAGTGCTGCTCTCAGGCTTGCTTTGTCATCAGATCAGTTTGTAACTCTTGCTCCTTGAAAATGCCATGGCAGTTGTAAAACTTTCCACAGGCAGACCCACATCCTTCATTTTTGCAGGCCTGAAAAAATCTATTAGTATGAAATTGTTCTGGGTCATATTTCCCAAGATAACTCCCTCCTACCAAGCTAATGGCTAGTGCTCAAATGTGCTTATTTCATTATGATGACTGTCCAAAGGTTTTTGTTTCAAACACCAAATAACAATTCTTGACATCAAGAAGTGTTCCAAAGAATAGAACCAAGGCTCTGTTGGTCCTGTGCCCAGCCCTGCTCAGCACTTCCCTTTGAAAGACATGCAGCTTACCTCAACAGCTGTGCTGACTTGGGTCTGGAAAAGCAAGCTGCAAACGAGAAGTCAGGTATCCAAATCAACCAGTGCGCTTCATTCAATGTGTTCATCTCAGTGTCTTCAATTACAGGCAATTGCTTCTGAAAGCAACAGGAAAAACTGCATATACCATTAAACTAATAAGCAATAGTAGCAGTACGAGCGTTATACAAAAGGTGTCTGTCCCTTCAGCTAACCAGACTTCAAGACAATGTTGTGTTTTTATTTGTAAAGACCATTAGGGTGTTTCAGTAAAAAGAGACAGAACTGGGCAAGGTCTGGATGGAAGAGAAAAGTCAGTAGATGTGAAATCCATCTGAAAAAGAGAATGTCTGCCCATCACCACACCTTGCCATTACAGGAGCAGATGCAAATCCAACACAATTCCCAAGTCACTAAAAGTTCATTTTAGTTCCTCCCGCTATCTTGTCCTCAAGTATTTTCCTAGAACATTCTGGTTCCCTGTTTCTGAGTGATACTTTAGAATAAACTTCACTCATTTCTTCATTTGACTGGCAGCGGGTTTATCTTGTGATATACAATAGCTACAGAACTGTCACCGCAGCTTTTCATGACAATATGGGCAAAACTCATCACAAAACCTACACAAGAGCCCATCCATATTTATGCTAAATCCAATGGCAAAAGTAAGATTTATCTTAATCCAAGGTTGTTCTAATTTGAACCAAATAGTCTATCACGAATATTCTCTTATAGTCAGATACCATTCTTTTTCCTGTCCTTCCACAACGACAAAATTGAATATCCAGATCTTGTTGAGAGAGAGGGTTTTTATTGAGTGCCACTGTAGAGCAAAACGCTAAAACATTTACATAAAAGATTAGAAGGACAAGGCTGAGCAATTGTAGAAGACAAACATCCACTCTATAGGTGACTTCAGAGGAGAGAATAGTAAAGGTTTGAGAACAGCCCAGGAGAAATGTGAGATTGCAGGTGACAGAGAGAGGTTCAGGACAGGACAGGACTCAAGGATCTCGGGTTCCTCTGCTAGGAGACTATGCATCCATTTTGAAAAGTGGCCTTTAATCATAAATCTCTCAGAAGCTTGATTCTGGGAGTCTTGATCAGAGTAATGCTATAGCCATTCTCGATAATTATACATTAAACCACGTAATGTCCATCACTAAACCATAATTTTCCTTTAACAAGGAAACTTGCCTGAGCTGGGCTAAGAACAACATCAGGGAGCTCTAGCTATAAATTGACATCCTCTGCTCTCCCAGAGCTGGATTCCTCTGCAAATGTGTGGCACTGACACTTACACATCTAGTAACTCCAGCCATATTTTGCTTGTACCAAACTTACCATTTCCATTGCAAATGTCTAAACACTTTCAGTAGCCTATTTGTTGTCTTTTTTGACCTTGCAGGTCTCCACTTTCTATCAGATGTGCAGGGCTGGGAGGTCTCAATGCACTGGTTGGGCAGTTGCTATACAGAAATGGTAGAAGTTTCACATCAGGATATTTTCGTTGTTACTGTTTTGCAGTTATTTGTGAGCAAGAAATGCTCACTGTTATTACTTATACCTGATTTCAGGCATCTGTACGTTCATACCACTTCCACTCTCTCCTCCAGTCCTCTCCCATCATTAGGCATTGATATAATGAGCCTGCTGCTTTGATCAATGTGTTTGCGGTCCACAGGGCAGATGGGAGAGGGACAAAGAATAGATGTAGAACAAGGGATAAGAAAGAGGCAGGAGACACAACGAACAAGGAGGAATGGATATGGTGGCAAAGCTAAAGAGGAGACAGGTAGCTCAGAAGGGCCAGTAGCAGGTAATAGCATATTCTCCATTTTTTGGCTTATTGTCTGTGTCAAAAAGCCTTGGCTGCTATTTGAGGCAGATTAACCCAGGGTCCAGGACACCACCTTTTCTTGCAGAAAAATGAAAGACTATTCAAAATGCATTCATCACTAAAATAAGATAGTCATTGTTTTTTCAGTGTGGGCGTTTTAGAGGGTCGCCTGACTGAGAGGAGGCCTTGAAAAAAATCCATTTTGTTCTCATATTATCACCTGTAGGCATTTCCCCAGGGTCCATCCCACAGTTCTTCCACCATCCTCCTACCCCTGGTTGTCTACAGTAAGATTTATGCAAACAGCCTCTCAGTGCTTCAATTTAAAGCATATTGTCATCTTTTTCTATTCAAACAAGATCATCAGAAGCAATCTAGATTTAAAATATGATGAGAATGATTCATAAAAATGAAAATCTGCTGCTTTTTCTTGGTTCTAGGAGCCACAGAAGGAAGGTAGTGCTGGGTTTGCAAGAAACTTTCATCTATCTTCAAATTCAGTGCTACAGAAAGTATATTGCACAAGCTCAGCTGGAGAGGGCAAGGCACAGACGGTAGACAAGGTCACTCTAACAACAGGGAACATGCTTTATATGCTGAGCAGCACAGGGCTGGAAAAAGGCAGACAACAAGGGCTTGATGCTTTTGAAATGTTGCTCAAAGCTGAGTCAAGGATTCTCCTTGTGGAGGCACATGACAGCTGCAATCACCTTCCTGTTTCATGTCAGCCTTGATTTCAACTCCCAAGTCCTGCAATTGTTCCTGTAATTTATTCAGTTCATAGTGATTCACCACATAAAAACAAGTGAAAAAAAATCCCCTCTGATAAAGCACTATGGTTACAGACCTAAGAACCAGTCTTGCTATGCTGAAAGCAATGGGAATTTCAGTCCTGTCTTCAGGCAAACCCTTGCCCACTAGGAAACTCCAAAGTTATAGGTCTCAGTTCTGTCCTCATTTACCTCTGCTAAAATCCAGCAGATTTTTTTGCTTCAACAAAATCCAGATTGCTTCTTAGGCCACATAGTCCCTCTGTTCCTGTGAGAAACATAATGATAAATGTAAATTCAGTCCCATGTTAAGCACTGGGGAGAGTGAAAATTGAAGGATGCAAAAGGAAAAGAAAGTGATATTTTATAATACTTGTTTTTTCTTCCAGTGTACCAGTGAATTGGGAAGTTTCATATAGAAATTTCAATGTTACGAAATTGTTTTTTTGTCACACTCTTTTAAGTATTGTCTTCCCGTAAATGTGCCATTTCCTACAGCTAATCCAGGAATTAGGAAGAACAAAACCAAAATAAAACAAAAAACAGCCCTGGCCAACACTGCTAAAGATGTGAGAAGAAGTATTGCAGATTGTATATGCACCCAAATAGCATTTTAGCTACTGTGCATGATATATTTCTTCCAGAATGTAAGCAAGTATTATTGTTCATTTAATGTTCAAATAGGTTTACAATACAAGAAATTTCAGGACAAATATATATATAAAATTACAGAATGTATTTTCATTACAGTTGTCTTAAAATGAGTTTTGCTGTTGTCAGAACAAGTTTCTCCCACTTTTCCATAGCAAAAAGTATTTTCTGATCATGGGGTTTTGTAGCGAAGAAAGGAAAGCATCTTCAGTAACCTGAATCAAAACCATGAGTCGACAAATTCAAAAAAAAATCCTGTCTTGGAGTTTATTCTGCAAAATGGCTGGAATTATCCTTTGAACCTATATCATTGTCAGAGTTGCCAGGTATCATACTGCATTTCAGCTGCAGATATGTTCTTAGTTGAATAAAGCATGAAAGTATTAACTCCAAAGTTAGAAGATCATAAGAAGTGTCTTTCTAAACCCCTTCAGAAAAATGAACAGTAGAATAGTATAGAAAAATCCAGTCTTCTGCAAAAGCACCTGATAAAGCTTTATTTTTTAAGCTTTTGTGTAAAAGCTTTTCTAAGGCTTTTCAGATCCCTGGATAGCTGTTTAAGGACTGAGCCATAAATTCTGTCAGAACACCTGAATACTGAAGGGCAAAATTAAAATATTCTCTGTAACACTGCCCTTAAGAGAATTTGTTCAGGGAAGTCTTTCTACTAATAATGCTTTAATTTAAATAGCAAATAAAACCCAACTTTAGAAAGTGGTAAAAGGTGGCCAATTTTACAAATTATGCTTATCTATTACAGAGCTCGTAAAATGTATTCACATATTAGTAAGGAGTATGTAGTGGTATACCGGACAGTCTCGGGGAAAAAAAAAAAAAAAAAGACACTTCTTACAAGTAGTAAAGAGGACTAAGTGTTGGAATTCACCTCTGAAGCTGGAAACTCAGTTCAAATTTGGTTTGGAGAAGACAGCATTGTGAAGCTGTTTGAAGTTTCTGTTTATGATGGCATAACATTTACAAGAACAGGAAAAGAGAAGGGCGGATAAGTGAACATGCAGTTAATTTAAGCCACTGTTACTAACAGAACAACACTAGATCTCATATATAACATATCCAGACCAGAATTTTCTGCAGTCTTCTACCACAAGAGGAACATGAACATACCAGATGCACAAGAGGACTCAGCTGGTAGCTGGTATTACTACAGCTGTCTGTCATGTCCTTTGTTTCTCAGAAATTATGAATTGTGATATGCCCAGTGAAAGTGCTCATGTTCCCTATCAAGGTCAAAGCACACTGGTACATCTTCCTCTCTTGCCATCAGTCTTGCCAAACCAAGTCAGATTTAGCTATATAGCAAAAAGCATTGGGATTTCTCCTTCCCGGCAGCAGCCAGGAGAGAAGTACAGAAAACAGTGTTCAGGTGAGGCAGTCTGTGAGGAACAGTTTACAACTTAGGGTGGAAGGAAAAGTCCATTGCACTCTGAGCTGTATAAAGGAAATATCCTTTAGTGTCACTACAGGAACAGTGATATCATTCTGTGCAGTTCTTCTATTTTTACCTTGCCTGTTCAGTCATCCCATGATTCACTGGGCAACCATGCAAAGCTACCAGGAAACCAAAGCATATGGGTCCAAGCTGAGGGCTGGTCTTCATGCTTTGCAGGGACGATTAAAGGCAGGTGCTGAGACAACCTGCAAGTCAGGTTTTATCCTCTTGCATTCTTACTGGCATTTGTCACAATCAATATGCCAGAAACTTTCTACCTTTCCTGTGTTTCCCTGTCCTTGCCCAATACCAAATCCTTGTTTCTCACAGAGCTCTATGGCTTTGAAAAGGAGAACACTGACATGCCAGTGATTACGCTGGTGATACCTTAGCTGGCACCAGGGAGGAGCTCGTCATTAATGTGTGTGCCTTATTCTCAACTACTTTGCTCTTGGTCATCAGAAGCAGAGGATTTTATATGGACATGAGAACCAAATCAGGCTATGGGCAAATGCGGCTATGGGATATATGCCTAAAATTGTCCCAGAATAGAACTAAAATTGCTCTGTAAGCAATTAGGCCAGTCCAGAGGAAAAACTGTGTGTTTGTCTTTCCTCAGGGCTTCACAACACCCAGCTCTAAATGTCACTAGCGTTCAGAAGAACAGGAGTGACCATAATGCTCAGAAAATACCCCCATTTGCTATGTCAAGCTCTTCCAGCAACATATCAAGCAGCTCTTCACTTTCATCAGAACCAACCAGACAGATCTCCATGGTTCAGGATCAAACCCAGCTGGACATCGTCTCCATCACTAGATTGGCCCCAGGAGAATCACCAAGCCCCAAGACATTTGAGCAAAGAAATAAAAATTTATCAATTTCATGTTCCGGCCCACTTGGTGCAAGGACTATTGCAGCATCTTGCCCATCCAGCCCCAGGCTCAGTCTAACACCCAGCTCAGCCAAGCCTCAGCAATACTCTGACTCCTCTCCAGTCAGTCCAGGGATCAATGCTACTTCCTTCTATACCTTTTGTCCTCACACAGCACACAGCTTAGAAGCTTCAGCATCAGATTACACACTGACCCCAACCAGGAAAAGCACAAGGCCTCCAGCAACAACGACTCCTGAAGATAGTTCCCAATCTCCTGGCTCTTCTAAAACTGGATTAAAAACTACAGGAAAGGGGTTTGAATCAGATCTGGAAGATCCTGATCATGAAAGGTATGTAACCAGATCATACACATGTTTAAGTCCTCAAATGACTCAACTTAGTATAGATGAAACACAATCATTAACAACCCCTTATCAAACAATTAAAATCTTTTACAATTTAAATGTTTCCAATGATTGTTTTCCTGTAACTACTCTGTGCTCTCACATAACCCTGCAAAGCCATTATATTTTCCTTCCCTTTTTTTTGTAGCTAACCAGACCTGAATATGGACCGTGCCTGGGCCAGGTTGTCAACCTCAGCTCCTTGAACAAAACAGTATAAATGTGGTCTCATTTCCTTTCAAATGAGAATCTGTCTCTCTCCCTGTACTAGTCAGCCACCTGGGAAGCAAAACTGTCATGATACAGCTCAATCCCCACCATCATTCCTCCTTTACCCTCTAGTGGGCTAATACAGTTACCATTTAGTTTTGGTCTTCAAGGTGAATCTTACCGAATGATGTTCTCACTTCAAGTGATACAAGTGCCCCACATTCAATCACCATTACATTTGGATTAGAATAGAAGTACTAAGCCCCAGGGAGGCAAGAGAGTTTAACCTAAATGTCAGTACTGGAATAAAGACTCAGTCCCTCTGGACTTTGGAAAAAGCCACTTGACAATAGATTCATGGAATCATTTAGGTAGGAAAAGACCCTTAAGAACACCAAGTCCAACCATCCACCTAGCACTAGAAACCCGCCACTAAACCACCACCACCATATCCCTAAGCTCCACATCCCCAGCCTTCCTAATTACCTCCAGGGTAGGGGACTCCACCACTTCCCTGGGCAGCCCATTCGGAAGCCTAACCACCTTTTCTATGAAGAGATTCTTCCTGACATCCAGTCTAAACCCCCCCGGTGCACCTTGAGGCCAATTCCTATCACTTGTCACCAGAGAAAAGAGACTGACACCCGCCTCCTGCAACCTCCTTTCAGGTAGCTGTAGGGAGCGATAGCATGATCAGGCTCTGAAAGAACTTCCCCTTCAAAGCAGCAGAGAAAATAGGCTGTTACTGTGAAGTCTGACAAATAAGAGCTGGAGGGTGTATTCAGCGACATGGCAGGTACCTCCCTTCCAGACCTCAGTTTCTGTAGCCTTACCCCATGCAAGTTGGGCTGATATTACCCCACTGAGACGCTGAATTCCGCACTGTGTCTGCCACTTCTTTTCTTGGCAGGAGATTTGTAACCACAGAGGAATTCCAAGCCATGGAGAAAGAACTAGAAGATGTAAAAGAAGAATTGAAATGCTTGAAGTGGAAAGTGAGACACATTGGTGAGACAGTGCAGCCCCTGGCAGAAGACAGCAAGCGTTACAATGGCTACACCCTGACAGAGCTCAAGGCAATGGTGCAGTCTGAAGATGATCCTTACAAGGCTGCACACAAAATCCTAACTGCACTTTTCAGCGATGT
The DNA here is from genome assembly GCA_011076525.1 of Nettapus auritus. Lineage (NCBI taxonomy): Eukaryota > Metazoa > Chordata > Aves > Anseriformes > Anatidae > Nettapus > Nettapus auritus. Next base: position 10,664,810 of record CM021778.1, read on the forward strand.
GTACTTGCTACAGCACTCAGTCACTGAACAGGCAAGCAACACAAGATCTCTGCCCAAGCCCAAAATAGACCCAGAGTTGTACACAGTGTATTGTGACATTCTGAAAAGCATATTCCCTGGAATTAGCAGCCAGACCTTGAGGGAAGAGACACAACATATACAGAAAAGCACACAGAAAGAAGTGCAATAACACCAAGTTCAGAAAATCTTCTGCAAAGTGAGACAGATGTCTCTGACGATTTTTAAGCACTGAACTATGGTACTTACAGTTGGTTGAGTCTATCCCTTCTAGGTACGAATCATCTGTAAACATCTTGGTGAGCTCTGAGCCCTTCATGTCACCTGATGAGACAGGGTGAGAAGACGTTCTGCATACCTACCACAATTAAGACAAAAAAAAATCCCCTTAGTGTCTCTTTCAATATGTGGATGTTTCATTGTTTCCAGCTACTATGAATACTGCCAAAAGAATTGAAACAAGGCAGTGAGTATTCAAACGAGGGCCTTCCCCCCACCCAAACAGACCTGTCAACCAGCATCTGGGTAGTTTCTATTTTCTAGAGTATATCATTCATTAAATTACATTACTTGTTAGAAAATTGTGCCTGTCCCTTTTTTTTTTTCCTCCTTTTTTTTTTTTTTTTTTTTTTTTTTGTCTAAATACTTTGCACATCAGTCAACAATTATAGCTTGAATACACAATGGGACAGAACCTGGGCACGCAGCAAACCACTCTCTTCTGCCCATCCAAGTCCTGGGTTATATGGGAAGAAATCCAGGACACACATGTCAGCTGCAGTGCACACAAAGAGGTGTCCACTGGAGATATCTGAGAGCCAGGACATAAAAGTGTGCTGAAGTCCCCGGGTCACTTCAGGCATGATGGAGTTAAGAATCCACCAGTGAAACAGGTAAAGGTAGGAGTCTGTGACCTCTGATTTCTCACCTTCTGATACCTGAGCTGACAGAACAGTTCAAATACATGAACTGTGCTGTCTTTACATGGCTAAGACGCTTCTATGGTGCCTGTCTGAGCCAGTTACCATGCCATCTCGCCACATAACAGCATAGCATCTGTGACACAGAACAAGACCTTGTGTTTTATGTATGGTAGTACACATCTGCGTGAGTTCGTGTACTTTTGGTGAGCAATGACATTTAGGGACAAGTGCTGCTTGATTGCAGTCAAGTCCTCCTGCTTCCATAATTCCAAATGTGCAGGATAATAGCACTAACATTCATCACTGTATACGAACAGCAATTTGTGTGCTGGAAAAGCTGTCTCAGATCTGATTAACACAGCCTTGACTGGGAGAGAGAACACATATTCCAGGAGTCCCTGTTATAATAAGGGACAAAAAGCTTTGCTCTTTCCACTTACTTTTAATATTTTTGCATTCTTGCCTTCCTTCCAGGCTGTGGATGCCTTTAGAGTGACATCTCTCAACTAAGCAATTCCACCACCTCTTGATAGAGCAGATCCATGCAGCTGCTGCTAGCAGCCTGCCTGCTTTTCTGGGCAGGCTTTCCATGCTTGGCCCTGCAGCATGCTCAGGCTCTGACACAGGGAAATGACCAGAGTGTTAAGAGCATGTACATGCCTGGCTGGGAAACAGTCCTGTGTATTTGTGTGTCTGTGAAATTCAAGTTTTCCTCCTAATGCACACAGAACGGAATGACATTAATTCACTGAGATGCACCTCTCCTGTCACACCAGCCTTCACTCTTCAAATCCTCCCATTAAGAAACTCAAAAACTCCACTCGCTCTCTCTCCCCAGGTGGGATGGGGAAGAGAATCAGAAAGGTAAAATTGTGAGAACTCGTGGCTTGGGATAAAGGCAGCTGATGAGGTAAGGAAAAAGCTGCCTGCGCAACCTAAGCAAAGCGAGGACTGCAGTTGCTCCTGCCTAGTGGCAGGCAGGTGTGTAGCCCCTTCCAGGATAGCGGGGCATGTCATGCTGATGGTGCCCTGGGAGGACAAATTCTGTCACCCCAAGCTGGCCCCCTCCTCGTTCTTTCCCCCAGTGCCATGGCTGAGCATGGTGCCTGAGGTCTGGCCTGGCTGCGTCCCCCCATCTCCCTGGGCACCCCCGGCCTCCTCACTGGCTGAGCAGCATCAGGAGCAGAGAAGGCTGTGGCTCTGTACAGGCCCTGCTCAGCCAAAGCTGGAACACTGGGATGTGACCCACCTTATTTCCAGCCTGCATTTGAAACAGCACCACATAAGCTACCACGAAGAAAATTAACTCTATCCCAGCCAAAACCATGAGTTCCCTAAAATAAAAACAACATACTTGTTTGGGAGCTACATCCTATATGCTTAGAAGTTTGCTAAGCTTTTTGTTTTGTTTTATTTAAAAAGAAAAGATCATTCTTAGTGTCACCCAGCTCTGGATGTCTTAGGATGGGACATGTCAAGGACATGCTCCGCACCTTCTTGGATCTTCTAGGTAAGGGCTCTGGGGTTGTTCTGACCTTTGTATGACAGATAGTACCTGTCTGTCAGCATGGTGTATCTGTTCTCTGCTTAGTCGCAACTTTTTGCAAGATTTTACTTGCAATCTGATGTACAGACCCAGCACAACTTGTTGCCCACCGTGCCCCTATTCCTTTTATGTCCATTTCCTTTTATGATAAATCACCCATCTAGTCAATCAAGGGAAGCCAGCTGATGTAACCTTTTTGGATTTCAGTAAAGCTTTCGATACCATTTTCTCATAGTATCCTACTGGACATAGATAAAAACATAATATGATGAGGGAACAGTTGACTGATGGGTAGGGCTCAAAGGGTTGCACTAAATGGGGCTACATCAGGCTGGTGGGCAGTCACCAGCGGGGTCGTCCACGGCTCCAGTTTAGGGCCAGTTCTCTTCAATGTTTTCATAAACAATTTAGATGTAGGACTAGAAAGTGTTTTGAACACTTCCTGCCTACACCTGCAGAAAGAGCCCTTCGCTTTGGTGGGTAGCAAAATTGAGTCAGCATAAGAAAAATTTAATAGCAATATCTTGAATACATGGGCCTGAAAGCAGCTTTTGGCTTTCACTTTCAGCATGCTGCTCTTGCCAGAAATGTGTCTGGTTACAAGCATGCTCTGTCTAAAGACTTTATGTCTGCCTAGTACTCGGTCAGAAAAGAAATTACACAGTCCCATTACTCTGACAGTTAAAGAAGATTCATCCGTTGTTCTTCTTGGACAATTCATACTGATTTGCACTGTTTACATTACTCCTTAGCTTAAATAAGCCTTCTCTCCGAAACATTGTCACCTTCACCTGTACAGCCAGCCAGAGAAGGCAACCAGACATACAGAAAAAAATCAGTCCATAAATCCATGTTGAAGAGCCTATACTGGACCAAATCATTTTTCTTTCCTAACTATAGGAATTACATTTGCTACTTTCCAGTCACTCCCAGATCCAGATTCATTAGTATTGCACTTATTCAAGTAACATGCACCGACTGTTCTGTATTCAAGCCTGCATGTAACCTGCGGGCCTAAGCTGTCGCACAGGTTAGACCAAGTCTGTCTTCCCCCGCTTCATCTCTGGGAGCTGATGCCCAGTCAGAAGAGTGAGGACACAAACACTTTCTCAGCCTCAGGTGATCTGTAGCTTGCACTGATTGACTGAGATAATTAAGCAAGCTATTAATATTCAACATGCTATGGCTCAGTAGGGTTCAGTTGGCAGAACAGATTCTACAGCAGGTAAGTTATGCTAAACAGAGGGTTCTGTTCACAGAATTACGAATAATTTTGGCTTCCTGTTGACCCCTAGAGGTCAGCTGGTCCAACTCCTCTGATCAGACAGAATTCTAGTAAAAGAAACTAAATAATAAAAGGTGTGCTGCAAAAACTAAACCGTTGCAATACAATAAATATCATTAATAAACAAACAAAAATAGCTATACAAACAACCTGTATTGGAATCACTTGCAGACCAGATGCACTACATGAAAACCTGAGGAGTTCTGTTCTCCCAGAACTGTACTGGGAGATTATCAAGATAGGAGCTTTCCTCAGGCTAATCAGGCTGTGGAAACATAATTTGCATCTGCTTCAGTGAGTAAAAAAGATAAATGGCAAAGTTTCTGTGGTACTGTTTTGCAGGGCCCTTTACTATGGTTATATCACGCATTGCCAATTCATGAATATTTCTAATGCATAATTACAGTCAAATTCAGTCATTAAACCATACATTTTATAACCTCATGCTTACCCCTTCATTCTTTTAATAATAATACCCCTGCATAATGTGAATGCTTTCTGCAACATAAGTCCTCCAGCCCTTCTGGTCTGTGACTTACAATACAGCAGCACTAGTTTTAGGAAATGTCAACTCTTTATATTTATTTTCAGCATCACCTCATTGAAATACAAGTCTCAGTTCTTGGGCAGTACCATTAATTATCATTAATCCCTCTAGAAAACTAGAATAAATAATAAACTAGAAAAGGTGTTTTGTCTCTGTAGTATAAACCTCGAACTTCTACAAAAGGAAGACCCGAGTAGATACTACATGCTTCACGTAGCCTGCTCTGCTAGCAAGTCACCAATGCCAACTTCTGCCTCCGCTCTGACCCATCAACAAGTGGAAAAGGCTGGAACTACACCCTGCATCCACTTGAATAACCCTTGTTAGGCTTAGTCTGAGCATGGCACATGAGGAAAAAAAAAAGTAGAAAATTAAAAAAAAAAAAAGAAAGCCACCTTCTTCTCTCACCCAGAACAGATTACCAAGATGCAGATCCTCCTAGGGCCTTAACTCTACACTATGAGATTCTGAAGGACTTTGGATACAAGGACAGGAGATGCACTGATACACCAAAGAACTACACTGAGAAATTGCAGTTCTTATTTTCTCACAGATTTATTGTGAAGAGTACATTTTCTCAATGTCCCAAAGAGAGTGATTAAAATACATATCAATGTCTTGCTGGGTCAGTGGATTTTGATCAGATTCCCATTTTGTATTAATATTCAGATACATTACCATCCCAGAGAGATGAATAATGGGAGCTATTTCATTTCTCTGACAATATTAAATATAACGAATAGTCTAACTACCATCCTGCATCCTTCTCTGTGAATTCTGACCACAGAGAGATCTCCTGTTGGTAATGGAAATGTCAGTTTGATTCATCTGTTTGCCAACTAATCCTTACCAAATAATTTCCAGTATACAGCAAGCCACCCCAAAACATTTTGGAAACAAGCCAGAACTGGCATTCATCGTAGATTAGTTTTTTCCACTGTTTAGGCTTTCAGTGAGCTTTGCTACTTACTTTATTTTTAGCAGTGAGTCCAGCAAACTGGAGAGAGGTAGTTCATAAGACTTCTGCTAATCTGCAAATCTAAAATTATAGCTGGGAGACCAATTTATCATTACAGAGTTAGATGATGACCTAAGAGATGATCTTTCTGCAATACCAGACATCTTATCCATGCCTACCTAGGCCTTTAATCAACAGGAGAAAGTATGGATTATCAAGTGTCAAGGGGAAAAAAAAAACACAGTCAGTAGTAAAGTGTTAAAGCAGCCTACACAGAGAGGTTGTGCAGTCTCCATCCCTATAGGTTTTCCAATCCAAACTGGATGCAGTCCTGTGCGAGCTGTTCTGATCTCCTCTCTGTCCCTGATTTGAGTAGTGGATTGGACTGGGTACTTCCTGATGTCCCTCCGAACCTGAATTACTCTGATTTTGTGATTCTATTATATCTGACTTCAGCTTTGCTTTGCTTTTCCAAAAGCTTTGGTTTTGTGCCAATTCTAAGACCACGTGTAGATTTTCAGGAGTGCATGTTGAATTATTTCATATATTTTGATTTTTTTTTGTGCAAATTCCTTAAATTCTCAAAAATATCTCTGAAATATTTTGGATTAAAAATACTCTATTGCTACTATGCAACCAAATAAAAGGACTTACATTCAACATAGCCCATATTAAATGGATTAAAACTGAATACCTGCAAATTTCATAACATATATTTATTTGTGAATCCCAAGATTCTGCCTACACTGTTTGGTTAGAGAGCTTTGCACCAACAAACAGAGAATGTCAGTATGACTACATATAGAAAAAGATTTGTAACAGTTGAAGATGTGGGATAGAAACAAGGGACTGTATCTTGAAATTGGAGTGGCTCTGAGAAAGTTTTAATGGTGCAACAGTGGGCAGATGGCTGAACATGAGTCCCCTGTTAATCAGTCTCATTTTTGCCTTCAGTGCATAAATGGGGAATCACAGCTAAGAGAACAGTTACACCATTTATTAGACAGCAGTAGTGCCCACAGCAGATCACGTTCAGTTTTAAATTCAACAAATCAAGAACAGAAGATTCAAAGAAGAAGCATGCAAATCAGCATTGGCAAGAACACACTACAGCTGATCGTGCACTTTCAGACAGGGATGCTTTGTGGTGTGCCCTCGTCCCTGAACACTGGTCAAACCTGGAGCAGCATCACGGGACTGGCTTTTCTAAGAGCACACTAAGTTAGGGATGCTCAGGTACTATCAGGTGATGTGTCTTCCTCCCACCAAGCAGAAACGCCCCTAAAGCAAAGGAGCATTAGAAACTACTTCATTCCTCCAACCCCTTCCCTTACAACTACTAAATCTTACCATGAAACTCCCCTCTGTCACCCTAAGCACACTCTGCACAGCTCTGTGCACCTTCACTGAGTGCTTTCTGTCTGAAACACCAGATACACATGCAGGGGAACTCAATGCCCTGAATGTAAGAATGTTACACCAGGTCAGACAGACTCCGCCTTACCCAGTATCATGCCTCTAAGCCAGATGTTCAGAAGAAAACACAGGAATTAAGAACCACGTAAGAAATTTCACAGAATAGTCTAGGTTGGAAGAGGCCTCCAAGATCACCGAGTCCAACCTCTGACGTAACACTAATCTTCCATTAAACCATATCCCTAAGCTCTACATGTAAACGTATTTTAAAGACCTCCAGGGATAGTGACTCAACCACTTCCCTGGGCAGCCTATTCCAGTGCCTAACAACCCATTCAGTAAAGAAGTTTTTCCTAATATCTAACCTAAACCTCCCCTGGTGCAACTTTAGCCCATTCCCCCTCATCCTCTCACCAGGCACGTGGGAGAACAGACCAACCGCCACCTCGCTACAGCCTCCTTTCAGGTACCTGAAGAGTGCGATAAGGTCGCCCCTGAGCCTCCTCTTCTCCAGGCTAAATAGTCCCAGCTCCCTCAGCTGCTCCTCGTAAGACTTGTTCTGCAGACCCTTCATCAGCTTCGTAGCCCTTCTCTGGACTCGCTCAAGAACCTCCATGTCCTTCTTGTAGTGAGGGGCCCAGAACTGAACACAGTACTCGAGGTGCGGCCTCACCAGAGCCGAGTACAGGGGGACGATCACCTCCCTAGCCCTGCTGGTCACACTGTTTCTTATGCAAGCCAGGATGCTGTTGGCCTCCTTGGCCGCCTGAGCACACTGCTGGCTCATAGTCAGCCGACTGTCAACCAAAACACCCAGGTCCTTCTCTGACAGGCAGCTTTCTAACCACTCATCTCCCAGCCTGTAGCTCTGCTTGGGGTTGTTGTGCCCCAGGTGCAGCACCCGGCACTTGGCCTTGTAGAACTTCATACCGTTGGCCTCGGCCCATCGGCCCAGCCTGTCCAGATCATCTTGCAGAGCCTTCCTACCCTCGAGCAGATCGACACACGCACCTAACTTGGTGTCGTCTGCAAACTTACTGAGGGTGCACTCGATCCCCTCATCCAGATCATCAGTGAAGATGTTAAAGAGGACTGGCCCCAGTACCGAGCCCTGGGGGACTCCACTAGTGACCGGCCTCCAACTGGATTTGACTCCATTCACCACAACTCTCTGGGCCCAGCCATCCAGCGAGTTCTTAACTCAACAAAGCGTGCGCCAGTCCAAGCCACGGGCAGCCAGTTTCCTGAGGAGAATGCTGTGGGGAACGGTGTCAAATGCCTTGCTGAAGTCAAGGTAGACCACGTCCACAGCCTTTCCCTCATCCACTAACCGTGTTACCTTGTCATAGAAGGAGATCAGGTTCGTCAAGCAGGACCTGCCCTTCATAAACCCACGCTGACTAGGCCTGATCGCCTGCTTGCCCTGCAACTGCCGCATGATGGCGCCCACGATAATCTGCTCCATGAGCTTCCCTGGCACTGATGTTAAACAGGCCTGTAGTTCCCCGGGTCTACCCTCCGGCCCTTCTTGTAGATGGGCGTCACGTTTGCTATCCGCCAGTCAAGTGGGACCTCCCCCGATAGCCAGGACTGCCGATAAATGATGGAAAGCGGCTTGGCCAGCTCTTCCGCCAGTGTTTGCAGTACCCTCGGGTGGATCCCATCCGGCCCCATCGACTTGCATAAATCCAAATGCTGTAGCAGGTCGCCAACCATTTCCTCGTGGATTGTGGGGGGCACATTCTGCTCCCCTTCCCCTTCCACCAGCTCAGGGTACTGGGCGTCCAGAGAACAACTGGTTTTGCTGCTAAAGACTGAGGCAAAGAAGGCGTTAAGCACCTTGGCTTTTTCCTCATCTCTGGTAACTAAGTTTCCCCCCGCATCCAGTAAAGGGTGGAGATTCTCCTTAGTCCTCCTTTTGGTATTGATGTATTTATAAAAAAATAAAAAATAAAAAAATGAAAATAAAATAAAATAAATTCCTACTAGGTCTCTTCATACCTGCAAACATTCAGGCTCAAGGACTACCTAAGCCAGATGCTTTTATGCATTTAGTGATTCTAGATTTTTGTTAGGTCTCCCCATGAAGCTGAGTTAGCTTCTAGTAACAGCATCTTTTGGTAAAGGCATCTCCAACTACCTGCAACATAAAGAGCCAACTCTTTCATGTTTCAGACCTGATTCCTACTCTGTGTTGAAAGAGCAAATGAGGAACTGATTCCTCTGCCCCATCCCCAGGCCACTTATTTGCAGACGGCCATCTTACTCCTCCTTCCCATGAGCTGCTGGCAATCTACATCTTAAAAGTTATGTCTGAGACAATCCAAAGGTCCATCATGGCAGAATATAATCATCTAATGTTAAGGATTTCAAGAAAGGGAAACCAATTGCTTTTTGTAAGTTTTTGTTTGTTTGTTTGTTTTTTAAATTAAATGCTTACTTGCAGAAAGACGCCTGGAAAATCCAATGAATAGGAGCACAGAGCCACGAATAACAAGCAGTAACAGAGTAACAGCACCAGTGCTTTACACTTGCTAAGCCACACTTGTAAGCAAGCAGGGATGAAAGTCACCAATGTCTCAGCTCAGCTCAGCGTGCTGGCTGGCTCATTTTCCTGCCAACCACTCTGCGCGCTCTGTAAAGCTGCTGTGCTAGTGCTGCCTCAGTCCTCGTCCCCTTTGAACACACGTCTTGCTCAAGATAAAAGTTCTCTCCCCAGCTTGTTAACAGACAGAAAAGTCTGTACGGGCTGCTACCTTATGCTGCTATCAGGTGGAAGAGAAATCAGTGAAAAAGATAAAAGGACTCAATTGCTATCAGTTCACTATCTTTACCACCTCTTCTCCCAGATGCAATGCTCCTCTTGGGCAAAGTCATTTCCCTGAGAAATCTTCCCAGCCAAAGCAGCTTATTCTGTATTCTCCTATCCTTATGCCTCTTGCACTTGCTTTCCATGCAAATGTTCTTACCAATTTGGAGACCAGCTCAGCCTATAAGCCTCAGCTGGGCTCACACCCTCAGGAAGCAGCAGTTGAGTTCCAGGTTCCCCTTGGTCCTTACAATGGCTTTGAAATGCAGTGTCCAGATATAAAGCTTCAAATAAATTTCTCTTCAGCACTGCATCCACTGCCACCTCCAGTGACAAGACTTTCAGGTAGCAACTGGCTTCATTGATGAGAATTTTTTTTTTATTATTATTATTTTTTTTTTTAAAGCATTCTCTGACACTCACTTCCTAAGCATGCTTAGTTCAGAATGATGAACTTTCAAAAACCATCAGAAAGCGCCCTTTCCAGATAGGTCAACTAGGTCAACTGGCAATGGATCTCTGAAACAACAGATCACACATGAGTAAGAGGAAAAAGCTAGGAACAAGTTAATAGCATGCCAGAGATCTCTCTTTAGGTTTAAGGCAGAGACACACACTAAGAATTTATGATGCCAACTTGATTTTAATCACACTAGACAGACCTTGATGGAGTCAGAAGCTAAAGGCAAGACTTCAGTGTGGTCTCACTGTATAATTTGGACCTTCTAGAACAAACTGCATAGCTGGGGAAGGCTGCTAGTAGATCATGGGGTGGTAGCTCTTCTCTTCTAGTTATAGCCAAACCAGCGAGCTGTAGGTGAAGGAAGGAGCACTGCTGGAAGCAATAGTCTGGAGTGGGAGGCTCCTACCCTGCAGATCATTGGAATGGTCAGTCCTCTCCTTCATCTGGGACCTAAGCAAGGGATCACTAGAGTGCCATCACACAAAAGGTCTGTAGCCTTTTTTCCCCCTTTTCCAGTCATTTCTAGATCAGTAAGAAAGAAGTCACAGTTTGCAAGTGTTGCCTTTCACACCTGTATCTCACCACTGCAGCACTTCCTAGGGTCCTGAGCCAGGGTGAGTGGAGCTGATGCTGTTAGACAAGGGTGGAAAATTGATCTCTTCCCAGAAAGATTTAGAGGCCAGTCAGACAGGAAATTACTCCAGATGGGCACTCTGTCCCCATCTCTCAGCTCTTCCTACAGCTAGGAGATTCACTCTATAATTGCTTTTTTAGTCCACATTTTATCCTCAGCTGACAGAATTCCATTAGGGTGATACAAGCTGTGTGATAAAGGGATGTTTGTGTCTCACATGGGCTGTAAGTCATTTCTTAGCAAACAAGCAAACAGTCACAGAAGTGGGCAAAGAGAACACTGAGCCAGGAGCCCTCCTCCTTTTGCTCTGAACATTGGGACTTCAGCATTCAAAACGAAGTAAACGCTATTCCAATATCTTACATGCCCCCTGCTTCCCTCTATTCTCTTTGCAGGAGACACATCAGCGCAAATCTCCAAAATGAACATCTATTTCTGCAGCATTTCTGAATGCACAATGATCAAGCAGTCAGACATGCAGCAGCACCGCCCCTAGAAATGATGGCCCAGTGCAAAAAGGATCCGCTGTGCTGTGATCACAGCTGAGGGGCTGGTGAACAGTGACAGCACAGGTCACAGATAGCGAGTGGCCTACATATAGGAAACTAGATGAAACGAAATGAATGCTTAAATACATCCACGTGCATACAACTGAAGAGCAAAACAGGTTGGTTACACCTGAAAAAGAATGAGTTTAAAAGGACCTTCAGGACTATTTTGGAAAAGAGGAGTGGCTTTCTAAGCATAATGATGTAGCTAAAAAACAGACGCGACAAAATAAGCTAAAAGTGTTAAGGAAAGGTGCATCAAATACTGTAGTGCTCCTATGTGCAGTACCTATAGCACCGGTGAAGCCATTACCAAGCAGCATATTAAGGTCTGGAGTCCGCATTTTTTAAAAAATATTGGAAGAGTTTCAGCAGCTACAGGACATCTTAACAGGAGATCTGCTCCTGTTAGAACTCGGCCTCCTGTATCAGCAGCCCCAGACCATTGAGGCCAGCCTACAGTATGAGGCCAGCCTCCATGTACAGCATCTGCTCGCACTGGTTTGGATTCAAGCCACTTGCTGTATTCCCTGGGCCAGTATAGAGATGCACCCAACAGCAAGGACTGTCAAAGCAGACACCAAGAGGTCAGGGTTGACTGCCTGCAAGCAGCTCACCATCCTGTCAGCCTCTCCAGGTATTCCAGACGTCCACTGACTGGTGAGCAGCTGGTGACCCTGAACAGCAGAGGTGTTTTGGACAGTGCTTGCAGCTGTCTGGCTAACAGTGTGCCACAAAGATGTGAGGAGACCACTTGGGTGCTGAAACAACCAAGGAGACACTGAGGGGGTGTCAAGACTACGCCATTGCTGGTCTCCTTAGGCTGATGGAGTACAACTATTCCACAAAACCTCTAAAGTTACAAATGTTATTGCAAGAGCTTAAGTTTCTCCATATTCCCAGAATTGAACTGCAGGAGTAGAGAAATCAACAGCGTAAATGGAGCAGATGCTCCTCTCACCACCCATCCCTGCTACTTGGAGGAGATCAGACAATGAAAAGCTGAAAACAAGATAAAATACAGGCCGTTACAAAACTGCAAATCTTCCACACAGCATAAAAATCTTTATGGACTTTTCATAACCATTTTTCTTCTTTCTCAGTTAGTCTATATTCCAGAGCAGGAGCACAAACACTTCTGAATTCCCTGAAATGCTTCTATCTTGCAGAGAAAAAGTCCTTACCTGAATCAAGGGTAAAATGGAGTCCATCCGCTTCCTAAGTCAGAATTGAGATGTCAATACAGTGCTTCATATTTGCTTTTACCTGACCTCAGCTGTGCAGTGAGCTTTTCCTGTAAATGTAAGAGGATTTAAAAACTCAACATTTAACCTCTCTCACCCATGGCTTTCATTCTCACATCACCACTGGAAGTGAGCCCTGTCTCTGGCCAGTCCAGAGTAGACACAAAATGCCCAATGTTGCCAGGTGCACCAGAACTCCGTCCAACCTCACAACACCCAGTCACTCACTGGCGCTGTCAGGCTCCAGTAGATGTTACGAGTCTGGCATGCATCCCGGAACGGACAGGATTAAACATCACTATGGGGAACAGCATATCGCTTGGACCCAGCAAAAGCTCAGCATGACCAGGAAACCTTACAGAAAACACCACCACTAATGTGGTGGTGTAATTTTATGGCCAGGTTCTGACAGCCTAAGCCACAAGAAGAGCTCAGTTTAACTTGGCTGCTGTATGCAGCTTCTCATGTAGCTCTTCTGGCTTCATCCTCCAAAACGAGGATGACTCCTGAGTCTGTAGAGGAGCTTACATGTCTTATATGCTGTCTTTTATACTGTCTACATCCCAGCTTGCTCCCTTGCCCACAGATGGGTGCTTCTCACTGGCAGAATTTAAATTTTACTGTATTAAACCACAAAAAGGAAGAAGTTGGAAAACTGAAGTTGTAGGCCTTCCTAGGTGTCCTGGTTTCCAGATTCCACTGTGAAGACTAATAAAAGTATCTTTTTAAAGATCAAAGATTATGCAGCATGACATGCATTTCCTTACAGATTATTTCTTTGTCCTCTGCCCTTGTGGGACAAACTCATTTGTTATTTTGACTTAACCCCTTTGAAGCAAGTCACTATGGGTAAAGGCGAACAACTATGCCTCAAAAGTTTTTGAATGGCCCCAAAATTGAACTGGGCTTAAGTTTAATAACTGATATTAAAGGATTCAGCCAGAGTTCATATTAATCCTCCTTTTTCCTTTGTCATGCTTCTGACAATGTCAAATGATGTGTTATTGCTGCTTGAGAATTATTTGTGCTGGAATTCTGACATTACTTGACATTGACTGAAGCATTCTGCGGGGATTTTCTTGATTGCGTGTTTAGTCGTTTTCTTTTCCCTCCTCTAAATGCTTCTCTGACATGAATGTACTTGTGACTAGTTGGTTTAAAAAAGTGGAAAAAATGAAATAAAATTTAATTCTTCCTCTGATTCCCTATGGAAATGAGCCTAATAATTTGAGTATATAGGGCTGACTAGGACACAATTATCTTTGGTTACATAAAGGGTCATCACATCTCAGCTCCAATTAGAAAGGCACACACTGACATCTCCTACACTATAGAGATTAATGAAGTATTTTCTATCATTATGATACTTTCTGTATGTGACTGACCAGTATCAAGGACTTAATTAGGCCTTGCCTTGGTGACATATGCCATGCCAGAGTAGAAAGGAGGCTGGCAAACCCTTCTGTCAGCCAGAGACAATGCAGAGGAGGATGTTCCATAACTTAACACATTTTTGGAAATATTTCAAAACGACCTTTACGCTCTCTCCACAGTGTGGCAATTGTGGGGAATCTCTTGAACAGGCAGAAGTTGCTGCTAGGAGAGGCCAACAATCTGTGTGCCAGGCCTGCTGCACTGCATATGAATCTCCAGAGGCAAAAGGCGTGAAAGCAGGCTGCAGTTACTAGCTGGCTGGAGAGGAAGTGGTGGCAGAGAAGTGGGGAAGGAGGAATTCTGACCCTGGATGCCTGGATGATGTGCTGCACAAGAGGAAGGAAGTGATCAGCCACCTCTCTCAAAGTACAAGCCTCTACTTTTGCCCATTCTTGCAGTTACAGATCATGAGGACTGGCCCATGAACGTGTCCCAACAAGGCCACCTGTTAATTCAGTTTCCAAAACCCATCCCCATTATTCTCTATTGAATACAAGGCTTGATGGTGATGTAGCAGAGGCAGCAAGTGGAAGAGAGCAGCCTTAAAAAACTTCTCATTTTGAGATTACAGCATTGTTCAGGACCCATTTGAGATTGGCCAAGTATTTTGCAAAAAAATTAAAAACCTGGAGATTGCAAAACATGAAAAAACCTGGAGACAGCATTAGGGTTGGAAAACCGCTGTCTGTCCCATAGGATTTGAGATGCTCTGTAATCAATCAGAGACAGAGAAGAGGGGTCAGCACAGAAAATCCTCTCCCCCTCAGACCCAGTTCTCTGAATATTCAATGCAATTTTCTTAGAAGAACAATGTGACAGGCCTCATCTCACCTGTAGATCACCTGTGTGACAAATCTCTGATCATTCCTTAAGTCGTATAAAAAATAATATTGCAATAGCCTCTCCTCTTCCAAGCACTTAGATTTATTATCTGTTCTTAGCTGTACCAATAATGCTTCTTTCACGCATTATTCTACTTTCATCCTACTGTGATGAGTTGCACTTCCTGTTCTAGATATCCTGGCAACAAAAGGAAGCACTAGTGTTAGAAGATGTCCTACAAGTTTAATAATTAATACAAATACTTTTGTGGACAAGAAACACTTTCATTTACAGAAAACAAAGCTCTTAAGCAAGCTTTGTGAAAATGTATTTTATTCATATCTTTTACTTTTTACGCAGGAACATTTGTCACACTAATAACAATACCAATAATTAAATTCCATAACAAATTCTATTGATATTATAAAGAAATAGACATCTGTTTTACATTTAGCAGTGCTCTGAATTTAGTACAAGAAACATTTTGTTGCTTAATCAATACATAAAAATCCAGGAACTGCATTGCTATCTTCAGTCTTTACAGCTTAGCCAACAACAGCTAAGTATTTTATAAGCAAATATACAGACTACTGCACTCCTGACTTACTACAGAAAGGGAAGCAGCACATTTTCATTCTATATCAGGAGCTGCAATAGTGTATCTCTGACGTATAAAAGCATTTCAGAGCTTTCAGTTCTATCTGGAAACAATGAATTAGTTTTAAATGAGAAAGGTAGAACATTCTGTGAGATCTTATAAGAGATTTACAGGTTGTCACCACTGACAAATTTTCAGTGAAAAGCACATTTGCATAGCTAGAAATCCTGCAGCATGGCAATTTGGTTAGAGTTTCTGGTTAAATAACTACACATTCAGGGTACTCTGTATTTTAAAAATGCAGTTTACTCCTTACCATCTGCTAGTTAAAATGCATTTACCATTTCTCAAAAGGGTTGATACACTGCTGGCAGCTGGTCTGGTTGGTGCAGTCCAGGTGTACAGCCTCCTTGTTCACATAACCAAATGCAGGCAAAACTGGAGAAAAGAACATTGTTCTGTAGCAGGATAATATGTAGAGTACTAGTGGATGGTCCTTCAGAAATTTTTTTTTTTTTTTTTTTTTGCTTTTTTTGTGATAGTGAAATAATGAAAGAAATGGTTATTTCACTGAAAAACAAACAAACAAACAAAAACAAAACACCAAACAAACGAACAAAACCCTAGGCACGACACAGTTGAAACTTCCTTATTAAACCTTGATAAACCCACTTCTGATCTCCATTTTCTAAACAATCATCACACATCTGCATGCCCAGTGGAACCTCTTCTGATATCATAAACAGTGTCAGCAACTAGAGAGACATTGCATAAAAACAGAGTTGGCAGCCTAGACACAGAGAGGTAACGAATATTTCTTGTAAGTGCAATTCCCAAAGAACTATTTACAGGCTACTTCATCAGTAAGAAAGCAGACACTTCCTTCTAGTGTGAAGCTTTGCAACCAACCAGCTAGGATTTCAAAGTTAAAGCTTAAGAAATATTCTGTAAGCCTCATTATGACCATCATGCTTCACCCAAGTTCTTGGTACTTTGCAGGAACAGATGTCAGTTAGCAGTGAGGTTCTCACTCATTCCTGTATGTTTCTTCCTCTATGGATTTTCAGTTAAGACAGGGGAGAAAATTCAGACAGTGTAGATAATAACAATAAAAGAACCAGAAAACTAAATTCATGATTTAAATTTCATTACTGAAGAAAATTCTCCTTTAGCAAATAAAGCTTCCTCTCGTAAGACATGAAGTGGTTCAGAAAACACAGAATAACTTCCACTTAGATGATGTGTATCTTGGAGAGCTAGATGACATGTATCTAGGGCTGGATGTATCCAGGACTTCCCAGCCACCATCCCATGTTATCTCTTCCTCCTCTGCAGTCCTTTTTCACATATGCAGGTTTTGGGACGTAAAGCTGTTAAGGAAAATTAAATGCTGTTTAAAGAATGTTCCTGTATTAACAATGAAGTCCCAGACTAAGAAGAGGAAGAAACATCTCCATTTCTATATCCACCCCAGAATAAAAGTTAAGCTACTCTTTTCAGTAATATATCTTACATTGACAGTGAGTGATGCCTTCCTTGTAGAAAAGAAGATCTCAGAGTGACAGAATATGGAACAGTATCCAGCTGTATTGGGGTGAGGAAGTAATTTAATTTGTTACTCTGTTTCTCAATGGAGGCTGAAGAGCATTTATAGATACACAAGTTTTGGTCCCAGAACTGACAGCACAGGGGCTCAGAAAAGAAGGCAGAAGTCAAATCAGGTCATAGGTGAAGTAGTGGCAGAACAGCACTAACTGTGGTTCCATTTCAGAGCACAGAGCGCTAATGCTAGCTCTTTCTTGTGGATCATCCCCTCACCAACAATTTGATTATGATTTGAGTAATGAGTGATCTGGCTTCAGAGACAAAATGGGATTATCACAGGTTTAGGATTATATTTAGGGAATAGGATGGATATAGAAGAAATAAAGGAAGATAAGGGATGGGGCAACAAGGCGAGGTAGAAAAGCAACATCTGAAAGCAATGCTGGCAAAATTGCTTCCATCTTTCAACAAAGAGGATGGTCCAACTCCAGAGACATCAGGAAAATCTTCCCCCCCCCCCCCCCCCCCAACAAAAGTCTTATGTAATCACTTTCCTGGGGAACCTGGTCCGAACTCAACGCTGGCCCTGTTCTAATTAGGAGGATGGACAAGAGCCCTCCCTGAGGTCCCCTCCAACCCAAATTATTCTATCACTAATTGATGAATTAGTATTATTAACCCCTGTGGCTGATACCATACTATAGAGGTGACAATGGACAGAAGTCAATAGGCAATTCTCAACAGATAACCTCACAGTAAGAGATGAGGACTAGCCCATCTTTAGGTGGCAAAAAAGGCCTTCTCTTTCCTTAATATCTGGACAACAGATGTGACAGCAATGGCATTGAAACCCCATAGCTTGTGAAGTATAGCTATGTTTGCACTACAACCCAGGATGTCATTACTACAGATATGTGCAAGATACTTCTGACACTGCTAGTGCTAATGTATTAATACTTTGAAAATATATTTGCACTGGTGACAGCACTCCAAATTCTTTTACAGAATTGTTACTAAAAGCCATCAAATAATTATGAAATACTTTTTAGAGAAACTAACTAGAGAAACTGTCATGGTTGGGGGAGAAAAACAATCATGAATGTACCAGCTCGAATGAGAATTTTTAATGTATTTAGGGTGCTATACTGTATAATTTACAATGACAGGGACTCTTCAGACTATAAACAAACACAATCTGCTATTCCTCCTTGGGGAAGAAAATGAAAACAAAACAACAACAACAACAAAAAACAGGCTCTCACTTTTTAAGACAAAAGACCAACAAGACAGACAGTGGGAGGAATAAGGTCAACTCTTTTTCATCCCTGTTCCATTTATCGTGATTTTGGATTTGCTTGAGGAACAACAAGCAAGTAGTTCTAGGACACATATGCATCATCTCTAAAGCTGCTTAAAAGGCCAGTGAGGAAGCAACAAGCTTATTACTCCAAAAGCTATCTTTGGACCTGTATTATAACACTATCTTTCAGTTTACCTTAAGTCAGTTTCTTTCCTGAGGACTTCTGTTTATGTGTTGCTATAAGCTACAACTACATGCCACATAGGCCATTGATTTATTTCATCCACTTTCAGAGTTAGATAAAGAATAAAAATCCATCAGAGTATGATATTCATGTTTGCTTTTTCCTAAGTAGAGCTAAATAAATGAAAGAGGTGTAAGTCTTCCCATTTTTCCCAGCTTAGGTCTTTAACAATGTTTATTATCCATACTGTCTTTGTAGAAAATGAACAGAAAATTGTAAAGACAGAACTAACCTGGATCAGCCACAACCTGCTTTGTTTTGCTGTTTGTGATAATCTGATTTTCATTCATCATCCGTACATCCTGATCTCCCATATGATTGCTGAAAAGATTAAAGTCAGTACAATAACTGAAATAATCAACATTTTGTAAGGCTATGATTGTCATAGAAAAGGTTACCAAATAAGTTACTTAGGTCCAAGGAGGCTTAAAAGAAATAATATAAAAAACAAAACAAACAAACAAAAAAAACACTGAAGCACAAACACATCATGAGACTATATAGAAAGGCAAGGCATTCTGTCTCTATCTACCTGAAGTTTTTTTTTGTTTGTTTTTTGTTTTGCCAATTTTAACAAGTGGCATATGTAGCAGTAGGCACACATTCAAATATAAACATCAAATTCATGCTACAGTTTTCATGCCTGCCTACACAGCTTGAACCACAACAACCAGAGATTTTGCATTAGTGCTGTACAAAGAGCGTATAAAATCCCTATATGGAACTTAACATTATTTTGTAATGTTTATATAGTATTACTTGAAAAATTCCTGCAATATTCATTTATTGTGATAATTTTTGTTTACAGGCTGCCACAGAATTTTAAGATTTTTTTTATGTGAAAGAAACACGAAATTCAAAGTTAAATTAAATTACAGAAAAAAAATGTAAAGAAAACAACACTAACATCTCCCTTTCACACAGGGAAAAACAAAAAAAAAATCCATGCCTTGACTTTTTAATTTTCTTTACAAATACTACACACAACAGAATATCCCGAGTTGGAAGGGACCCATAAGGATCATTAAGTCCCCCCCAACCCTCCCCCCCCCCCATATAATATCTTTGGAATTTATTATTTCTTCTCTAAGGAGACCTAGCTTCTTTACTTTGTCTTTATTATTACAGGCTGCCATGAAAACACATTTAAATACGAATCAATAATCCTAATAAATGCTAAAAAAAAAATGCTTAGAAATAAAAGCTAGAGCTAGCATTTTTGCCCTTAAATAAATAAATTTATTAATAAATATTAATATTTATCATAATAAAATTTATTAATAAATATTAATAAATAATAATAAAAAACCAACACTATTGTTTATTAACCATTAAATGGGGTTGAGTATGCTTTATTGGGAATTTTTATCCCTATTTGTGTACTCCTAACATTAGTCACAAAAACATTTTTTGAAAACAACACTCTTCTGGTCGAGATCCACCCACATACCTAATAACACTTCTCTTCTGATGGCAAATCTTCTCATCATCTGTAAAGAGAATGGTATGGTATGGAACCACTGGGTCACAGGTTGGTAGGATGCCTGACACGACATGATTCACCATATCCAGAATCCCATTGTACACAAGCAAGTCATCCACCAGAAGCTAAAGATATTATAAAAAGAAACACCACAAACAAACAAGAGATTTTTAAAAAAATAATCTAGGATTCACTTTCAGTAGTCCTCTCAATAAAATAACTAAAAATCATTTTGCACTATTTGTTTCAGAAGTCCAGTCATTACTTTAGTTTTTGTCCGCCTAAATTTCCATTTTGTTCCCCTCCATCTTAAAACAATTATCTAATTATTAAAAACACCTGATAATCAGGACATGTGACTTGCAGAGGTTAATCATTTTAATATTAAATACAGTATTAAATGCTAGAAATCCCTTTCTTTGGGATTATATAGTATCACACTGAACTAAACTGAAAAAAGTAGCTAAATCATAGCAAGGCGATTCACCAAAAGAATAACAAGGCACACAAAATCACTTACACCAAATTCCTTCACACCTCTCTGAGGCGTTTTGGCATAATTCCATAACTTGATCATTGAAACAGTAGTAGGTACATCAAAAATAACATATACCCTATTCACCTGCAAAAGAGAATTCATTTATATTTTAGAGCACAAATCCCCCAAAGAAAAGTCTCATACAAATTTCATCAAAATTGGTCTGCATTTAAAGAGATATAGCTAGAGGGCAGAAATCTGATAAGGATTTAAGTTCAGCTATCATCTCTGTTGATAATTCATAGATGTTGCCTCTTCTCCAGAGCTGCCCTCTCAAATGTACTTTAACTTGGAAGATGACATCTGCATTTGAGCTTGTCATTCAGGACTGCTAATCATTTGGGAGAAGGGTAGCGAGATACTTTAATGAGTATTACATCAACAAAACACAGACATGGGCTGCAGCATGAGACAAACTGGCTATGAACAGAATCCATCTTCCTACTTGCAACACTAACATTTCTCCTATATCCCAACAAAACTCTAACAGAGGTTGTACACCCCACACAAGTTGCAAAAACAGGTACACAGTCAACTCTCCTAATACTTGCCAAATAATTATTGCTTGAGATACTGTTCATTTTATTTTCAAGTAACATCAATGTCAAGATGTTAAGAACACAGATTAGGTCACGGGAAACAAATCTTGCCTATTGCAGCTAATTCTATGCTATTCCTTTTATGAGTTACTATATCAACTTCAGGCCAACGTATCCTATGTTTCCCCTGTAGCATCCTCTGTAGTCTTAATCCTTCACTATTTTGTAGAAGATACTGTTATTTGTATTAACTCACTATGTATTTTTTGTACTGAAGAAAGAGAGGTAGATGTGGTCAATAAAGCTGCTTTTATGTATGCTTTTCCAGGAGAAAATTTGGGCTAAAATGTCCAAAGACAATTGTTAGTGTCATAGAAAATGAAAAATTTGATGGAAAATGCATTCAAACAAACAAAATATCAGTAAAAGGGTAACAAAGAATTCAAACCAAACTTATGTTAGTAATAAATCTCTAAAATTTTAGAAGTAGAAAGGAAGATAAATTTGGAAAGGAAAAGAAAGTCCCATTACATAATTTTTTCCTAAAGGTTTCAAATTTTCCAATGTAGCAAAAAGTTAATTCAGCTTTCTAGACAACTGGAATGTTTCAAAGCAAGCTAACAATGAGGATACACAAGACTTGGTTCAGCATCCCAACTAAAGACAATGCTCATTAATAGGCTGCTTGCTTAATCCATTTGTTGGATTTGCCACAAAACCATGGAAGATGGCAGAGAGGAAAGAACTATATGGATCTGGAAAAGGTATCACTTGCTACAGCTTAAGTATAGAAAGGGCCATTACATTGCTTACTTGTCCCTCCTGCATATCACATATTAGTGTCAAAAAGGGTAAATGGATAATATCTTATATACAGTACTTTGGTGCCAGACATGATGACACAAAACTTTGTATGGATTTGTGCTAGAACCTCAGGCATGATTTTCCTTTTGCCAAAATGAAATAATCTCTGCAATTATGTTTTTATAAGGACATTAATACATCAGACATGCAATCTCAGATGGTTGTCAAATCAACCATTCACGATGCTACAATGGGTATCTGTGCATCCCGAGTTAATTACCAGGTTCAAGATGTGGGATCTAGACCCTAGGAACCTCAGGCATTACACAGAACTTCCATTTTCCTAAGAAACACAAGCAGTCAGTATTCCCAAGTATAATTAAAGTTTTATCTTAACTATACCCACTGCATTACATCATCAAATAATATATGAATTATTTTCAAAACTGACTTAATTCTTTGCTTATAGTAGTCTAAATAAATAATATATGCAGTGAGGTTTTCCCCTCACAGTAAGCTATAGCACATCACACTTTAGGTTTACATTTTATTACTTTTGAAATCTATCCTCTGAGAAACACATCTTAATGATGTCCAAAACAGCCCCATGCAAAAATGTTCTCTCCCAAAATAAATCACAACCCATCTAAGTTTATCTGCTTTTCCTGTTTAGATATTTGGTACCCCATATCTTAAACACGCTGCTTCTAAAAGGGCTCAATCATTTGGAGCTTTAGGACATGAAATACTATGCCTGTCATGTCTAATTTATGAATTTGAATTCAAGACAGATAATGAGGTTTAAAGAAATTCTAATTACTGTAACAAAATGTATTGCCTTTTGCAAAAATGGTTTACAATTTTAGTCCATTCCCACTTGAAAGGTGTTTACTGCACAAAACACACATATTAAGCTGTTTTATCAGTAACATCAGAGTAGCTGATAAAACATCTATGCTACCTCTAGAAATTACTGTTGCATCATGGAAATAACAAGGAAGTTACAAAGCTAGGAGATCTATACCGCTGTTCAGTGAAGAGAAAGTGGAATAAAGAGAATGGCTTCTGAAAGGTAGCCTAGCTTTCAGAATTTACCTAAATTCTGAAATACCTAAAAATCAAATTTACCTAAAGATTATGTATGTTTTCCCTTTCTTTTATGTTTCTGGCCACATCTATGCACATCACTAGAATGGAATGAAAAGGGAAAATGTACCAAACCGGGAAGAACTGGTGCAAGCCACATATGTCTGCCGTCAGGTGTGTTATTTACTCCGTCAATGAGTTTGTCTGGAGTTCGGATATCTCCAGATACATCTTCCAAAACATTGACACTATCTGGAAAAGCAGCAATATCTGGAAAAAAAAGCTTTAAGTTTAAATAACTGTAAAGGACATTTCAGAAATAACATATTTAAAAGTTCATGCTTGCTCTTCCAGACTCCATGAGCAAGTATTCTACAATAGACCACTAAAAATTATAAAATACTCCAAGTAGTTTACTTAGGTAGCTGAGGAACATGAGAACACATTTTTAAAAGCAGTAAAACTCTTACAGATTCTGGCCTTCAAAATTATGTTTAAAATAGGAAAAAAATTAACTAGCTGCATTTAATTTCTTTTAAAGTATATCTTCATGACTTCATCAATAAAGTTCCCTTATCAGAAATAGGCACTTTCCAGGTGTTGTTTTATCTATTTATTTTGTGACAAAGCTCTGCTTTTTTAGCACAAACATGTAGAAACACATATGAAAGATACCTTAAGAAAAGCATCCTTGTAGGATGCTACATTTTCCTGAAGTTCCTCAATACTTCCGATAAAAATCATTAACTGTCTAATAAGGCCTTCTTTCATTTCTTTGGGAGGGAAAGGTTAAGCCTTCTGTAGGCTTTCTGTATAACTAGACTTTCTCTGTAAGAGAATGTTTCAGTTTAAAACATTTCAAGTTCATCATGCACCATACAATACATAAATAAAAATGTTGCTCAGAAAAGAACCTTGACTCTTTTTCACTGTAATCTCTATTTATAAGGCATTGAGGGTCTGTTGAGACACACAATTAGTTGGTTAAGAAACACTGTTTTTACAATGCGATTGAACATCAGTTTTATATGGGGGTATACACTTCCAGCTCTTTAAGATTCATAGAACCAGAGAATGGTTTGGGTTGGAAAGGACCTTTAATGGTCATCTAGATACAACCCCACTGCCATAGGCAGGAACACCTCCCCCCAAGTCCAGGCTGCACAAATCCTATCTAGCCTGGCCTTGGACACTGCCAGGGATAGAGATTCTCTGGATCAGCCAGTATCTAGCTCCCCTCATGGTAAAGAATTTTTTCTCAGTATCTATTCTAAATCTTCCCCTTTTTAGTTCAAAACTATTACCTCTTGTCCTGTCACTACACACCCTGCTCTCTCTTCATCTTCCTTGTACGTCTCCTCTAAGTGTTGGAAGGCTGCAGTAAGGTCTCCCTGGAGCCTTCTCTTCTCCAGGCTGAACAACCCCAGCTCTCTGTCTCTCTTTACAGGAGATGAGCTCCAGCCCTCTGATCATCCTTGTGGCCTCTGCTGGACCTGCCCTCTAACAGCTCCCTGTCTCTTGTGCTGATTGCAGAGCTCCAGGTGGGGTCTTATGAAAGGACAGTAGATGTGGAGAATCCCCTCCCTTTCCCTGTTGGCCACCATACTCTTGATGTAGTCTAGGATACAGGTGGCTTTCTGGGTTGCAAGTGCACACTGCCAGCTCATGTCATGTTTTTTCACCTACCAGTATCCCCACATCCTTCTCTGCAGGGCAGCCCTCTACCCATTCATCACCCAGTCTGTACTGATGTTTGGGATTGCCTCGACTCAGGTGCAGGACCTTGCACTGGGCCTTGTTGAACTTCACAAGGTTTGCATGGGCCCATCTCTCATGCCTGTCAGGGTCCCTCTGGTGGTCAGCTGCACCACTCAACTTGATGTCAACCACAAACTTGCTGAGGGCGCACCCAATCCCACTATCCATGTTGAAGACATTAAACAGTACCAGTCCCAATACGTAATGCTTAGGGACACCACTCCACCTGGTCTTCACCTGGACAATGACACATTGACCACTACTCTTTGAATGTGGCCATCCAGTCAATTCCGTATCCACCAAACAGTCCATCCATCAAATCCATGGCTCTACAATTTAGAGACAAGGATGTCGTGTAGAACCATATCAAAGGTT
Organism: Nettapus auritus; assembly: GCA_011076525.1. Taxonomy (NCBI): domain Eukaryota; kingdom Metazoa; phylum Chordata; class Aves; order Anseriformes; family Anatidae; genus Nettapus; species Nettapus auritus. The sequence continues at coordinate 10,689,727 of CM021778.1, forward strand.
TTGCACAAGTCCAGGCATATAACATCAGTTGCTCTCCCCTTGTCCACCAATGCTGTCACTCTGTTGTAGAAGGCCACCAAGTCAGTCAGGCATGATTTGCCCTTTGTAAAGTCGTGCTGGCTGTCTCCAATCACCTCCCTGTCTTCCATATACTTTAATGTGGTTTCTAGGTCTACCTGCTCCATAAGCTTACCAGCTACAGAGGTGAGGCCAAATTTAGTTGATATAGAGAGCTGAAGTGCAACTCTTCAGTGGCCCTGATTACTTGGAAGGACACATCTGAAAGACTCATTCCATCTATTGGTTACCCATGGAACACTGAATCAAATTCAAAGGATACTATTTTCAGTCAGTAAGATTTGGTCTCCATGTTCATTGAACAGCTCCAGTCCATTCAAACCAATGTAGTATGGATCACCCCAAGTTGTCAGAAGCTGAAACTGAAAAACAACTGAAAAGCAAAGAGCTATTAAGGAAAATTTTGATGCTGATACTTTATCCTAACAGAACATTTATCTTGCACTTTCAAAAATGTCCGTGCAACACACATCTCAATGTTAGACATTCTCATCTGCAGTGTATGAGATGCTTCTGATACTAGAAGGACTGTTTAGCCAAATACCAAAGTAGGCTACATATTTATAACACAGATTCACAGCTCTGGAAACCTTTGAATACTTTGGATGCTGTCACCTTATCTCAGTGTAAAGGAGTTGAACAGATGCAAGTTGTGCCATGTTTTTTGGCACCAAGTGTGGATTGCAGCTGCTTGCCGATTCTCTTTACAACTGGAGATACAGTTTGAGAGATTAGTCAGGTCTCCTTGACACCATAGAATTTGCATTTCCTATTCAAATCCGAAAATTTCTGTTTGAAATTAAGAAAAGCTTTTAGGAAAAAAACACAATTCATCCTTGTTTCCAGCAGTGGCCAATACCTAATGCTTTCATAAAAATGTAAAATACTTAAGAAACATTAGTAGACAGACATTGTAGAGTATGCAGCCATCAAGAATTTTTTTTTCAGTCGCTAAAAGAGCGACTTAATCCCTGAAGAGGGAAGAGGGTTTTTTTAATACTCTCAATACACATTATAACAATCCAAACTCTTCTTAATGTCTATAGAAATCCAATCATTCATGATCCTTCCTCTTTGAAGTGTCATCTTGTAGCAACAAGTTCCACTATCTAGTTATAATATGGGTGAAAAAATGTATTGTTCACTCCAGACTATACTATGTCTTAAACCCCTGTGAATAAACTATATTATTTTCAGAGAAAAAGCCTGTCATTTCTAATACTGATAATATACACACAAAAATGAAAATCTGCAGTTGGAACAACTACATAAAAGTCTATCTACTTACACTCACATATGCTCATGTATGTTCTTCTTGTAGATGAAGAACTAATACTTTTTTATTATTGTTATTTTTATTTTATCATTATTTACTTTTAAATGTGTGACCTTCCTCATTATATATTGCAACTTATTAACACCACAGCTCTTATCTGGAGGCTTTATTGCCTTTCTGCATTTTCTGAATACACCTTTGCTTGGTTTTGAATTCCATGAGAGATAACTGGCCAGCAAATATGCCCCTTCATTGAACGGCAGAAAATGTAATAAGAGTGTGTGCCGTCCATTTCTCTAGTGGAGCACCTATTTTTCTCTTTCCTCTACCCAGCCACTGATTTTCATGAAACCATCAGGAACCTAGTCTTACTGAGACCTCAGTGTCTCTAAACATGGTTAGAATAGCCTAATGGATGTTAAAGGCCTGTCAAGTAGATGGATGGCATGACAGGAAGTAATATCACAAAAGGCTGTGCTTATTTAAGAGAGCTCAGTGTTTCTGACGCTTTAAACTTAAAAATGGCAAAAATATTACACAGTTCTGGTCAACACAACCTTAACATAGATGTAAAATAAGACAAATTTCATGAGAACATTCAAAGATACACAAAAAATACAGACTACTTCTAGTTTTGACAGGCTGGCACGATACTGTGCTTATGAACCTCTAGCTCTAGCTTGGGTGGATTCCAAATGGCAGGAAAAAAAGCTACTGGAGCATTTTACTACAGGTGACACATTCTTATATTCTGTTTCATTTATTTACTCTTAATTCGTACCTTTCTCATCATGTTCTTGGTATCCCAGTCATTTCTTAAAGCACCAGAACCTGTTGGATTCTAAACTGTCAGGATTCATTACAACGTTATACAGAACACTTCAGAGTTATGTACCAAATAAGAAAATGACAGAGAAGGATACAACCACATGGCATTAATGGTGCTTCATAGTCCATACTAGCTTGTTCCATTCTCTTTGCACCAGTCCTGCCAAAACGACCAAGACAAAATAGTTTGTATGTACACTCTTGGGTCATTCAGTAAAGAACAGAACAAACCCCAGAAAATAAGTCAAAACACTCACACAGATCGTAATAGATCATTCTCTGATCTCAATAAAATACATTATATTTTAATCTAGGTGCTCAATAAAAGACATTATGTTTTCATCCAGATGTTACAGATTTGCTTCAAAAGAAAAATACATAAAAGTATTGAACAGTTAAGAGAAACTGCATGGATCAGATAATAAAAATATCCTACGTTACCTCTTTTGTACCCTATTAATCAGCTGAGGCTGCAGATAGTCAAGGAAGAGAATTTCTTGGGCGAAGTCAAAGTGGCAGTTGCCTGGTCCCTTGCGGATAAGAAAGCCCTCTGGTGGGGAGATGCTGTGACCATCCAGCATTACATGGACTACCTTAGCCTTGTTTAAAAAAAATAACATAATATAAATCCAATGCAATTGCCTTCACTTCTGAGGCTGAAATAATTGTTTCAGTAATTTTGATGCATTTATTCCATTCCTCTGTAGTATCACATCCTTTGGCCTAAACCAGAAGATACCAGTTGCAACCTATCATGTGCAATCCAAAGCATCACAGGTGACACTGACTGAACTGCTGAGATTGATGAGGATAACAGAGGTTGGGGATGAGGGAAGAAGAAAAAGATTGAAAATGCTCCTCAATTACTGCACCCTCCTAGAGCTCAGCAAACTGAAGCTTTGTGAGCTGCAGCAATACACCCATCAGAGTGCACCGACTCAGCTTTCAAGACAGCGTGTGTCATCTGGGGAGATGGTTAGTTACTCATTGTGCAGCTGAATGCAATGCTAGCTTGGGCCTGACTGCTCAACCCTGACAGAAGCTAGCCTTCAAGAAATCATGTAACCTGGTGATCTCTTGAGAGCAGACACTTTTCGTGTCTCGATTCTGTTTACAGAAAGGCTGTATTTCACCAGTTCTATTTATCTGTGTGGCAGGTGGGATTTGGATTTTCCAGGATCATGCAAACTGATGTACCAAGCAGTGCTGGATGTAACCTAGGGACATATGAATAAAGAAGAGGTACCTGTATCAGGCACAACAGATTGAGCCATGTCCACATCACAGATGTATGCGTGCCTGATACAATCTCTGAAGATTAAACTAAATAATTCAGGCATACTTAATCAGAATATGAGGGAGTCCTGGCCCCTTCACCCCCCCCAGTAGCACCATCTGGTGCTGTATGCACAATCCCAGTCACATAACTATTCAGTCATGCAGCAACAATTATCACTGCATCTTGCCTTGCAGTGTGTTAAATGTAACCTAATGTTAATCAGAAGCAGCATTCATTGCACTTAGTCTGTCACTAATTACTGCTTAAGGAAGGAATAATACCTGGAAAATATAACAAGATGGCCTTATAACTGCCACTACGATTACAGCTTGCTGATTAATGGACTGACAGAGAATGGATTCATTTAGTTAGCAAAAGACAATTTAGTCTAAAGGTAATGTGAGTCAGTTTCCTAATCTCTAGATTTTACACTGACTGATGTCTATATGATAATTCAAAGCTAATTTAATTTGGTATGGAAATATTTAATTTTCAGCACCTGCTATTAGGACTTATATTAAAATACATATGCAGTATTTATAGATATTTAAAATGGGAATTATAGCTTTTTGAGAAGAACTCAACATCAAGGGTTTTCTGCAAAGCCCACACACTATCAGTTTCCTGATATTCATAATGGTTTTCATATTTTTGCCATTTGTAAACTCTTTTTATTCAATTATTATTTCATTAAGTTGTACATGTAATAACCCAAAAGTAAAGCTTTTTTTTTTTTTTTTTTTTTTTTTTTTTTTTTTACATAAATATTTCTTGATTTGAAAACTTAACAAACTGTTCTGGACTAAATGAGGCACTCATTTCACTTTCAAAGAGCACAAAGATAAATTAAGAGGGAAAGTTTGTATAAGTACCAAGTAGGGGGGAAATAACTATTTCTGGATTCACCTTTAACAAGCTTGGGAGCAAAAAAGGAAATACACTTTTTGTGTAAGACATGCTACTGCGTGCTACTTTCCAGCTGAATCAGGCTGCCAGGCTAGGAAGAAGCGAAAAATCCACTGAAATACACTTTAGTTTAAGAAACACATATTGAATGGGAAGTCTAGAGACTTAGAGATGAAATCTTACCTATTATACCACAGCTGCTTATATTTATGTGCCCTTTACAGCCCTCATTTCTAAGTAATTTTCATCATCTGAGAAGGCACTCAACCATCACACACAGCATTTTACAAATCGCATAACAAAGCTTTCACAAGGTAATTTTTCATAGAGCTGGAAATAGCATACAAGCCTTCATTTTGACAGTTCATTGCCATTACCCTCTCATACTAAAGCTGTGAATAGAATCCACCAGTCTACAGCTGCCTAGAAAATCATTATATCTCACATCCAGGGACTGTTTCCTAGAAGAACAGCAATACTTCAGAAAACAAATGTCATGTTGCCCTAGGTTTGCAGTTCAAAGCCTCTTTGCTGCGGGGCCCAGCAGATATTTGGAAAACTGAAGGTGTGGGTAACTTGTCTCATTCATCCTTTTGCAGGATTGGAGGTATGAACTCCTCATTTAAATTGTACCACTAACTGCTACAGGACTTACAGGTATGACACTCACATGCATACTTTATCTGATCCACCTCTTGTCAATCTAGCAAATAAACTGTAAAAAAACAACCAACCAACCAAAAACACCAACACCTTCCTTCGTTCCTGTCTTGGTTTGGTCTCCAAAAAACAAATTCCCTATTAAATCTTAGGGATCTGGCTTTTTTTTTTTTTTTTTTCTCTCCCTCCTTTAATAACTGAGACACACACACAGAAGTAGATTTGGTTGGAAAATTCATATTCAAACTTTTCTTCCCTGCTCTGCCTTGGAGAAACTTGGGCTTATAATAGTAGAGAAAAACATTCCACAACACCATTTACAGACAGTTCTTCAGATCGCAATACTCATAAAGAATCACAGAAAAAAATAAGTTCAAAGAGACTTCTGCGTGTCTCCAGTCACAACTCTTGCTCAGAGCAGAGCGGCCAGCAAAACTAAATTGGGTTATTCTGTCTCTTGTTAAACTGAGTTTTGAAAGCCTCCATCGACAAAGGTCTCCCCCTGTCACTGCATACTGTCCAAATGCTGTACTGTTCTCATGGGGAAGAGTCCTTTCTTTACACTCAATCACACCAATTAAGTCATGGATTTTACTAAAAGAACTATCTGTTACACAGGTGTATGTTTACATGATAAGATCAGCATGCTCCTGAACCCTACCACGTGTCAAACATGTTGGGTTAATGCAAAGTATTTAAAAAAAATCACTTGTCAAATGTTAAAATTTCTGTATCAGTTGTAGCTAGAATGAGAGATCTCACACTCTGGACCTGTGTGAGTCTTCGGCCAGTCTCTGGCACTCTACAACACCTCATGCTTATGTTAAAAGATGCCAGGGCTCAGTTACAGAGAGGGAACACCTCTTCCTTATGTGATTTTCCATATGAAAGCAATTCCTGGAAGGTAAATTGACATAGAAAAGTAGTTCTCCAGTCTTTGCTACTATCTTGTCCAATCTTATGAAGGACCCATGGCTCCAACTTCAATTCTAAAAATTTTTCCAGAGCTCTGCTGATTTTTATTGTTGTTGTCTTCTCTCTAGTTTTATACACACCAACATTTTTCTTCTTATCTGACTAAATTTGGAAGTCAAGAACACAACAGTTAAATGTGAATGGGAAGATCTGGAAACATGGATTCACAAACTGTGCAGTGAACAGCAACATATTCTTCATTATCATTACAACAGCATATGTATCTTCTGAGAAAAAGCAGGGAAATGAGTTATAGCCAAACTCAAAATGAGAGCTAGATACAACAATATCTCCAACAGATGTTATTTGCTAGTCAGCTCCAAGAGTTCAGGATAAAAACAAAATTAAAGCAAGCAATTCAGACAAAGAACTGAGGAGGTATGTTATACAATTTCAGCTAAACTACACTAGCCAAACTGCTTGAAGATGGCAACTTTCCCAAACAAATGTTAAAAGTTCTAGAGACTCGCTTCTTGAAAAAGGTAGCGTTGATTAATTGGGCTTAAAACAATCCATGTATGACAGCCAAGTATAACTGTGCTATCCCCAGCTGTTTTCCATTCAGCTGCCTGGTAACTACATAGGTTTAATGAACCATAAACCCTATGGTAGTATATCCTTGAAAACTGAAAGCAAATTTGAAAATTGCATGGCATGGCCACAGAGACAGAGCCTTGGGTTTCATGATGCAAGTTTAAAGAAGTTTCATTATATTCCTTGTTTTAAAAAGGCACACCAACATCTCTATTTAACATTTTACTAAATATTACTGGTTAACTAAATAGCTATACAGCTTTTATAATCAATGTACTAAATGATGACTTTTATAAAGACAGATTTAAGAATAGCAAAGAGCATGAAAACACTTTAAATGACCCCACTGTCAGAGACAACAAAAAGTTTATATACAGATACTGCTTTCTTTAACTTATCCAAACAGGATTTCTGTTGACGTGCCCACTGTTCTACCAATCCTTTTATTGCAGGAAATGAAGAATCATATGGTAGGCCTAAATACCGGATAGTGAGAGGATATCACTTCAAGATCATGTATCTTGAAAATAATATGTGCTACTATGCGTCTCTTAGAAAAATCATCTGTGAAGTTTTCTTTAAAATGTCTCTTTTTTTTTTTTTTTTCTCCAGCATTTGCTGTTTGTGGAGACAGAAATGCATTATACCTGCCACAAAACTCAGACTCAGACAATCTAGAAAGATTTATGGCATTCCATTAAGGCAGCTATATTCATTTATCACAGTACCAATTTTCCAATGCACTGCTGTATATTTTTGCTGGCAGTGCTCCTTTTCTTTTACTTACCCCTCTATAGGTATCCTCTGGAGATTTATTATAGTTCCAAAAGCGAAGCCCTGCAATATTTTCAGTTTTATAAAAATGGATTGTGAGCAGATGATTTTCTCCAAAAGAGAAGGGAATGAGCCACATATGGTCATCCTCAGCTGTGATATTAGTCCCATCTATTAACCTACGAGGAGAAAAATCCATTAGCTGCAGAAAGGAAAAGCCTGCTTTACTCATGAAAACAGGTGCTTTACTAGGTCTTTTTCTGATTTCCACTTAAAGATTCCAGGGCTTTATTATGCCTATGTGCATGAAATTAAAAAGCATAATAAATAAATAAAAAGAAGTGAGATACAATCATTGAATTGAAGACCAGGGTGGTAGGGAGGCAGAGGAAAAAATAAAAACATTTTGTTTAGTTGAGTCTGTTGAGGAATAACAGAAAAATCCTTATTTTTCCCTAAGTGAACAGATAGAGAAAAGCTAATTTAGTATCTCTGTACCAAAATGACTGAAGGCAAAGCTCTAAGGCCCAGACGTGATACAACTTATTAACGCAGAACTGTGCCTAGCTTGGCATACTTGGCAGTCTGCAATGTGCTACTATATGCAACTAGCAACCATACTGAATCTGAGCTGCATGGCCGATGGATATAGCTCAGAGAAGAAGCAGAGTCTGTTCACATCTTTCATCATGCTCAAAGTTAAGCACATTCCTACTTAATTTTTAATAAATAAATAAATAATTCTACCAACGTGACAATGTCGTCTCATAATACCACAGATGTCAGGCTGACTAGATAAATTTAATTCTGTTATTTCCTCATCTTGGAATTCTGACCTCCACCACAAACTATGGCATACAAAGAGCGCAAAGGAGAACGTGAATTAACTGACCCAGCGTAATTACTTTTGTACACTGCCCTATGTACTTACTCTTTATGTAAAAGTGTAATAAATAAGTGGGTACCAGATTTGGCTGTTCCTCACAGAAACAGTATGAATAAGGACTCTTTTCACAGAGAAACTGAACTGATGAAAAAGATGTAAAACTTGGCTTGGCCCTGAACAGTACACAGAACCTACTCGAAATTTTATAGTTGAAGAGCACTGAATCCTACTCAAACCCAACATACTTGGCAGAAGTATCAAAAGAAAAAAAATAACCCCCCTATTTCTTGTGCTAAAAAAGCCTCTTAAGTAAAAATGGAGTCTGACAAAAAAAGAAAAAAGAAAAAGCAACAAAATGAAATCCTTACACACAGCAGACAGAATATTAAGGGATATCATACTGGAAGCACAGAACAAATCTATCTCACTAAGCAAGATATTAGAAAAAGGGAGGACTTGAAAAAAATTGAAGCCAGCCTGGCCTAGTGGCAGATAAAGAAAGTATTACAAGCCATCTTTCAACAAAAGTCATGATCAAACAAACTAAATCAACAGGATCATAAACTCTGGAAGGGTAAATGTATATGCACAGGCTAAGAAAGGTTACAAAGGCTAGCAAGTAAAAGGTACCATAAATAAAATTCCTCAAATACATCAGAGGCAGAAAGCCTGCCAGAAACTCTAGCATCAACAGATGAACAGGCTGTAAAAAGAGCATCCAGAGGAGGTAAGATACCTAAGGAAAAGCTAAATTAATTCTTGGCATCTGGGTCCATCACAGTGGAGTCTGGATAGTACCTCCAGAACCTCTTCATCATAAGGGATCTCATGGGAAGATTTCTTAGATGTTTAAACCTATGGAAGAGATTTTTGTACTTTTCATAATTTGAGAAAGTTTATTTGCCAATGAATAACATTTTATTGGAATTAAAGAAAAGCTGCAGTATTAAGGATTGGCATCTACTCCTGCATTTCCCTAGTACAACCTCACCTTCCACTAACTTGATGTTTTTCCTTGTAATTATTCAGAAATCCTGCATAAATATTACTGCATATGCATAGACAAATGCTATAGAAGGCACATATTTCTGCCTGGAATGTCCTTAGCAGTGATACCAACCAGGCACATTACTTTCTAACTCAAATAGTGTCTTTTGGAAACATCTCCTTAATTTTTCTGCAACAAATTGTTCCTGGAAAGCTCATGAAATCCAAGAATCAGTAATGGGGGTATGAAAATCATGTTGGTATTTACATGTGTTAACCTAACAAAAGTTAATATAGTTCTGTCATTTTATCAAATTTGATGTAAAGTGCATTTAAAATTGATAAACTCTAAAACTGTTGATTGATAAGAATATTGAGCAGACTCACTGAAACGATAGGCATGAAGAAAAAAAAAAATGCAGAAAATGTGGTAATTCCACCTCTTTCACGACTTACTTTTCTAATGTTCTGGAATCTCCTGTATACTCTGGAAGATCATTCAGGTCTTGGGGTGAAGCAGAAATCTGTTCTGTACTTATTTTTAATGCTTGACCATTCTTTCCTATCACTTCAAGTCCAGTCAACCCAAGGTAATGAGAATCTCCCCAGGTCATGGTAAAATTCAGTTGCAGGCCTATATAAAAATATACGTACAATATACACACATACATAATTACTAGTATGAAGTAAGGTGCAAAGACTCCAAAACTGAATAATCAGTGTGAACTAGAAGACACTTTCACCAGTACAGAGCAGTCTAAGACACCAAAAACATGAACATGAAAGACCTGATAGATTTCTTAAAAGCAAAGATAACAGGAAACCTGGTCTGCACAAAGACTTCAAAGTACAAATGTTTTCCAAAAGAGAGCACCAATGTAAAATTGCTACTTACAAGCCCAGATTCTCATTAAAAAAAAAACACCCCCACACTTAAAAACACTGATGGATCAGATGATCTTGAAGGTCTTTTCCAACCTTAATGATTCTATGATTCACACCGTGGGTTAATACAGAGTAATTCAGGATAATTCAGCTAAGAGCACTGCACTGTTTACGTAGGCTGTCAGGAGGAGGAAGGCTTCTTTCTCTGTTATCACTCTACCTAGCCAGCAACCTAGCAATTTGCTCTGGGTTGGGTTTGCCACTGCCACTAGTGGCACTAGGGGATCTACTCACTCTCCACATTGTAACCCACTAATGCATTCTAAGTTCAACTGCTCACAGCCTGGCACAAATAACTGCTGATAGTCTGCATCTGAGCACACTTCGTTCAAGGATCAGACTCAATTATCATCAGCTAGCCACATAACCTCACAGTTTTCTTTATTTAGGACAGTGTGCTAGATATAACTGTGACACCATCAATGCCACATTGATGTCTGCCTACTTGCTAACAGCTTGAATCCAAACCATGAATCCTACCATCCAATCAAATTCCATTTTCTATCACATGCTTTCTAATGAACTAAATAATTTTTCTACAAGCAAGCAAGTATGCAAGCAGTATGCGTATTTTGTTTAAAGAATTTTATATGCTGTATTTGGATACTTCTTGGTCTACATGCCTACCTCCACATAATAGCATAGTACCTACTGTAAGTCAATATTAGACCTTTATTGGGCAACTGACATCTGGGTCACTTGTAACTACACAGCTCCTGGTCAAGCATGTTATCAAGCATCTCATTACTCAGACTGCAAAGTGACAGTTACTCAATAATACATTTAAACTGTGACATGACAGACTGAGATTATGCAGAAACACAGAAGACCTATCAAGCTATTACCTTTCGCCTTCCAAGTGACTATACAGACTCATCTAAAACCAGACTCTCATAAATACTACATGATTAGGTCTCTTAGAGAATACCAACTCATAGTTAACCCAAAAAAAGACATGCGGTTTACTAATGTGTTTAACATACCATCTTCATGTCAGAACTGTAGTAATTAGCCACCAGCTCCACTTTGTACCAGTGATCATCATACTCTGAGCTTGGCAGTCTGGCTACTTTTCCACCCCATCCACCTTATTCCAATCCATTCCATTAATCTCTCACCAATTTGGCGTAAGGGGAAGAAGGAGCAACATACACAGGCAGGACATGGTATGTTGGAATCACCAGGAATCCCACAAAGACAAGTGTTAGCTTACAGGTTGACTGGTGGTTTTTTGTTTGTGTTTTGTTTGTTTGGTTGTTTTTTTGCTTTTATGCAAGGTCATTTACAACGTCTCTTGTAGCAATTAATGGCAATTTTTTGCTGTGCAACACATTAAATTGGAGGTCTTTTGTTTTTGGTAAGACATAGGAAACCTCCCTTATTTGCAGCTGGCTTCTGCTCCAGCATTTTCCCTGCAAGAACTTAGTGGAAATTAGGACCTCTTTGTTGGGTAGAGACAAGCTACTCCAATCAATATCTTGTCCATATGACAGACTGCATCTAGTGATCTCTGAATCACACCCTCATTATCTTTTTCATCCACTTTGAGAAATGGGACAAGGGAGAGGCATCTGAAGTTCACAGATATGAGCGGATCATAGATGATCATATACAAAGTTCATAGATCTAGATTATACATATAGACCACAGATATGCAGCTGAATAACAGTATTGTGTGTATTTTCAGAGAGCACATCACAGTTTGCTAAAAGGCTTTATGCTGGGCCCAAGAACCCAATTTCTCCTGTGTTGGTCAAAGGACCAAGAAATTATACTTCTGGGCCATCCATTCACTGGAAAATAATTTAAAGGCCAGAAAGATTTGCTTTTGTACAGGATAAACAGATCAGGTACTTTCAGTAAGGATGTAACATTCTGGTCTAATTTTAACTGTAGGCTTTCTATTGTGAATCTGATCTGAGAAATTCAGTCAGTCTAAATAAATATGCAGGATTTGAATAGAATTACTTGGTAATGGACACAGCTATCACAAATCCCATTCAAGGACTACGCAAATGGCTAGTGTTATTTTTGAGATTAAATGCCAGCTGTCACAATATAATGTTCTAAAATCCACGGTAAAAAAAGCTTCTGCCTTAAATATTCAATTACTCTTCTTTATTCCAGACCAGACATCTGTCACCGCGTGACTCTGACAATTCAGATTCTCCTTGATAACATGTCGGGAGAGTGAGGGGGTAGGTGTCGAGTGGTGTTATGCAAGCAGTAAAAGAAAGAACTTACACTTTCCAGTAAATATTCCTGGCTCCTTGGGTATACATTCAGAGAAAGAGTCTGGCAGAATTACTTGCTTTTGAACCTAAAAAGTAAACCAACAGGTGCAATAAACATGCAATTAAATATACACTTTTAAGACAGTTCATAAATTATTTGTTTGTTTTATGTACAGCTTTTTGTGTTTCAGTCTCCCTTTGCCTCACCACTCAGGCTGTTCTGCAAACAACGGAAAACATGCCCCAAAACATAAAAGCTCACATGCATCCTTACTAAGTCAAGACAATATGTTGATGTTACTGCATTTATGAGATTTCCTAGCGTGGGCTGACTTTTCTTGGAGAGGCTGAAATTGATAAGTCACTCTTACTTACATGCAGACTGCCATTAGCAAATGACGCATACAGCATTTGCAACACGTAGCATATACATCTCAGAGATAAAAAGTTTGGATGGAAGGTAAGACCTCAAAGTGCCATCACTTTTTTTTTTTCCTAGAATCAGAGGGCAGAACTAATGAGCAAACTTATCCAAAAGCATGCATTTGTTCCTTGACAATACTAATTAATAGTTAACAACACAAATTATCAAGGCTGCCAAGGAATACGCTTTTTCCTCGTGGATTAAAAAATTACGATCTTTATTTTATTAATCGCCTAACTTGAAATGAAGATATTTTTCATAAGTACAATCATGGCTGATAGCAAGGGATGAAAAAATAAAACGTTTTCACCCCCAGCAGTCAATCCATATCTATTTATTTTTATTTTTTTTAATGGAAGCTGGATCCAAACTAATGGCCCAATGATCTAGTAACATTATTTTAATTGGTCAATAGGCAAGGCAACAAGGTGCATTTCCAGAGAGCATTTCACAAAAACACCTCCTCAAAGTCCCCGAAGAAGCTAAGCTGCCATCGGGGAAACTAACTGATTAAACACCTGGTTTGCAAACAGGAATTAACTGTTGGCTTTGACAATCCAGGAAAGTGAAAATCCAGGAAAAAAAAAAAAAAAAAAAAAAGACAAAATTTGCTGATCATCCTGAGGCAATTATGGTAGAAAAGACAAACGACAACTGCAAAGGCTTGTAAATAGATTTCCTTTCACTGAGCGAGGGTGATAAAATGACATATTAACTTAATTGTAGATAAATGTAAAAATGCTACACAGAAGGGAAACAATCCTGACCTTACATATGCAATATTGGGCTGCAAAGTAATAGCAGATCTGAGTGAAATCTTGTCATTGTTGTAAGTAGTTCTACAAAAACATCAGCTCAATACTCATTAGCAGTCAAAAAGCCAAATACGAAATTTTGAGTCTAGACTCACTCTCCATAGTTTCATTCGTCATTAGAAGTAGACTTCCTGTCATCCAGAATACACCAAAAGGGCTTACATTATGGCTAAAAAAATTAAAAATTTTCAACACTTTTCTCCTGCTGTTATAGTCAATTTCCATAGTACAACCACTGACATCCCTGGATCTTCTACACATGCCCTCACACAGCAACATATTTCATGTAGCAGCTAATGTCCTTGTGGTAGCTAAGTAGGTGAAACTGAATCAGAACTGCACGCTCGAATACATTTACACAGAACCTACAGAGGATGAAAAAACCTCTGCTATTGGAGGGCATTTTCTCACAAACCAGTGTCTCCATCTTTGATATCTCATGCCTTTTCCTAAGAAAAACTTTCAAAGACCAGCCTGGGAATCAAAATTTGGAATTCTGCTGAATGTGAAAACTCCACAGACTCAGTAAAGCTACTGCCTTTACAGAATGCAGAATAATGCCTTTAATGCCTTCAGATATTTCAAAAGACACCTTTTACCACCTCTTTTGTCCCTCTTCCCCATTTCTTGGCCTCTCAGATCCCTTCATTCCACTGGTGCCTGCTATCTTTTCTTCCAGCCTTAGTCTAATGTCTATTTCAACACTGCCTGTGAACATTGTGATACCTTATGGCTAGAACAAAATATTACCCCTGTATAGGAATTGCTGGAAAAGAAATAAAAAGCAGTATTACCACGCACCTACACCCGACCATACTCACACAGCATCTTCCATGTGAAGGCAAACTAAAAGTATGACATCATTCTGGAAAGTAAGACATTTATAAGAGCCAGTGGACAAATCAATGCAATAAAAATCCATGAAGGGATACTAAACACGTAAGTTAATAAAAGTTCTTGTGACACAAACTCCTAAGGATTGGATGAGTGCTCCAGAAAAACATCACTGCATTTTTGCTCTGTTCTTATATTCTGCCTTGATATCCACTACTGGTGACTGTCAGAGTTGGCTCAAGTGCACTCGTCATAGGTCTGACCTGCTATAAAAGTTGACACGTTAACTGAAATAATGTGGAAAGAGATGGAAGACAAATGACCATAGATAACATTTGACAAGAATATCAGATGCTTCCATTAAGAGCTTTTAAAAAAATCTGTAATCAGCACAGTAAAACACTATCTCAGTCACAGCAAGAAAGGGTTAATGATCAACAGGCAGAGACTGGTCAAGCCCAATATTAGTCTGAATGACAACTCTATGCTGGGGAAGACAAATCATCTAGTAGATTCGTATCATTCTGACAGCATAAGCATCCAGCTAGAAAATATTCATGGTACTAGCAAATACTGAATGACAGGGAGATCAATGGTTCAGTCACAACAGCTTTTGTTATTCTATTGCTGATACAGCATGTTTTAGGGTTAGAAAAGGAATAAGAAAAACATCACAGATGAGCAGCAAAATAAAAAGCAGAGGCTCTGAGTAATCACCAGGCAGTCCCGGCCTCCCAAGCTTATGCAATGGAAGGTCCTGAGTGAATGCTAACAATGAACAAGTGGATCAATAAAAGTCAGGTGAACTTCAATTTGTGTTCAAGAAATCCTGCACTGCATAAGGTATCTGAACAGTTCAAGGTACTGAAAGCAAAGATGGAACCAGAATTACCAGTGGCAGTGTTAACTAGCACTGGAGGATTCAAAGGGTTAGAGTTGCTGCCAGTGTCATAATATTTTATGTCCTATAACCCCCAGAAGAAGAGGTCAAGATAGAACAGGCAGGTCTCAACACAGCACGAGGCTCATTAGGAACCATACATTGCTGGGGGCACTTCAACTGAACCAGCTGGAATTTTGTTTGATTCAGTTTTGGATCTCCTCATAGATATACAAGAGTTTCCCCTAGCAAATGATGTCCTCATTGGAGAAATAGCAGGTGCTCGTGAATATTCTAAGAAGGTGTAAGATTTGATGGAAAGCGGGTCAGAGACTGAATGTTTCCATCTTAAGCAGAAAATCTTGCAGGATCTTTGCTCAGACACTGGACTGTTGGGCTGGACTGGTATGCAGCAAGACAGAAGTGCCTGAAAATACAGTCCCCCTCTAAGTAGTAAAATACCTACTGTATGGAATAGTAGGGGACATTTTTATGCTGCAAAAGGGACACAGACCCATGAAGATGCTAGTCAGAATAGAAAAGAGTTAAAAATAAAGTGAGAGAGAGGGAAGATAAGAAATGCTTTTATGCCAGAACCTTCCCACCTCAGTTACTTTATTTGTGGAGGAAGAAATAAAGAAGAGTATACTCTGTGTGGAAAACATGGGAAAATCTTTGGTTTGGAGTGACAGAGAACTGAGCAAATCATTAAAAGACTAAGTGTATGGTCAATGTCACTGTCAGTGGCATAAACCTTCAGGAGTAACTAAAACAAAAAGACACCCCTCTAATCTCTGCCCAAATCAGTGAAGTAATACAAAATAAGAAAAGGAATACAAACACAAACACACACAATCCAGTATAGCCTTCCTTGTAGTCTTCCTAATCAGAGAAAGCAAAATTTGGAGGATCTCCTATGCTTCATAATATTTATTATTATTATTATTATTATTATTATTATTATTATTATTGAGCTGGTGAAAAAAACCTTCAAAGCAGACAGATAGCTGTATTAGTTTTTCTATGGAGATTTATGCCGTAAGGGAAATCAGTGCCTCCTACTTCCACGTCATGCTTCAGAAAGACATGCCTTTAGAATTCTGAATGTAGAGGCCCCTACCTGTTGATTCTCTGTTCTTAATCCCGCTTGTGTGAAAGGTCTTTCATCTCCATCCCCATCAGCAGTTGTTGGCCTCTTTAGCTCTTCTTCATATCTCAGGGAGCTGTCATTTTCTGTTTCTCCATCATACACCTCATCGTAGCAGAATACAGCTTCAAGAATATCATCATCAGTAGTGAACAATATAGTATCCCCAAAGTGCTCTGGAGCTGAAGGCAATATATAGAATTAAATAACGAAACCATACAAAAAAAATATACAGAGTGATAAAAACTGTTTTCGGTCCTTGTTTTACATTTAAGTTTGCAGTACTGTTTAAGGATAATATACAGGGAATAGGCACTGACTACTGATATAATAATTATATTCAATTTCTGGGCGATGAGACACTGGACAGTAGCCCCACAGAGAGGGATCTGGGGGTTGTGGTTGACAGCAAGCTGAGTATGAGCCAGCGGTGTGCCCTGGCAGCCAGGAGGGCCAACCGTATCCTGGGGTGCCTCAAGCACAGCATCGCTAGCTGGTCTAGGGAAGTGATTGTCCCACTCTGCTCTGCGCTGGTGCGGCCTCACCTCAAGTACTGTGTGCAGTTCTGGGCACCACAGTACAAAAAGGATGAGAAACTGTTGGGAGAGTGTCCAGAGGAGATCTACAAAGATGGTGAAGGGCCCAGAGGGGAAGACATACAAGGAGCGGCTGAGGTCACTTGGCCTGTTCAGCATGGAGAAGAGGAGGCTGAGGGGAGACCTCATCGCAGTCTACAGCTTCCTCACGAGGGGGAGTGGAGGGGCAGGCGCTGATCTATTCCCCTTAGTCACCAGTGACAGGAACCGAGGGAATGGAGTCACGCTGCAACAGGGGAGGTTCAGGTTGGATATCAGGAAGAGGCTCTTCACTGAAACTCCCCAGGGAAGCGGTCACAGCACCAAGCCTGTCGGAGTTTAAGAAGCGTTTGGGCTGTGCTCTTAGTCATATGGGCTGAATTTTTGGGTAGACCTGTGTGGTGCCAGGAGTTGGACTTGATGATCCTTATGAGTCCCTTCCAACTTGGGATGTTCTATAATTTCTACCTTACACTGCATAGCAGACGAACCTAGATAACCCAGACTAATTTCAAGTACTTATGAAAAGAAAATGAAAAAAATCTTCTCCATCAACTTTTCCAAAATATCTGTGAAGACTAAAAACCAGCAGCCTGTAAATATTGCAGACTGTTACTGAAATATGATCTAGTTGTTAAGACTTTACTAAGAATAAAAACTAGCTCTATGTGCTATTTAAATTCACAGTATCATTAAAGAACACATTCGTTTTGCATTACATTTTTAAATTAAAAGGACTAAATACTAACAAAGTGCCAATTTGCCTTGAAGTGGAAAGTGATAAAAAACAAGACATACATATTCATTTATATTATACTACTGTTTCCACACAGAAAGTAAGAAATGATAGCGTACCTCCAGACGAGGTTCCTGAAGCTTTTGCAATTTCTCCCTTAAAGATGCATTGTTCATTTAACGTCATTATAATGTCTTTCACACCTCTGAAAGAGTGTATGCGAGATTTATTATAATTCCAAATCCTAATCATAGCTACTTGACAGGGATTCACAAAGTCAATAAAGATAAAGTGAGGTTTTCCAGGGGTAAATGGTGCTAGCCAAAGATGCATATCATCCTGCGTCAGATTTACCCCATCAATTAGATTAGTTATTACTCTGGGATCTTTGCCATAAGCTGGTAATATATTTATATCAGGTGGTTCAGCTGTTATTTTTGCAATCTGAACAGGCTCTCCTTTAGAACTGAAAACTTCAATTCCATTAAGACCAACATAATGTCTGTCTCCCCACGTTGTTCGAATGTCTATTACTAAGTGCTGCCCATAAGGTAAAACAGGGATTTTAAAATCACTTCCATCGTGTGCCTCCACTGAATTATCTTCTTGCCTTTTTGTTAGTGTTTGCACTCCCTCTTTTTTCATTAGATGATATTCTCCAGTCCGGTTGATCTTCTGCTGATGGAGAAATTCATCAAAGATATCCCCTTGAAAATCCATGTTAGAGATTCGGCCACGATGGGAATAATTAAACTTTACCAAGGAGTTCCACGACTCCTGCAGAGTATGTTCTTGTTCATTGTGCCACTTTGCTCTAGAGGTGGCTATGTCCTTGATAGAAAAGTCTTCATCTGAAAATAACATTACATATGAATTTAATGTATTGACAGGACTGGAAGCAAATGACTACAGCACACTTTCCAGAATTATGCTGGTTATATTCACGTTCCCCAACTGGAATTCTGCTATATTAGCACTTTTATATTGCTTCCCTGTTAAAAGGCTACGTCCCTTTCCATTTAGACATAATGAAAACAACTGAAGAGCAGAGCACATGCCAATATACCAAAATGCAAGTTTTAGACTGGAAATTCTTGACTCAACATACAAAATTTGCATAATGATTAATTTCTTTAAGATCTTGGCCAAAAGCCCTTGGAAAAAAACCTGCAGGAAGTGCAGATTGTTAACTCTACCCTACCTGCCATTACTACACTCCACATTTCATACTAGATTTGGAAGATGCCAGTACAACACTCTGCTTTTATTCTCACTTCTAATTTTAGAGATTTTTTGTGTTTGTCTCACTAATTAAACGATGCAGATAGACAACATGATACAAGTAAACACTTAAAACGTACAGACTGACAGAAGGCAAAATTAATCAATAAGACAGAAGCTTTTAGACAGCTTCTCTTTGTAGTATTCCTGCAAGCACAAAGTCCATTCAATCTTTGCTGGTAGCAGTGTCCAAGTGCCTAACTCTTACTTTTTGAGAGCTATTGAACCTCGGGCTGCAATGGACAGGCTGTATTTGCATTAAGCAGTGACCTACTAGTTGATTCAAGGACTTTACTCAGCGATACTTAATGGGTGGCCATCACAAGCAATCATCCTCTGCGTTTCTGCAGATCTTTCATACGGTTGGACAGAGTTGAACTGTTTAAGTTTCCAAAGTATTACAGAAAAAAAAAGTGCTTCCTATTTCAGCAAAACAGGCTGAAATAAGTTGATGAGAAAATACAATGGAATGGGTAGGACAGGCACGATAAAAACAGAAGCAGAATTATTTGTACAGCTCCTGAAAGATGACATAGCTTCTCTACTGCAGACGCATACTTATTCGTGGATGGAAATCAAAATTCTACAAATGTAGCATTTTAAAATAAACTCATGAAGCATCAATCCAGAATTTTTTGTGTAGTGGGTTAACCTTCTTTCTATCATTACTACCTGTAAATTTCAAATATGCTAAACTTTGCATTTAAAATATTATAAACCTAAGCTGTAATTAGTGTGCACTTCCTAAATGAAAAGAACTGACTTCTTACTCAAGGATTCCTTAAGCTTTGTATCACAAGGTAACAAATCCAAAAGCTAACTCCAGCTGAAAACATACTGCCAAAATGATGTTATTGCAGGTGACTGCATCGGATAATGTGGATTAACCTGAAGAAATCACTTGACTATTAATTTCCTCATTCTACCCTGCGTCTATCTTGTCTGCCTACATCTTTAAACTGGCTGCCGCCTTTCACCGTCACTGGTGAAATGGTCAGGGCTGGGGGGCTAGACTATGCAACAAGTATAACTGGCACAGAAAAAACAAAACGTAATTGAAAGGATTTCACATGGCTTCCTTCTTCCTCCCCCGAATGCATAGTTTTTCTGTAAGTTGTAAATAATATAGTTCGGAGCAGGTGGATTGTTTCTTACACATTTATAACCCCTTGTATATTTATACAGCACCAAAGAAATGCTATGCTCTTAGTGAAAACCTTCAACACAAGATTTAACAGTTTACCAGAAACTTACTTCTTCCTCCACTTAGACAAAAAAAAAAAAAAAAAAAAAAAAAAAAAAAAAAAAAAAAAAAAAAAAGCCTGTAACAGCATTGACATATAAAGCTAAAAATACATTTGAGAAACCATCAGAATGATGGCTGGAAAAATAAACCTAAAGCGTACTCTTTAGTGGGCCCTGGAGGGAGGAAAAAAATAAAATTTGCTGCTTGAATTTGGCATGGTAATTCTTTTAAATTTAGCATCAGATCTACATAACTACAGATCCTCCTCTTCCCTTCTGCTCTTGCCACTGTCTTTTATATTCTACCTTTACAACTTGCATAGGATCTGTCTTTCATGTAGGTTTCCTCAGTCCCTAGCTGCCCAAGCCACTGCATGGTATTAGCAACCAGGGCCTCCATGTCCTTCTTGTAGTGAGGGACCCAAAACTGAACACAGTACTCGAGGTGCGGCCTCACCAGAGCTGAGCACAGGGGGATGATCACCCCCCTGGTCCTGCTGGCTGCACTGTTCCTGGTACAAGCCAGGGTGTCGTTGGCCTTGGCCACCTGGGCACGCTGCTGGCTCATGTTCAGGCAAGCACTGACCAACACCCCCAGCTCCTTTTCCTCTGCACAGCTTTGCAGCCTCTCTGCCCCAAGCCTGTAGTGCTGCATGGGGTTGCTGTGGCCAAAGTGCAGAAGCCAGCACTGAGCCGTGTTGAACCTTTCTTTCTCAATAAAATGAGGATTTCTGACTCTGCCACCTGTCAGTCCTGATGGGTCAGTACAAATGAGACCTAAACCAGTACCTCTGGAAAAGGGAAGTCGTGGCTGGGAATCGAATATCCCTGCTAGCAAAGCTTGCACCAGAAGCAGAACAGGTGGCAAAAGAACAACAGTAATCCTACAGACTGGCCTGGGTCATTTTCCAAATGGGCAAACAGAAGTTATATCTGGACCTTACATATCGATAAAGCATAAGCAATGGAGTGAAGGATCCAGGCTTCTGTGGATGAACAAGTCTCCGAGAGGTTATCCAGAGTAAATGCAGAACCCACCAGGACTGGCAAAAGGAACTGACGGGGTGCCATGTCTAAGGGGGGTGTAAGTTGAACCATTAAACTGACAGTGCCCAAAGCAACTACAAATAACTATACAGCAAAGAGGGAAAGAGTCTTCAGTCACGTGCATTTAAAGAAAAGTGGTGAGAAAAGAAGGAGATTCAGTGTACATGGAGGATGAGGTGAGTGTTGCCTTCTATGCAGATGAGACCCAAACACTCCTCTCCCTGGCCAGCAAGAGGGGGATAACGATGAAGCATCTCACGGGAATACAATGGGGGGCAGCATGCAAGAGGAGCAATGTGGGAGTGAAGCAAGCTCTCCTTGTGGTCGCGCTGGGGAGCGGCTTAATTTCCAGCTCAGCATGATTAAGAACAGATGATAAAGATTTTCAAAAAAGCTGTCACTTTTATATTTGCTTCAAATAAATGGAGAAAAGCAAATGTAGTACCAATTACAGGCCCATGGGCTAGATTTAGTTCTGTACTATGTCCTTGAGTGGATACTAAAACAAATGGTTATCAAGAATAAATGCCAATTGCAATAAAATGCAAAATAATGTTTTCCCTAAAGACTACTAAAGACTAATTTTTAATTTTGGTTTTGGAATCACTGGGAAATAAGTAATGTTCCTAGCCTATCTATGGCCAATAATCTTTTACACCAGGGACAACTGAGACAAAAATAAGAACTTGAAAGCAGATGGGAAACTACCTGAAAGAGGGTTGTGTTCCATATACATAGGCATGGAAGCCTGGAGACCAACCTGTCCGCTCTTCTCCACCCCGCATGGGAAATACAAACAGGAAACATATTTCAGAGAAATATTTCAGAGAACATCAGTCATTTGCAAATCACTTCCTTGTTCATATCACTGTCCCTGTGTATACTCGTGGGATGGGTGATCCCAAAGAGTACTTTCCAGATTCTTACGATTTACCTGAATAAGATACTGCATATTTATTTAACACTTTAAAATGCCAAAGCTTGACAATTTCAAGATAGGCATGTACAGAAGAGTATTTCATATCCATTGGCCTTCTCTGTTTTCGATTTTTTCCTTTTGTTTTCGATTTTTTTTCTTTTGTGTCTGTCCCCCCCCCCCTTTTTTTTTTTAATGGTAATTACTCTAAGCAACACAGAGAATACAACTCCAAAGCAATTCTAGGAGAGTGTAATAGGAGTGATTTTCAATGGGAGGTTAACAGGTTTTTTAGCTACATTAAAGAGTGATAGCAGGAGAAGTGGAGCTCTGAAAAGAAAGCAGAGGATAACCCAAAAGCACAGGTCAATGGCTGAAGATTTACAGAATGTAGCATTCCTTTTAGCATCTAAAATTTATTATTTTTATTGTAGCCCTGTGCAACTATTGTGGTACTTCTGTCATCAACTCTGCACGTAGCTAAAGAACACTTGCAGGTGTTACAGACACATTCCCAGCCTTCTGCATGCCTGAGAGGATTGTATGACAGATGCTATCCCAGAGTCCAGAAATAACGACACATTCAGCATTCATCTCCCCTGTGGGTTTAAGAGGAATGTCTTGAATCACCAAGCCTTGTGTCCTGCATCTGCAAGCAATGCACACCATGCAACTCCTCTTGTAACTTCAGTAAACTACATTTTGGGACAACACTAGCTTGGAAAAACATCTTTCCTCTTCTCTGTTGTATTAATCTCATTTCTATTCCCTGCAGCTATAAATAGCAATCATATTTCCATGCTGCAATCACACGCTTCGTTTCCCAAATCATTCTAAATGCTCTCTTCTGTTCCACTTCATAATCAGCTTTCCTGAAAATGGATGATCAGAACCACAGTTTTCCAATTGAAGTCTCACAAGTGCCTGCGCTGAGATAGTAACATTTCCCTAACTAACAGAAATGCCTCTGCTGATACATCCTCAGAGTGCATTGCTGTAATCATGCCTGCATTGCACTAGCATTTCATAGTCAGTCTGTGATCAACTACTCAGCCAAGAGCCTCCTCTTCCTCAGTCATTTGCAATTGATGATTACTTAGCTTACAACTTAAGTTTCTGTTATTAGTCCCCAAATGACCTTGCAGGCAGTACTACTGAATTGCATCCTACTGCTGTCGCTCCAGTCCTCAAGTTCATCTTTCTGTTCTTCAATCCTCTTAACTTTTAATACCCCAAATTATACGTTATATGCAAGTTTTGTCAGCATACTTTCATCATTTGCTATGAACACTGAAGCAGTTACCGAAGATAAAGCTGTATGTTTTAATAGCAACAGTAACTCAAGCCAAGTATGCATGTATGTGCTATTTCTAATTTCTGTTGTTCTCATTATTCTTCATTTAAGAC
The DNA here is from genome assembly GCA_011076525.1 of Nettapus auritus. NCBI lineage: Eukaryota > Metazoa > Chordata > Aves > Anseriformes > Anatidae > Nettapus > Nettapus auritus. Next base: position 10,713,396 of record CM021778.1, read on the forward strand.
CAAAGATGAGCTGCATGTTGCATATGGGCTTGTGCAGAGTCCCCTTTGTCACATACTTCTATTGGGAAACTGCAGTTGTCCCAGCTCTGTAAAAATTTAAATTCACTACTCTTAGGGAAAGAAGTAAAACCGTTTCCCTGTTGTTAATGCTCACTCAGTTACACTCTGAAAATGACTTCACCCTGCACAGTACAGAGATAACGAAAATTGTAAAATGTGATTTTCTCTGGGACAACCATGTACTGGGAGTTATATTGTCAATTTGTCAGTTTTAAGCTCCAGGTAACAACCTGCTCTGAGCAAGGTTAGAGGACATCCTAACAAGAATCACGATAACCCTCATCTGATAGTTTTAATTTAAACTCCTAAATTCTTGCCATTCTTCTAACTGAAAAGAAAGCATTAAGGTGGGATTTGTTTACAATGTCAGTAATATTGACAAGTTTTAAAACTCAAAGTCTCACCAGAGGGCTATTCATATGCATACCATAAAACACCAAGTATATATAGCCAAGTTAATGGTGCTGTAAGATCTCTGTTTTTTTTCTCAGCATTGGTTTTCTATTTATTTTAGGCATGCATTAAAACAAAGGTTAAAGGAGAACACAATACAGGAAGAAGCTTCATAGGCCATATTGTGATTTGGTCAAATCTGTTGCTTTTAATATAGAGAAATCGCTTATTCCGTATTGTTACGAAACCTCTGTTAAATGATATATTTTATGTGCTTCCATTACAAGTAGGTTTTAACTTCTTAACTTAATGCAAAATCTGATTTAGAGGATTTATATAAGATAAAATATATTCCAGAATTAGATGAATAGCACTGCAACAAAGAAGAGAGATTTAGGCCCACCAAATAGAGAGTGCATTATATGGCTTGTGGATCGGCCTGAAGATAATATACTTTTTCAGACTTGCACATGACACTTTTGTCACGGAGAGAAAGCTGAGAATTTAGGAACATAAGCTTAGTTAAAACACTGAGGTCAAGAACATAAATAAATAAATAGATCAGTTTTCCTTTTTTAATCCCCTTCTTTAAATACACAACTGAGCAAAACTGCAAACAGGAAAATACAGCTCTTTCTTTTGAAAGTCATTTAAAAAAATCTACCTGTTTTCTGCTTACACAGTAAACGAAGAGATTGAAAAGGCAGTTTTGAAAGTTAGATTTGAAAGTATAGACTAAGTGCTCATATTATCCTTTTTTTTTTTTTTTTTGAGGGGGGAATTTTACAGCATCGATAAAATGACAATCACATTGTAAAAAACCTTTGAGTGAAAAAAATGTTTTTCTTTGTAAAGCTGGGGTTACAATTTTACAAATTCTCTCTCAAAATTGCATTTTTAGTCTTTAAACAGTATTAAACCAAAAAAAAAAAATAAATCCGTATCTGTGGGCACTTCATTCTATCGCTTCTACAAGGCTGTCTGGCCTAACGCGCTCATTTAAGTAAGGATAAACATACACCTTGTTAGTCTGTTTTAAGGTACTCACTGGGTTTATATCCCTACCTGAGATATATCAACACTCATAAGGATTGCTAGGAAAGGCAATCTTCTAATGCAGCTTTAAAACACACCGTGCTCAGATTCCACGCAGCAAAAAAGTGAACTCCTGCTCATTTTTAGCAAAACGCTTATGTTTCTTTTAATATGACTTAATGGACTCTAGAAGCAGAATGTCTGCACAAAATGACATAGCACACTGTACTGTTTTCTGAGCAAAGCCGATAAATTTGTACACAACTGAATCACATAATTTTCAGATTAAGGAATCCATTAGCTTTGTTGTCTCTGTATCTCATTTCTCTGAGCTGCATACGCAAAAAGGACAGAGATGCATGTACAAAGGTGATGAAAAGAAGCAAGAGCAGAAATTACTGTAGGCAGCATATAGTCTCACCGAGAAAGACACAAACCTACCACACAAACTGTAAATTTACTATCTTGAACTCATGCTCTTCCTCTTTTTTTTTTTTTTTTTTTTTTTGCAAATTTTCATTGACAGTTTTAATTTTCTCCAAATGAATTTTAACATACTAACTCAGAATGTAAATTCTTCAGAAAAATGGTATTTCATGTCCAGCTTAGGACAAAGAGAGAGACACTGGGCATTGTCATGAACACAAATTGAAACCCATGAAACTCAACCTGAACATGAGAAAATGATTTTGCAGTGAGGATGGTTCAACACTAAACCACCCAGCCCGACACAGTTCTGGACAACCTGGTTTAGCTGACTCTGCTTGAGCAGGGAGACTGACTACGTGATGCCAAGAGATCCCTTCCAACCAGCGATTCTGTGCTTCTGTGAAATTAGGAAAATATCAGCACTTGCACTAAAGTTATTATTGTAAGATCTTACCTTTGGGTGCCAAATCATCTTCTTTAATATTTATAGTGTTCAATCTCTGCTTTCTTACACTTCTCCTTCCACTTGTAGGGTACTCTGAGCTGCTGCAATGTTTGTTAGAAAACTGCTCTGAAATGTCTAAGCCAATACCATCATCCTTTCTGGCTAGCATTTCTACTCTTTCATCTCCATTTGTATTTCTGCTTCTGGATCTTCCCAGATCATTTCTCTGACATTTGACATCTTCATTAGTCCTATCTGAAAAGTTTGTCATGATTACATCTGACTGTGTTTGAAACCTCACACCTAAATCATGTTCTGTAGCAAGCCAGGAAGGCTTCTGCTTACTGGAAACATCTTGATTATTCTCTGCTACTTGGGAAGTTGGCTGTAACCAAGAAGGAAGTCCACCTGTAGAATCAGACAGTTTTCTTCCTGTTAGCTTTTCCATTTGCTCACTCAAAGAAAGTTCATCATCAGATTGAATGTGCTCAATAACTTCTTGTGCTGGTGCATTTTCTTTGGTATCTTTTATGCAAACGTGAGATGGGAACACTTTTAGATCATTCTCTAACTCAGTCAAATTTTCCTTAGTAAAGCTGACTGAGTTCACCTTATCCTCAGTGTGATTTTCTTCTGGCAGAGATTTCTGGTTTAGTGAAGTACAGTTTGACTGTAAACATGCAAATTGCAAGTCCACTTTGTCGTCTGTGGCTGCAGCTGCATTTCTTTCTTTCCTTTCATTTGAAGGATAGGTAGTGATATCTTGCTTGCGATCTGTAAGGTCAATTGTAGTGCTATGGTCAGCAATGAGATCTCCAGAGGCTCTCTCTAATTCACCATCAAATACAAGGTTCTCATCAACATATAATTTCACCTTCTTTGCTCCAACATCAAGGTCCTGGAAAAATAAAAGCATGGAGATTTCCATTCAGGTGTTCAAACATTAGGTACCACTCTTCCAGAACTACGACAAACAGATGAAAACAATGAAAACCCTGTATCAGCAATGTGCTTTTAAGTACTTCTTAAATGAAAAGCTCAATTAAGTGAAAATTACAGTGGAATATTTAAGATTTTATTTAAAAGGACCAACAGCTCTTCTAGACACTACTATGAACCCTTTTGGCTGAAACCTAGGAAATAAATGCTTATATATTTAGAAAACCTTGAGCTAAAACACCTAGATTAAGTATATTTATATTTGATCAGGATGTAAATTCCAGAGGCAGATTTTGCTTCAGCACCTTTAAGATTTGCGGCTTACTTGACGTATATGCTACACAGCAAACAGCCTGTCTCATTAAGGGGTGTAACCGATTAATGAGTATGGGTCTGGTTGGATTCAGGGTACTGAACTATCACGGTCATGGATTCACCAATAATATAACATGACTTTACTCTAGTCGCATTCAATGAGAACTATCACAGCTAGGAACAATGCAATTAAGTGCAATTTATTACAGCAACAGGTACACAGGTTCTTTGGATTGCCGGCGATAATTTACAGCATAGGCAGCTCTGGAAGCAGCTCTGCAGAAAAGTGCCTGTGGGATCAACAGCAAGTCAGGCACAGTCAGCAGCGTGCCTCTGTGACCATGCAGGCCAAACGCACTCTGCACTGCTTCAGTAAGAGCAGAGCCAGCTCTGAGGGAAGTGGTAACTCCTAACTCGTGATAATCCATCTGAAAAAAAGAACATTGTCATCCCCTTTCATCCTATCCCTCTCCAAGAGGAGTGCTGACAAAGTGGGGAGAGCCGAGCAAAGGCCCACTACCATGTCTGGGACTGGAGCACATGGCTTCAAACAGAGGCTGAGGGAGTGGGTTTGGCCAGCAGGGAGGAAAGAAGTAGAATAGGGATCAAATCGTAGCTTCTCCTGTCCACAAGGGTGCTTGCCTCAGAGAACGACCAGAAAAAGGCATGAGGCCAGAGATACAGACTGCATCGAGAAAGGTTTCAGTCTAAATATAAGAAAACAGATCTTTCTCAAAAGAGTGCTTTATCTTTGCACAGTACACAGAGAGGGAGTATAACCTCTGTCTTGGAGACTTTCAAAACTCAGCTTGACAAAGCCTACAGCAACCAGATTTGGCTTCACAGTCAGCCCTGCTCTGAGCAGGAGACAGGGCTTACAGCCTTCTCCTTCAGCCTAAATCTTTTTGTAAATCTATATGGAAACATGGAAAGGTGACAGGAGGTTCTCTTAGGCCCTACAGCCATTCAACACCAGAAGTGCAACAGGCATGCTAGCACAGCACAGGACTGTCTGATGAAAGATGGGCATTTCTCCACAAATTCAAAAGACTGATCCTGCTCAGGTTTGCAATGCATTTTAAAAACAGTACTGACGCTGGTTTTAATATACAAAGTTTTACACAATTTGCCTATTGGATTTCAAACTATAAACTCTCTTAAGATAAAAAGATAAAGTTCAACATAGACACATGTAAAATGAAGCACATAGGAAGAACAGCTCCCTTTTAAAAACTAATTCAACAAGCTGGGACCCTTCCACCTAGAGGAAAAGATAATGAAAGAAGAAAACAATCATGCACGACTGTTCGGACAAAGATTTATAGACCCTTGTCCCATCTGACAGATGACTACAGAGCTTTAAATTATATTGGTGGAGTCCAGGCTAAATGAACTAAAATTAATTACACAATTAGTAGCAGAGTTGGCAACTCCTTGTCAAGAGATATTGTGGATTCTACAAGTTTGCATAGGATCACGGAAGACCAACTGAATTAATGCAAGAAAAATCCATTGCAGGTTACTGGAGAAAAAATAAAAATAAAAAAAATCACATTTGCCCTAGGAAGTCTCCAAGATGAAAATTACTTCTAAGCTGAGACAGTATCAGGAAGAATTATCATGTATGTTTGCCTTTAATCTTACTCGAGTCATGCTTACTATATTTTCTTGCCTACTGCTGAAGACAGGCTACTGGCTAGATGGACCTTTGATCTGATGCAATACAGCAGGATTTACAGTTTGTACTATACTTTACTTTTGTGATTGAGACATACCAGGATTGGAGACTGAACTCTTCAGATCAAATACAGAAATGAGAATCTGTATAGTGATTGTAATTTGGAGTACTATCTTTTTAATTATGATTTTTCTAGTCTCAGTTGCTAACACAGCATGTTTATTACGGTGTTTCTATGTTTGCACATTCACATACAAGCTGTCTGTCTGCCCCTAATAACTTCTAATTCACTGATACAACCAATATCCAACAGATTTGATAGAACAGATGTTCTCAAACATGACAGAACCCCACAGTTTGCGAGAGGTAACCAGCTAAAGGAGACAGAAAAAAAAAAAAGAGAGAGACCCTATACTGAAAAGAAGGTAAGAATTATACAGTTTCAGGAATTTGGGGCAACAGTGGATGATCAACTATTTTGTCAGCACACATTTCTCAAATCTGTCACAAAACAGACTGTTTGTTTCATCAGCCAAAGATACAGGGCAGACCATCTTGTGAGTCAACTTGCAGTCAACGGAGAGTTTGTGCAGAGGCAACTGGAGTCAGGATATTGTAATATGGAATGCAAAACATATTCCTGATTAAAACAAAAACAAAACAAAACAAAACAAAAAAAAAAAAAAAAAAAAAGAAGAAGAAGAGAGAGCCTTCATTAAATTCTCAGAGAATAGCTGTAAAACCAGTTTAATTAGTCATCACGTCATGGCTGCCTGCATTACTCTTAAAGTATCACAAAGCACTGGATGTCTGTAATGATGCATTTGGTCATAAAATGATTTCTTTTTTTCTCCTGGAACCATAGGGGACACCGCTAGATTAATCTAAATGGGGATAAGAGCATTTTAATTATATGTATAAAAAACTAACTACATTGCTTTGCCTGAAATTACGATGGGAAAGAGAAAGACTATCAGGATGCTCCGGTAATGTTATTTTCTGAATGTTTGTATGTCTCAACAAGTAATTTGCCCTTTAAATGCTACAGATATTGGATATATGCAGTTGAATTTGGGATAACTCCAGCATTTCTACAGAATATATTAGCTTTTATTAGGTTTGAATATTCAAACATTAGTCCTGTGTTTTTACTTGGGAACAGATATAACCTGCATGGAATCACAGAAACATACAGATGTATTTTGGAAATTATTTGTGAAATTCATCTTTTAAATTAAAATCTGCAACAGCTTAAGAACAAAATGTATTGAAATGAGTCCCCCTCATTTTGTGAAAACAGTTTTATGGTTCCTCAATATTCTTTCCTGGCTTTCAACTTCAGCCCTAACAGAGCACCTGCTGGCATAGTGCTTTCCAATAAAGCAACAGAGAGCATATTTCTGGACATTTCAATGGTATTTGTCAGGAAGGACAAAGCTTTAAACTGGAGACACTTTTCTGTGAATTATAGCTGTACAGAAAACAACACTGCCTCTGCCTGACTTCTCAAAGAAAAGTGAAAAAGGAGGAGCAGTAAGTCAAAAACAAGAAGGAAAAAGTATTTCTATAAACCTAACTCTGTGGGAACAAAGCTCCAGATCAGCCAGAAACTGCAAAACCACAAGTGTACAGACAATGCACCCCATTCCAGTGACTTGGGTGAAAAAAAATCTCCAACTCAAGAGAATGGACATGACATACACATAAGGATGAATAATCACTTGAAAGAAAATTATCCAGTTGGAAAGCAACTAAAACATCCATGCATTTAAGTATTAATTCTATTCGCAGATTTGTGAAGTCATACCACAGTCACTACATAGGATCTTATGAAAAGGGCTTTAAAAATATCAAGTAACAATTCAATTTCAAGGCCAGAGAAAGTATTTACATGTTTGACAAACTTGAAAAAAAATGGGCATCCTTACTCTTGATCTGTTTTCACAGACTAAACATGACCACGTTCTTCATGGATCTCATCTGAAGTAAATAAAGAAGGCAAAGTGAAGCATTCTCTGAGGCTTTCTTTGTAATGCACTAAATCAATGACAATAATCTGACCTGGTTTTTAGAGCTTCCTTCAGACAGTTTTTTCCTACTTTCAGAATCAAAACCTAAAACTCAAATATTTTCAAAAATCCATAAGTACTGGTCTGAATTAGTCTGTTATCTATTTGAAGAAGTACATGGGCGCCTCTCGCTTATGTGGTTTCTGAGGGAAAGAAGGTTAGAACAGTTAAAACACAAATAAATACAGCTCTGGATTTATGTTAGTAGGAGGAAAATTGTTAGTTAATTGTATTTTTGTTTCTGATCCTTCTCAGACAAAATGTCCTCATGACAAATTATAGTTAGGCAGAACTGCTTTGATTATTCCTTCACATTAAGAATAATGAGCTCATGTATGTTGCTGGACTGCAACTGAAATCAATGGGATTACAATCCTAATGGATTTTACAGCTCATCTCATAGCAGTTTATTAAAAACAACAAAAAAAATAGTCTTGCAACACATAAATATGTTTCTGTGTATTTCCCATATATTCAACAGCTTTGGTGACAAACCATAGTATTACCTCCAAAAACAGTTTCACATCGTAACTATGATGGAACATTCCATAGCCTACATTTTAATAGAAAGAAGCTATTAAGATTCCAGAAAATACGTATAAATCACATAACAAATTTGTTTAAGCTGTTCACTCCACAGCCACTTCCATACATATAAGTTACCACGTGTCCTTATATAAGAACATGGGTGAGAGAAAGACCACAGGGGTAAAGCCTCTTATTTATAAAATAGAACAGCAAATCCTCTTTCATCCGGTACCTGGGATTTTTTTTTTCCTCAACACTTCAGTGTACAAACAAGAATAATTTCCATGGTGACATTCAAACACACAAACAAGAGACCATCTGCCGTCAGATGTCTCTCTTGTAACACTAGATTACTAGTTATATACTGGCTGCATGTACATAGTATTTTTAATTTAAGTCACAAAACAAAAACAGTCACCCTGTTTATACCTACATGCATGAGAAATCCAACATTTATTTACATACGGTTATAAAGCAACTCAGAGTCCTGAATATTAAGATGCACTTACCTTTCTATATTTATTTCTCACCACAGTAAAAGACCACGACAGAATGTGCAAGCCTTTTGCTAGGTCTTTTGAGATTTGTAACAGCTTGCATAGAAAACGCTAACTGTGCCTATGAAAATATTCATGTTTACATTGCTACAACCTACAATCAACAACAGAAGCAAAAATCTGCAGTATACATGGGCCTCCTCCTTGCTCTGTATTTCACTAGAGAATATGTTACCTATTTTTATTTCATACTTTTGGAAAGAAAATAAAACTGAGTTTCTACAGGAAAAGTAGAGCATGCATAGAGTTGAGAAAAGACTACTTACACTAGTTGTTGTGTTGTAATTCCAAATCTTGATCTTGGATATACCAAAGTCACGTGACCGGGTGGGATTGCGGATAACAAAGTAAAGTTGGATGGGAGGATGGAAAGGGCACATCCAAAGGAAGCATTCTTTTGTCGTCTAAAAACACATACAAGCAGACTGTCACCAGTACTCCTTCTTCCAAAGCAGGATATTTTAATTAACTCATCACCCCACAGGAAAAAAGTCAATTAGAAAAGTAGCCATTTAATAAAACCTGTTATGTTAAGAGCAAAACTTTAACCTTATTTTCAAACAGTAAATCCAACCCTCCTGCCTGTAAGACAGCTCACAACCTGACTATTAGATAAAGGTCAGCTGCTTGCCATCCCAAGTGAGACATCTGCATGCTCATGAATGACAGGCAGTCTGCCATGCTTTGTAACTGCAGGGTCAAAGCAAGTCCAGTTTATTTTAATCAAATTAATCAGCTTTGCAGGCACTAGAGAGGATCACTGAGCACAATGGACACTGCATAATCATTTTACAATTTCTTAAAGTGCTTGTGCTCCTGTTTTACCATCTAAAGAAGGGAATCATCAAATTTATTTCACTACCTTTATTTTAATCAGGATTTGCAGATAATTAATTTAACTTGCAGATATATTCCTTAGAGCTATATTTAAATTTTCTAAGATAAAATAGAAATCTCCAACATCGATTTTACAGACAACTGACAAGACAGTTTAAAGTATCAAAGTACACCTAATTCTGGGCACTTTTCAGGAGTGCTCTCTGTACGTGATTAGAAACGGAAAAAAAGGATGTGTGGCAGTTCAGAAAGAAGCAAGGAATAAAGAGTTTCAAAATCAAAATTTTAAACATTAATATACATGACATCAAATGTTACCCCAAAACAGAGAAGAATAAGGGCAAAATGTAAACATACACATAAACAGCATTTCAGTGATCTGAGATGAGCAGGTCAATTACCTCCCTTCCTATTTTCAAGAATCCATAGAACATACAGTCACACAGCAGGTACACAAAGTCAGTATTTTTCCACATCCTTTCACTTAGAACTGAGTCTTTCAGTTTTCCCTGTAGATGGTAAGTAAAACTTTCCTATCGAGTAATTTAAATATATGTCTGATGATGCTAAGAACAGATCTCTGCCTGCCTGCTGAAAGATACCACAAACAGAACCAGTTCTCAGAGTGGTCATCTACCTATTCAAAGTTCTGATGGTTGATGTCGTCTCTGCCTCAGAGGCCTCTCAAAAAGCTCGTCGTTACTTTGAATGCATTTGGGATGTAACAGCTATACAAGCACCAGAAGGGCTTATTTCTTTTTATGTTAAAAAAAAAAAAAAAAAAAAAAAAAGTCTCTTGACATTGAAGAATATCCCTCAAACCAGTGAAAACCTAATTCCAGGGTCAACTTCAAGGCTAGATCATATTATTCGAGTCACACTGTGAACAAGCATGATTGAAAAAACAAGAACGATTTTCCAACAGCAGACAACATGTGATGAAGGTCTTCTCCAGACCTCAGACCTCTTAAGTAAGGACCTGATGGCCTAGAAATCAGTAGGTTCTCTGGGTGTACTGAGACAGTGCCAGAGGTACTTTAACAGGCAGGGAGCAGACTCAGAGCCAAAACGGACTCTGGAGAGACCCACTTGTGCCTCTATCCAGAAGCTCTGTAAAAGCTGCAGATCTTCCAAACAACAATCAGCCTGGCACCAATATGTTGTCTTGAGTGAGAAGCAACTGTGGAGATGGTATTGTTCATCAGTGGAAATGCTTAGGAATGAGCATACTCATTTCAAAGAGCTGACACCAGAATTTCAAGATCTGTTAACAAATCCATGCCAAAACTCAGTCTGTGGAGGACGCTCATGTTTTATAACGTTATACACTAGGTACTCTGCTCTGGAGTCTGGAGTTACTGTCTTTGGCATTAACACTGAAAAAAATCTACCCACAAAGTTCTTTGAACTATCAGGGTGAACCTGATATGCCAGGATTACTCTTTATATTTGAACTAGATCAAAGAAAAAAGTGAGAGCAGGAACCTTTGCTGTTAGATTTTCTGAGAGATTGGCCTCTGATACATTGCTTCATGTGGGCACTGGAGGTATGCCTGATGCAGAGGAAAGGAAGGCTTGAGCCTTGAGGAAATTAACAAATCAAAGGAATATGTTACACTGTAATCAATTAAAAATAAAATTTCATGGCTTAAGAATAATGGGATATGTGAATATACGAAAAATGTTGTATAATGGATTAATAATTACACAATACACAACATGTAACTATCCAGAAAGTCTGAGAATCACAACTACTACTACTACTACTGAGTGTAAACCACCACAGAGCATGGCCTATAAACAAGACAAGGCATTTATGACACACAAACTACAATTTCCAGGAGACAGCAAGAAAGATGTTACAAGTAGAAATATTTGTCTGGAAATAACATTCCATACTGAGTTTCAATTAACTTTTAAAGTATTATACATTTGCCCTCTTTCTATTTTCATTCACCGTGCAAGTCAAAGAGTATCATTAGCATGAAATGAGCTGAAATTTGTACTTTTAAAAGACTAAGTCATTTAATAAATTCAACCACTAATATCATACTCATTTTTATTAGAATCCTAGCTCTAAAGTCCCACGGTGAGTTTCAAACACTTTATATCATCAATATGTCAAAAGACATACAGCGAATCCCAAGAACAACTAACTGAAAATATGGCAGTATGAAGAGCTACGAATTTTTCTGATCTCTGCAGTAGCACCAGGATCACAGAATTGTAGGGCTTGGAAGGGACCTCAAGAGATCATCGAGTTCAACCCCCCTGCCAAAGCAGGTTCCCTAGAGCAGGTTGCCCAGGTAGGTGTCCAGACAGGTCTTGAATATCTCCAGAGAAGGAGACCCCACAACCTCCTGGGGCAGCCTGTCCCAGTGCTTCGTCACGCTCAGCACAAAGAAGTTCTTTCATATGTTGGTGCGGAACTTCCTGTGCTCCATTTTGTGGCCTTGTCCTGTCCCCACAAACTACTGAAAAGAGGTTGGCCAAATCTCTCTGTCGCCCACACTTAAGGTATTTATAGACATTGATAAGATCCCCTCTCAGTCTTCTTTTCTCAAGGCTGAGCAGGCCCAGGTCTCTCAGCCTTTCCTCACAGGGGAGATGCTCCAGGCCCGGTATCATCTTTGTTGCCCTCCGCTGGACTCTTTCCAGGAGATCCCTGTCTTTTTTGTACTGTGTTTCATTCCAGTTATTTAGAGTTCATTGTCTTCAGTATGTAAAACACCTCATCTTACAATCTAACAGAAGAACTATGAAGTAGTTTTCTTTACCACACCATACATTTCGCTTAATCTCTTGTTCAAAAGCACCTACCTAACCATCCTTATTCTTCCATGGTCCTTCCCTAGGTAAAAGCATAACAAAGGGATAGGAGAAAAGAAGTATATTTCAGTCTTAAGTTTACTGAAATTCACATTTAATAACTGGAAGAAAAAGCAGTGAAGCTCCCATACCTTCAGATCACAAGTAGTACTCTGTTTAACAGCAGACATAGTGTAAAAAAATGCAAAATTCCTTGTCCCTAAAGTTTTGTGATCTTGTTCTATTGATACTATGATTATATTACAATAGTTTAAAAACTGAATGTGTTCCTTCATCCAATATCACAGTGTTTATATATAAAGAGGCACAGATAAATGTGCCTCCCTCCAATTGCTAAGTTAACTAAGTCAAACAAATTAATCAAATTGTGTTCAAAAACATTATAACTGAACACCAATATCTTGTACAGGAAAGCTGGATTTGTTAATAATAAATTTTTATGTTTTTAATTTTCAGATAACTGTTCTGCAAGTCAGGGTCAAACTGAAATCATGCAATCAAACAAAGAAACAAAACCTTAGCGATGGAATATTACAGAAATAGCAAAATAAGAAGTTTACATTCAGGACTAAGCTGTCTTACATTTTTCTGATTGACCAAGCAGCACAAATCCCCTGGGTAGTCAGCATTTCGAATGTCCACATCATGAGGAGACACAAATATCTTTTCATTGCATAAATCAAAGAATTCCACCTCTCTCAAGCCAACGTTTACTGGATTTCCCCAGTTAGAAAGAAGTTCCATAGTCACATAAATGGCATCGCGTATTTCCACACTTGTCATCTGGACCCAAATGAAATAAAACAAACAATTTGACAAAACAACAAAGTCTGCAACAACATGAAGACTTAATACTACAATGCAGACAATTCAGAAGCAAAATGCCTTTAAACTCAAAGCTATCTGGATATTTAATCATTCTGGACTCTACAAATTCTGCCCCACGCCAGCTAATAAACCTATAGCAGGGTAAGAGAACAGAACTTATCACCCTCTTAGATTTCATCCACTCCAAAGCCTAAGGAGAAAACAGCTCTCTGTTTTGTCTTCTTCATTTGTCATTCTGATGAAAAGAGGAACCAGTTTTCTGCTCACAGAATAACACATGAGCTGCAATTACAAATTGTACTGTAAAACTTCAGGGTAAGAGTCAAAAGCAGGAGGCATGAGCAACATGAACTTTATATCTTTTGGGTTTTTCAAATATTGTTTAATAAACATTTTTGTCAATTCACATACTTGGTAAGAGTTAACACAAATACCACTATCACAGAGACTGCAGGTTTCCAAGATTCTACTAGCAGAACTGTTTCCATTTTAAATTAAAAAAAATCCAAACAATGCAGGTTTGTACAAGCCAGCACAAGCTCACTGATATTTGATGTTTTGCTTCCCACAGTATGAGAGAGCATGAAGCATAGAGACAGCTAAACAACTTCCGTATCTCTTGCCAATAAGCAGTCCAATAGAACCAGACTACCAGGAGACAAGCTGGAGAAGGAATTTATATAAATAACACCTCTAAAAGAGCAACTTCTGTTGAAGAACCTCTGCTATCCTTTGCTTTAGATCACCTTGATGATTAACAAAGGACCTTATTCTTACTGACTAACAAGCAGTAATCTGTTTTACTACACAAATTATAAGGTCTATTAAAACCATGAATAAGCAGAGACCACCACACTACAATAGGCCTTAACCCAAGACCTGGCCCAAGGCCAAGCACCCATTAAAAATGCTGACGTATTTTAGAAAGAGATGCATCAGATCGCTATGGCTAAGTCATCCAAAACGTGTTAGAGCTCAAGTAATCTGGTAAACATCAGTATGTTCTCAGGAAAAACTGAGAAATTTCTCACAGTATCAGCTGCTTTGACACTCTTGACAAAGAAAGTAAATAGTTTAGGTGTATTTCTGTATAGTTTTATGTTATCATTACAGAAGCAATGCTTTTCTACTACAACAAATATACCAAAGAAACAGCTTTATTGACTATTAGGAATGAAAGCCAGGAAGTGAATTAAGTGATATAGATAAACAAAATAAACTGGTTACATGGATTTCTTGCAACAGCTCTATGGAATGAAGCCTGACAGCCTCTTAAAAATATTAAAAAGTTGGGACTCTCTGTAGGGATCTGAATTTTTCATCATTTTCACCAGAGAAACAAAACTTACGTTGCAAAATCATCACAACGAGGAGTCAAGGATGTATCCAACACAAGAATGCAACTCTCAAGAAGAGAAAATGCACCTTAAGTAAGATGAGAACATCAATGGGGTCTTCAAAAAGCCCTACTACAGCAGAGAAGAAAATACCTATCATTTCTATAGCAGAAAGTGCTACACAAGAACAGTTGTAGTAGAAATTGTGGACTAAAGAGGTCCTTTATGTTCCTTTCTACCTTACAGACTACAAGAATTAAGTAATCCAAAGAGGTACCTACTACTAAGACAAAGAACAGAGAGCTGCTTTCTAAGGCTTTGGAGTGGACTGTGATTTAAGAGGATGATAAATTCTCTACTCTTACCTTGCCATAGGTTTATTAGTTGATGTAAGGCAGAATTGGTGGAATGCAGATCATTCAATGCACTTGTATTTCAGTAGTACTGGGAAGCATCAGTTATGGTGCACATATACACAGACCTTCTCTCTTAAAATGGAATCTGCTTCAGATTTTTCGTCAGAAAGGAATATTTCATTGTCACAAGCAGAATGGCTCTCAGTCTCCTGAAGGACTTTCAGAAGTTTCTGTTGTTGTCTGAAACACACATTCTTTTATATGTTATTTCCTTATAATTCTTGCATTTTTAAGAAATAGTTTTATTCATGTGAAGGTGAAGAGATGATACGATGAACCCACACAGCCCACAGAACAATCTCACATATACCCATGCTGAATGACAACTGTTGCCGCATCCCCCCCTAGATACACACAGTCTAGTTAGAAGACCGGGCTCCAGTTCTCTGAAGCAGTCTGAAAAAGTAATACACAGGAAATACAAACAGAAGTACACAGTACAGACTTCTGGCAGTTCAGTTCTCTGATTCACAGCCATTGGCCCAATGTTTTTGACAATACTGGCCCAGAATCTTGGGCATCTAGACTATTGGGTGTGGTGGTGCCCAGTACTGAAAAATATCCCATCAGAAAAGGAAGCTAGCCTTAAAGGAAGTATACGTACCTGCTTCCAAAAGGACAAATTCTCTCAACAGCTTCTGTGAATACAGCCCTTGCCTGGCTTTTTTCTGAAGGTTCATCCATTGCAGAGAGAACAGATGAAACAGAAAACTCCTATGTAAGAAATAAATAAGTGTTTCATTCACATTGTTCTCAGCTAATCTCTGCTCTGGTCTCAGCTAATCTTAGCTAATCTGTAACTCTAAACATGTAGTTAAAACAGAGAAAAAGCCAGTTTTTACAATGCTACAGGTTCTTTCTCTACTTGCACACCACTGTTTAAGTATACACTGATCCCTTTGTTATTTTTCCTAAACATTTGCTGGTAGCTTCTGTTAGAGACAGAATACACAGCATGGTGAACAACAAGTCAGATGAGGAATGGCAGTCCTTCTGTTCTTAGGTCATTTCCATCTCTATGATTTTCGAAGACTAAAAGAACTTTAAAATGCTTAGAAGTGAATTACTTCTCCAATATTCTGCACTGTTATACATCTAAATATCAAAGGCCAAGTTTTTACAATTCCTTAATTGTGTAGTAGAATTCAACTACTTCTGGAAGATCATTTAGGTCAGCTTCAGGACTGGGAACTCACAGTGGGCTTTTGAAACTCCTTCTCAAGTGTCAAGGTAATGTTACATCTGTTTTAAATATTACTTCATTATTTTTTAAGAATAACAGTATTAAAATTAGTCAGGATGCCAGCAGGCAGATACTTATAGTTTTGTGATTTCTTTCCAATGAAAGTTCTCACATAATGTATCTCAAAAACAAGAGAACTAAGACTGAAGAATTGACCTAGATTGCAACAACACCATGTTTATTTACCTAAAATAACATTTTATCCTTGGCTCCTGACCAAAACTCCCCAGAAACTTCTTGTTGACTCAGAGATGACAGTAGATACAGATTCACCACAGCATTATCTCACAAATTCAGGGAACATCATTTTAGGTTAAAATAGTGCTGTCTAGGAAACTCTCAGAATTCAAATGAGTAAATCCAAAAGCGAATAGGCACATCTCTTTTCCTTTCTGGATAAATGAGGGTCCCAAACACCAAACTGGAAGCAGACTTTAAATCCATGAACACTGTCCAAAACAGACAGTTCTGTAAATTTCTGTTTATGCCCAAATTTCTTTATCTACTTTCTTTTTGTTAAGAGAACCGAAGTATTATTATGCCTAATGATCAGCTGGACAATCAGGACAAACTTCCTGATTCTTTGTCTTAACAAGGAATAGTCTGATCTGAATCTGAAAGGAATAGATTTTTGCTTATTTCCTTGTTTATTTAATAAGTTTTTAATTGCCTTTGATAAGAGATATACACAAATTGCATACCTTACAATCTGTGTATGTATTAATAGGAAACTGTGCTCGTATTAATGAGTTCAGTAGGAAGGTAGGATTTATTGGCGTGGAAGTAACGTATTATGTTGCTTAAGAAGCTTCCAGAAAGAAAATTGCTCAAGTGGGCCTGTAGCTGTGTATTTGACTGTATAGACATATCATGTAACTGGTCTATTAGTTTTTCGGTGATCCATGAAGTTAAGAGTGCATTATGGGATGGTATCCCCAGGAAGGAGATTTAAAAAACAAACAAACAAACAGAACAAAACAAAGACCCTCTATGGAAGAACAATACAAATCCAATTAGAGTTGAGAAACATCACCATATTCTTACACCACCTCATAATTACGTACGAATTTTAAGATTATAATTCACATTTAAGGAAAAGATGTCTTTTTTTGTACTTAATTAAATGTCAATTTTCTGTATTTGCCATACCTTTTGAGGATTTGTGGAAACAGACTGTCTTTGCAAATCTCTCTGCAAGACTTCATTTTCAATTTGCATAGCTTTAACCACAGCTGAAACAGAGAGATCAGAATCCTTCTCACACACATGCTTTCGAGCTGATGAAAGTGGTCTTTCTGGTCGACTTAATGGTCCTGCCAAAAGCAGAAGGGAATGCCCATTTGTCCAGCCATACAGGTATGGAACATTACAACAGCATACATTTGAAACATCCAATTCCGTTACTCAAACAGAGCTATGTTAATAGTCTGTAACCATCCCAAGCAAGGCTGAATTGCTCCAATTTGTTGTCCTACGTTAGGACTCTGGTTCACATCTACTCTAGACAACAGCTGAAACTGTAAAACTGAAAAGAGGAAAGAACACTGACAAATGCGAAGTGGCATTTTTATGCTTTAAAATGCTTTTCCTTTTTTTTTTTTTTCCTCCAGATATTTAATGGAAATGCCTTGTAACAGTGATAGGAAAAATAAATATATAAAATTTCAGCACAACAGAATTTTTCAGTGAAACCTGGGTAATTCAGCTGTTTTGGAGGAATACAAAGACTCTTCTAAGAAAAACCAAGGGAATCAAAAGTCGCCACTTGCAAGATATTGCGGTTTAACCTGGCCGGCAGCTAAGCACCACACAGCCCTTCGCTCACCCTCCCTCCCACCCGGGATGGGGAGAGAGAATCAAAAAAAAAGTGAAAGCTTGTGGGTTGAGATAAAGACAGTTTATTAGGACAGAAAAGAAAGGAAAATAATAATGATAAGAGTACTACTACTAGTAACGTGTACAAAGCAAGTGATGCACAATGCAATTGCTCACCACCTGCTGACCAATGCCCAGCCTATCCCCGAGCAACCGGCCTCCCCACCCCAGCCAGCCACCCCATATATTGTTCAGTATGACACCATATGATACGGAATACCCCTTTGGCCAGTTGGGATCAGCTGTCCTGGGTCTGTCCCCTCCCAGCTCCTGCTGCAGCCCCAGCCTGCCCGCTGGCAGGACAAAGTGAGAAGCTGAAAAGTCCTTGGCTTAGTGTAAGCGTTATTTTGCAATAATTAAAACGTCAGCGTGGTATCAACATCATTCTCATCCTAAATCCCAAACACAGCACCATTCCAACTACTAGGAGGAAAATTAACTCTATCCTAGCCAAAACCAGGGCACAAAAACAAGTATGACCTTATCAACTAAGCCGTCAAAAATGTCCAAACACACACCCATCTTCCCAAACACGACAGAAAAATAGAAATATCACAACCTGGAAATGGGTTTAAAAGAGAGGAAAATAAATTTTGTTATTTTCACTTGGCACCCGTCTACCATTTGTCTACCCAAAGCAGCAAGAAAGCTGGTTTTTCTCTGCTGTGGGAAAATCATGTCCCTTTCCTGCTGTAAATGCATTGTGTTAAAATCTTTCAACAAGGGGTAAATTCCTGATTTTAGGACACACTTCTGTTAATACCATAAGGAACAGATCTCCATCAGGAAACTGAGAAACACAGAGCAAGCACAAGGAACAAAAGGAAAACAAAGTTTTATGGTGTGGAAACAAAAAGAGAAGGGAGGTAATAAAGATACAGCAGAAGATCAAAGTGTACAAGCTCTAGACTTTCTCACAGTTTTACAGAAGTTGAAACTCCTGAGGCACTAAAAACAACACAAAAAGACAACAGCTAAGAAAAATCTCATTATGACAGATGCGTGCTGAAATTACATCCAAACCAATGGGGAAAAAAGCATGAAAACTCTCCTTATTGGCATTATATATTCTTATTTCTTACTACAGCAAATTCTTTCATGTCTTTCCAACTGCAAGGACTCAGCAGAGAGTGGCCGACTGATTTTATTTTTTACCACAACTGGTCTGACAGGAATGTACATTTCAGCATTATCTTTTCTTTTTGCTGAGAGAACTCGTTCTGGCTTCAATTCTGCAAGATAATAAGGAAACAGAAAAAAAAAATCAACTTCAGAGATATTTAGGAACAGTCAGCCAGGAAAAATTTATTGGACCTTAAATACTAAAGTTTTGCCACTTTAATTATGCTGGCATAGGTAAAGTGATAACCCCTGTCTTTTCTTCCTTTTACTGACGCGATTCTATTGATGTATTAATACATATGCATGGCTTGCACTGACCTAGTGAAACAAAATAAAATATGTCACTGTGGAGTACGTTAGACCAATATATCCTGGCTGCAGCAGGTATTTTTCAGCAGTATAGTCAAAAAAATATATATATAAACCATTTATTAATATAGTCAATTAATATAGTCATACAAAAAAAAAAAAAAAATCTTAAAACTGTCTTACTAAGAAGTTCCAAAGTGGAAGAGGGTTGCCTAGTGCATTTCATAAGAGTAGTCAACTACTCTTTCATTTGCGAATTATTAATGATTCCTTTGCTTGCATCACAGCTTTGAAACTTCTCACTAGAAAAAAAAAAAATCACATATCTTGCTCGCACTGCCACTGCACCCCTTGTTCCTCTCCTGTCTTCTGCTGCTGCCTTTCCCCACACTCCACTCATTTCCATATTAAGAACACAATAAAACTCCTTTACTCAATTCATGCGAAGAGTTTTCCTCTCTAGTTGACCAATTAACTACGGATGAAGGAAAAAAAAAAAAAAAGAACAACAGAACAATGAATGTACCTGAAACAGGATGGGAAACTAGGTCTGGTTTCTGCCTGAACTTTCTGCTTTTAACAAGCTAAACATCTATGAGATCTAGTGACCAGTTCTGGGCTTCGACACTGAGGTCTCCAAAGAAGACATGATGGGGGTTTGGGGGTGGGGGGGCAGCAGCTAATTGAGACAGGAAATCGACCTGGCAAATTGAAAGATCTACAATCAAGCTTGAATAGCACATGCTATGATAACGAGCATCGAGCACCCAAAAATGTGAAATGTAGGAAGCTGAGACTGGGAAGATTTGGCTCCTTTGATTACTGCACAAACAGTTCCAAAATAAACTTTTAAAAATCTCTTGAGAAATCTCAGTCTGAGACAATCACTGTTCAAGTGTCTAGACATGGTGATGCAAGTCGGTTAATCAGGGTTATGTCTTGGTTACCTCTGAAGAAAAAAAGAAAAAAAAAAAAAAAAAAAAAGAAAAACTTAAACATAGAGCCCAGGAAAAATGGAAGAAATCAAAGAATGACAATAAATTTCTGTTTACATCTCCCCACACCTGCCAGGGCCAGCAGAGCTGCTCTGTCAGTGAATGGGTAAGTCCGCATGAGAATCTTCAACAATAAAGTAATGGGAAATCAAAACATAAGGAGGTCACATCAAAGGAGCAGCACAAGAACCTGCCTGACAGTGGCCAGGCGAGGACACACTCTGAGCACACAGTACCAGAGTAACACTCTCCCAGACAAACAGTGACCAGTCCTTTAGGGACTTCTTGGACAGGAAGATGTGTGTAAAGCATTTTTAGCAAACAACAGTTGTTTGAACTTGTGTAACTTTGAAGTTGTGTAAGTCTTTCTTGAATGCACTTAAAATTTGGCTGTCACATAATTTGGCACTGGGAACTACAATTTCATTATATTTGCTTTAGACCTGCTGCCTGAAGACATCATTGCTGCTCTCAGTCCTTGCATTACAAGTGAAAGTGATTAATATTCTAGCACCATATGCTATTTTATAGAGCTCAGTCCAATCCCTTCTGCACTTCTACAGTCAAACATCTCTCTTCACAATAAAAAAATTATTGCTTCCTTTGTTACTCCTTGCATAAAAGTTTCTGTTGTATTCCAGGTTACCATTGTTACACTCCCACTGTACCTTCTACATTTAGAAAAGCCTTGATTCCTTTCAATCAAGTCCACTTGAAGGCTACTTAAGCTGGAGACCTCGTATGTTCTCCAACCTTAGTGCTCAGTAAAGCACAACACATGGGCTTGGCTGGGGGAGAGCTGGAGCCCAGGGTCATCACAGCAGTGAAATAGATCTTCAGGTAAAAGCAGAACCCACGCAACTTCTCCAACTTCCCATTAGGAAGAAAAAAGAAAAAAAAAAGCAGATGAGGTATTCTGGGGGGGGTGAGATCACAGTTCAGTGCCTTAGAAATATCACACTTACCTGGAACATGACATTCATCTTAAGACAATGCATGTGCAACAAATATGCACACCTGATGAGTGCATATTGCAAACAGGACAGATAAAGAGACAAGCAGTTTTGGTTCCCCCAACCCCATCATGATACAACGCCTCCAGGAAAACCTTGAAGCTTTATCTGATGTGGATTCTGAGACAATTCCATGGAATTTCAGAAGGAAAGCCAATCTGAGGAAGGGATGTTGGATAGCAGAAACAAAGAGACATTACAAATGAAATGGGTGAAGAATGAGGAGTTAAAACGTCAGCACGGGTTTTAGCTAGCATTTTTAAAGAGCTATTTTTTCTACTGTGGAAAACATTTGTGCTAACAAAAATAATAAAGACCTATCAAGTGAAACAAAGGGAGCTACTGAGGATGCAATAAAAGAGAGATTTCTGAGTGAAAAACCATGATTCGGAATCACTGGAAAAGGCAGAGAAAGAACAACTGAGCTACACTTACTCATACGCAGTCCTGCAAATAGCACATTGAGAAACAAGACAGGAACTTGCCAGATACTGCTGATACAGAAATCCTCTGCCCTTGGAGTAGCAGTCTGCAACACCATTACCATTTTGTTTGATATACTGTTAACACTTAAAAACAAACACAAATTTTCCTAAATACCTGGAATTGATTCACAGAAATGCTACATCTTGTGCTGTACAAGTTCAGACTGGGTAATGCAGTCATTCACTCTGATTTATATGATTATGTAAAAGCTGGGCCTACAGCCCGGGAACCAGAGAGACAGTCTACTGTGCACTTCTGCCTCCTGTATTCAGAGGCAAGTATTTATTTGTCAAAAACAGTTAAGCCTTTCTTCATATTACTTTCACTATAATGTAATACAGAAAAAAATTTCATGTTTGTTTGTGTTTTTTTTTGTTATTTTTTCCTCCCCATGTTGGTCCTGAAACCTGCATCCCTCAGGACTTCAAACTCATTAGTGCAACCTTGAGAGCTGGCCTAGAAGGCTGAAGCTACAGCTCGAAGTGGAAGTAGCTGTCAACACCGAGAAGCCACATACGCCTACAGCCTCGGTTGTCTTTCCTCTAGCAAACAGCACAGCAAATCCCAGTGTACAGCTCCCTTGGGCATAAGAGCATCCTACCAGTTCAGAACAAATAACCAGCTACGTTAGGACCTTGTCTCTGACAACAGCAAGAAATATAGAACAGGGAGGAATATAGAACATATGGTGTAATTCTTCATCATGCTGAAGCTTGCATCTAGTTCATAAAGTACAATGAATATGCTACCCATTAATTTGTTAAAACTGCTACTGAAGCCATCAATATATTTTACCTTCTACATATCCTATGGCAATGATTTTCATATTTATTTACCCATCACTTAGAAAAGACAAATTATAGTATGTCTGTCCATAGATACATACAAATTGAATGTTGTACCTCTGATTTAAACTATACACAGGCTTGATGTAGGCCCTGGGACTATGAGAAACAGGTTATAATCTTTGTATCTTTATGATCTATTAACTTATAAATATACTTCAAAAAAAGCTATTTCAATAAGGACATACAGTAAGAGAAGAGCCTCTATCAAAAGTCTACCCAAAGACATAACACAAACCTGGCTGGTTCTGTACAATACCCAGGAAGGAATAGAGACAAGTAGGGGTGCACGCTCGCTTAAAGAAAGCAAGGACATTACACTGGTATGACACCTTTCCAGCACCTGATTGTGGACATTGGTATTTTGAATTACAGCACAAACCTGTAGTGATTCCCTTAAAAGCAATGCTCTCCAAGAATTATTACAATACTGTAGTAGTATAACACACAGAGACTTACTACTTTGATCCTGCTTGTACTCCAGCACAGTAAGGGCACCAGAATCAAGGCCAGAGCATCTCCCAGCATCCCGATGGTCAGAATCCTCTTTCTGCAATGATCTACTGCTATGCAATTCAAGGTCTCCTATGCTTGTAGATGTTTCCTCAGTAGGAGATGGTTCTGAAATCACTTCTTCAACAGAGTCATAATCCTCACTAACAGAGTCTTCTTCCATCTCTCTCTCTTCCACACTGAGTTGCAAGCTGTTTTTCAGTTCCTGGTACAATTCAGACAAACAAGTTGTCAGGAAAGCTCAAACATTTATTTTAAAATAAACCAGTATGGCTGCCTCTTCCTCCCCTAGGAGGAAGAAAAATCTTCTCATGAACTCAGAGCCATGATGTAATTAAAGATATTCATATTCCTGCCATGTCTTCATTTCCCTGGTGAAGACACGTAAAGAAAAAAATCATCCTGCATCTCCTATGTACTTTCTCATCAGAGTCCTTGCAGGGAAATTCAGTAGGCCAAGAAATTTTTGTGCAAAACCAATTTTTAAGAGTAAGTTACAAACAGGAGGTAAGTAATGGAGAAGGCAAGGGCACACATTTTTCCGGATTTACACCGTGTCAGGCCCAGAGGCAGTAGGCACAAACATCCAAAACATTCCTTCAGACAGAATCCTGACTCATGAAAATTGTTTCACAATTTAGAACGCAGTCATCCACAAACAGCTGAGCAGAAATCACAAAACAATGAAATAAAAATTACTAATGAAGGATAAAGAAACTAATGACACTGTGAGTCACGGGATTCAACAACAAGGCAAACTGTAAGAGAAATTAGCAAGTCTATTAAGTTAGCTATGTTTCCCCAAAGGAACATTATAAATAACAATATAGTCACATGGACTTACATCTCTAGAGCTTCATCACGATCAGAGACAAAAATCAGAGACAAAACTGAGCATACATAAGCATACGGAGCTTATTGCTGTTCATTGTTTTTTTAGATCAGATTGTGGGTAAAAGCCAGCAATGAACGGCCTTACTAGTCACATAGTCAAAGAGACTGGCCTGGGGCTTACTCCATATCTAAAGTCAATTAGCAGTTGTCACCAGCTGATGCAGGCACGGACCTCACACACTGCAAAAGGTCAAACAGCTACATTTTAAGTGCCTACCACCCAGAACCTGAGCTGTCATATGATCAGAGCGAATGATCTGTTCATGAGTTCACAGTGCCAGTCTGAACTGGTCCAGAGAGGGTCAGGCATTGGCTGATGTGAGCATCAAGTGTGCGGAGTGTCATAAAAGAAAAATCTTAAAATAGAAATCACTGTCTACTTATTATACCTACACTAGTTACTAAGTCATTTTTTAATTAAATGTTCCTGAGTAGAATATGGGAGTAGAGATGATCTTATTTGGAAAGGCAACACTTACAAGGGTAGCCTATCCGAAGATTCAGTTGCCTTGCTCTGATAGCTGCAATGTAATCCTGGCAGCTCCTGGCAAGTAAACGCTAAGCAGATCCTTAAGTTGAGCTAAAGTGCCACGTGGTTAAGAGCAGGTCATTATTTAATTTCTTACTATTGTTTCAAAATCAAGTAATTTAGTTCCCTAAATGAGCATTCTATAAACGTAAGCTTAGCTTAAGGCTCTTTAAATAGTGTTCAGTATTAAGATTAAGTTCAGTTTGATAGAGCCAGTCTGGATTACATTAGGCTTCTCCTGACATGGATTCCCCAAAATTTACAGGCTGCCAATCTGTTGGTTGTAGCCTGGTAACAGAAAACAAATGTCTTGGGGACAGAAATCAGCTATAGCTAGTTTCAGCCATTACCAGCCTGCAGAAGGGACAGAGGAGGATTCAGACTTTCAGACTTAAGATACCACATTACAGGTAGCACATCCCGGAATCCTTATCCTATATTATATCTTACAGTGCCTACTGTCAATACCACATACTGGGTTGCATGCTCTAGTCAATACTGATACTTGGCCACACTTGCATTTCAATTTGCACTACCATGAACGATAGAAGGCAACTGCTAATTGTACCTGAGAGTAATAGAGAGGATCATCAGTATTTCTCTCCATGCTCAAGCTTTCATAAGGTTCAAAATCCTCAGAGTATTCCACAGGAGGTTTAATGCTGAGTTTAGTCCCCCTTTCTGTTTTAATCTCTACAGTTTTCTGTTAAAAGAAACATGCAAAGAAATTAGACATTTTTAGTGCCATCAGCAGTACAAAAAGAATAATCATCTTTTACACAACAATATTTTAGATCAAGCAATCCTTTTCCCCTCTGTTCCATGGAAGGTTTCTGTCCTCACTCAGCTCACCTTTGGGCCCTTGCATTACTGTTTGATGCGTACAGTGCCCCAGTCGAACTCCATACCTGCTGTAGTCCCTGGAGTACACATCATGGTCATGCCCAGCACACATCATTTGTTTGGAACCAAACCCAAGTGCTCACTGGGGTTCACTTTCTCACCTCACCACGTGAAAAAAAATGTTAAGAGTAGAGACACAGCAATCAACAGAACAGCTGAAGTGGAATCACTCAAAGCACAGGCATGTACAGAAGAGCTGGCAGAATAACCTCATGGGGAAAGCACTCAAGCCTGCTCTGGTGAATTTGCACATGCAAGTGCCTCTCTGAAATGTCTCTATGCTAATGGAGAACAAACAGAAAGAATTACAAGTGTGTGCCCAGTTACAGGCTACAGCATCACCAGGGTCACAGAAATGTATGAGCTATATCCCACCACAACTGGAGTACTGTCAAGGAGAAAGGCTCTTTGAGAAGGACAGGCTGAGCGGGTGAGGAGTGCTCATTCTTTAAGTGAGAGAGCAGCTGGGATGCATGGACCTGTGCCTAGGTCAGTCAAGTGTTCTGAGTGAAGATTAGAAGGTAGACCAGAATGGGTGCTGTTCCAGTGGTTATCTGTTATAGACATTCTGATGAGGAAGAAGTAGATGATGACTTTCTCAAAAAAAATTGGAAGACTTCTCAAGTCTCAAGGCCTTGATCCTCATGGGGAACTTTTACCAACCTGGTATCTGTTGGAAGGACAACACAGTGGGGCTCAAGCCATCTAGAAGATTCCAGAATGACAGCTTCTAAGCACACATGATTGAGAAGCCAACATGCAAATTGCTCTGCTGGAAATTATACTCTTAATCAAGTAAAAACTGGTCAGAATGTGAGAGTAGCAACAGCCTCGGCTTCAGTAACCATGAGATGGTTGAGTCCAGGATCTAACAGAAGGATGAAGAGCAAAAAGGACCACAACCCTCGATTTCACCACTGGGGCAAATACTGCTAAAGTAATCTGCTGTCTATAACAATCTGCACCTTACTCAGTGGGGCTGCACATTTCCTTAGCTAAATAATTCCATTTGTCGTTAAGTTACTATCTGCTATCCTCCCACCCAATTGGATTCAAGGCTTGAGATACCACTCTAACCCACTCTCCAGTGGTAGTTAGTGTTTGGTAGTACAGCTTTCTATATTTGGCTAACTTCCCAACCCAGTTAGAGGAAAAAATGTCTTCATTTGGCTCTTGCACGTAGAATGATGTAGGTTATGACTAGCCACATATTTGGCAAATTTAGTAAACAAGGTCTGACAGGCCAGTATGTAAGCAGAAATCTAGTGAGAGAAGCAACGACTGAGAAAGTGCATTCAGCTAAGCAGTAATGGTTATACAGAAAGTAAAGCAGCCTTAAAATCTGAATGCCAGATATTTGCTGAAAGAAAAGGAAACCTGTATGATGTGAACACTTGACCCTCAGTGACAGAGACTCCTCATCACCAGTCACTCAAGCATGGACTGGACATCCACCCAAGGCAATTGCTAATTAAATAGGGTAAATATTTGGGTAGCCTGCATCAGTTGTTTACAATTCACATTTGTTTTCTCAAAATGGATGAATTAAGCCAGATCCTTCTTTAGGCCAAAAAGAAAAAAAAAATAAAAAAACAAGACTATTGAGACTTCTTCCGCGAACCAACTATGAAACTAATGGCCCCAAATTTCTTATAAGCAGAGTTGTATTATTCATATGTATTTTTCTCTCTTCTGATTGTTGAGAATCTGTCACAAACTATGACTCAAGATATGCAAATTACACCTTTGTGTCCCTTAATGCTATTTGAGAGTGACAAACTGCAGTGACAGGCAAGGATGGATCTCCAGTACGAGCTTCTCCAACTTTTGCATCAGAAGCTCTCGAGGCATGCCATCAGAGATGTCAAGGAACAGCTGTTCTGCTGAGGTCAGTGAGCCAATCATGTCAGGGCTACTAAAGTGTCTTGTAAAGGATGTCACTGAATCCAAACCAATGAGATTTGTCACTTTAGGCTTCAAAAAAGACACAAAACTGGTCAGAGTATCTTTTCATGTTGTCACCCAGTATCCAGACTAAACCAAGTTTCTGATTCTATGAGAATCTCAAAGCATATAAACTGCCAACCCTCCACGAACTGTAACCAATTTCCCACAAAATTATTTGTGATGTAAGAATTAGTTCAGAGATGCATTACTTCAAACTGCTTCTTACCTGAAGCCATCCTTTGCGTTGTATTTTGCTTGGTGCAGTCTGTGTGCTGTGTTGTTGCAACTCACTCGCTTTTAGCTGGGCTGCTAAGAAGAATTAGAAGATGGGAAGCAGAAATACAATATTTGAGGATACGTACTTTATTTGACATTATTTTTCCCCCAAGATGAGGGGAGAAGAATATATGTTTGATATGAGAATAACATTACCAACTGAAAATACTGGCTAGTTATGTACTAGTAGCAAGAGTTTTGAATCTCTTTGGGGATAAATCACACTCACACATAGTCAAGAGAATAAATTGCTTAAAGCTACGTTAGCACAAGAGCACACGCAGCCCTACATTCACTGATATGAAGTATAGAAATTTGTTCTAGCATAGGTGTGCACACCATTCCAACTCCTAGCTGAGTAGATGTAGTAGTAGATGAGTAGTGAAGTAGTAGATGTAGTGAAGTAGTGAAGCTGAAGGCAGACTTTGATAGACAGGGCCCTGGTGAAGAACAGATGTTACACTGGGTTTACAAAGGGATTTTGTATGTACATTTACTCTCAAACTAAGGCAACATACTGAGGTACTGGCAGATTAAACACAATGTATTGGGCATTTAACATACTTCATGGACAAGTCAGACACATAGGAAAAATAAATTTTTTCCTTCATTTCTAAGGTGAGGCAGAGTTGGTGTCAAAACTTCGCTGAAAATTCTGTGTATGGTCAAGCAGAACAAAAGGTCCCTGTACTGGAAATAGTCCCAGCTTACAGCGCTGCAATGGATTTTTGAGAAGATGCCTTGACCGAGACACAAAGATGTGCATCTTGCAG
Source organism: Nettapus auritus (assembly GCA_011076525.1). Lineage (NCBI taxonomy): Eukaryota > Metazoa > Chordata > Aves > Anseriformes > Anatidae > Nettapus > Nettapus auritus. The sequence continues at coordinate 10,741,814 of CM021778.1, forward strand.
GTCGCATCAGCATCCTCAATGGAGCAAGGACATCATCAACACTCTCAATACGATCTTAAATAAAGGCATCTCATTTCCTATGTCCAAGGCAGATTTACAGCTTCCATTTCTTTTCAGTGGAGAGAAATAGCTGATGCAAAACCTTTCTTCTTTAAGCCATAACTGAATGGTCATCTTAAGCCAGCAGAAACTGGCACAACCAATAAAAGAAGCTGTATTCCTACCAAGGTCATAGAAGATTTACATTGGAAGGGACCTCTAGAGGTCATCTAGTCCAACCTTTCATTCAAAGCAGGGCTTACTTCAAAATTAGATTAGGTTCCTCATTCCCAACTCTCAATGCCACATGTTCTTTTTTGGGTTGGACAACCCTACATTGCACCTGTGCAGTGAACTGTTCAGAAAATTTATCAGCAAATTTTAACTGAGGAACAACAGAAAACAAAATTACTTTTAATTTAGTCACTTGTACTTTCTGGTTGTCCACGATTTTACAAATGCTAGCACAAGCATATAGAACAGCAATTCTTAGTACAACAATGCAGGCTTAAGTCAATTTTGAGTGATCATAAAACTGCAGAGCAAGATGAACAAAAGCTTGTTCTGTTGCCTCCACACAAAGTATCTTATTCACTCCCAGAGGCCTGAAGCAGGACTGAGGGGAAAGGGAAAGGATTATTCCAGGGAGGAAATAAGATACCTGACATCTTGTCTTCCAAGTACCGCTCCTGCTACTCCGTTGGGCTAATCCTACATAACTAGGCTAATCCTACATAACTCCAACTATACCTCGCAGTCATCAGCATTGGTGCTGACTGGTTTGGGGCTTCAGGCACCAAGGGTGATCTGTCCTGAGATTACAATGCTAGAAGCATAGTCTGATGTGGTCACTGCTTTGGACAAAATTGGAAGCACTTTTACCTTTCAGTTCCTAAGCAATCCTTACTTTCTAAGCAACTGCGCAGAAGGTCATCATGTATGGCACAAGCATAAGTAAGAAAAGGGGACAGGGTAGGACTCGTGCCACCAGTGCCGAGTATTTGGTTTTTAAAATTGAGTATTTTGGGATGGATTTCTGTGACCAAATCCAAGCCTCTGAAGTACAGTATTTCAAAACCCAAGTAGAAGACGATGCAACTGAGCCACCTACACTAAAGTGGTGTTTGCAACAGAGGCAAAAACATGCTTCCCATGGGATGGATAGGATATGAATACCAACTATTACCAGTTTCGGCACACAGAATAGGTCCACTGTTGTCATTCCCTAGTAGGAGTATCATTGGAGACTCAAGCTGACAGTGCCTCTTCTAGTAGCCAAGGACTGAGTAGGACACCATTAAAATATTAGTCATAATACGAGGAGACCCCGCGCTGCCCTTAAGACATCTCTTTGACTACATCAACATTCAGCAACAGTACAGACTTGGTTGTAAAACTGTCTGGATTACACTCCCATATAAATGACAGTGTACGTGGAGAGCAGCTTCCCTACTGTACATATTATAACCCCATCGTCTACTTTAATTCATTTATCAAGCCTAAGCATAAGAAGTGTGTCAATCTCTATTATCATTAATTATTCCTAGGAAACACAGACAAAGAAAATAGCCCAAAGAGATTTATGATGACGCTTTCAGGAAGCGTAGAGTCCTTTCTGTACTATGAAGCATCACATATTCTTAATTTTTTAGAAAAGACTAATCCGATAGATGGATGTTCTAGAAGTAATAAACGATGCAATAATTCTCACTGGAGATGGATAGGGAAGAAAATTCAGCACTGTATCTTCGCCAGAAATCATTTCTGTGAGTAAAATAATATTCAATCATTGAGAAGAAATGCCTAAAAATGAAACAGACTACAGAATTGCTAAGATACTACCTCCAGGCAAGAATTTTAAATAGATCACCAATGACGCCCACACTGGACACTCGTGGTAAAATCAAATGGAAGAAAAATGACAGGATGATTTAGTTGGTATCTTTCACTGCAGCTGTTTAAAATAAGAATATTGGATAGCTAGGAAACCGCAAAACACTGAGTTCTCTTCTACAGAGATAATGCCACTGTCTCAGAGTTGATGGATTTGAGGAAGGGAACACAGACTGCCACTGAAGTCCTTAAAAGTACCTTAAATCCCAAAGACAAGCTAAATATTCTACCTGAACTGAATCAAGGAGCAATAAGCAACCACAGTGAAACAAAACACACACACCTTGGTTAGGCTTAGAGATAGCAACTGCACAGCAGAACTTGAAAACTTCTCTTGCAAAGTTTTGTTACAGCTACTGCCAAAACAGCCCTACACAGCTTTTGGACCAAACAGTCAAAGATGTTGCTTTACACACCCTTAGCTCCCTAGAAGTACATCACCCCAGTATGACAAAAGCACAGAATTTCCTCTTTTCCAGTATTCAAGGACATGAAGCTTTTTGCGCCGTTACACACGATCTCTTACTTGCTTATAGGAAACAGCGAAACTAAAGGGAGAAGACAGGTAACTATCTCACTCCCTGCCCCCGTGCTGTACGGCTTGCTGTATGACTAAGCATTATTTTTAAATATTTGTCTTCATTTTTAAGAAAAAAAAAAAAAAAAGCTTAGTAGACACTACCTATGCAGCAACAGATTAAGAAGATACACTCTATGAGACAGCTTGCAAGTATGAGGATAACAGACTAAGGCTGGTAAACTGCTTTACATTGGGATTTAGTGAAATCATTTATTTTCATTAAGCTAAATGGATTAGAAAGCCACTAAGCTCCCTCTTTATAACTTCACGCATGCAAAATTATTCCTACTACTACAGTGCTCTCTATGACAGACTGACTTAAACGAGAAATAAAATTTTGCATTTCAAATAAAGCCAGCTAACCACAGGAAGAAAATGGCCTTTTTTTTTTTTTTTTTTTTTTACTTTAAATATTTAAGTAAAGATTAGCTGTCTTTTTAAGAGGACTATGAAAACTTAAAATTTAAGTCTATAATTTGATTATAGTCTCTCTAATCGAATGCCATTTGTCTGCAGGAAACCAGACAATACTGAAGTCCATCATATCTTAAAACTTATGAACGGTGTTATGTATCAGACAAAGGTATATAATTATTTTACATCGCAATTTATATACATTGCTAATCTTCTAGTTTTAGTTATAACTTTAACAAGTGGAGAGGTGGGGAAATTAAACACTGGAATTAATTAGGGATCAACTGAGCAATTGATAGGGTGTTGCAGAGACCCCTTGTAACATTCAACTGGCTTAATAAGTACTCTGATGACAGAGCACGGCGAAATTTCATTCCACTGTGCTTGAACACTGCTGCCTCACTCGCACAGCCTGACAGGTAATGCACTGACTGAATTACAGCACTGATGAGCAAATATTTAAAATAGTTTGAGGCTGCAACCTCCATAAAACTCTGATGTAACTTACCATTTGTCCTGGCGGTCTGTGTCTCATTTTTGAGGTAGCCATGCGAGTTGAGTTTTTTGTGGTAATTTCTCAGCTCTGAATTAGCTCCATTCATATACAGAGAAAATCCTTGCTCTAACTGTTCCAGTTTGATTTGTGTAGGATCCTTTCTTTTTAAATGCTTCAGTATCCTACAGTAGAAAGGATAATAACTCATCCCTATGCAGTACATATACATACGATCATATTGGCAATAAATACAAAGGCACAATGTCACAAAAATAATTTAAAAAAAAGTTTGTAGCTCAAGTAACAATTTCAGAATACAGCACCCGTTCCTGTTCTTTAAAGCTTCTATGAGTACTGACACCCTGCGACACAAAGTTCAACCAAGTGTTGTTTATCATTCCACATCATTTTTTTTTCCAGTTAGCATTTTTTTCTACTGAAATTTTATTCTTGAGAACTTGAGAGAGTTTTGTTTAGAATTTTAGAAACCCTAAAATGGTTGAGCTCTCTTCAAGAAAAAAAAAGAGAAACTACTATTTTTGTTTCAAAACTTGAGGGGGAAATCCCCTAGTCAATAGTGTAGTTAGAGGTACCAGTACTTTAAACTCATTAAAACTTAAAAAAAAATAAAATCCAGTGTTTGTTTGTTTTGCTTTGATTTTTTTAAGAAGTGTAGAGAAGATGAACTTATAGTAAGTTAAATGTCTATAAGCATATTATGATAGAAATCCACACAAGTTTTTAAATAACACAAGTTACAAATATTCATAACTATGCATAGACTGACACTGCTACTGAGACGTTTTGAATTTTTAAACTACTTTCTGCTACCAAAAAGACACTGTATTTTAAGAATTAGCAAGTTGGTGAAATAATTCTGCATTAATAAGTAGACACTGCAATGAGTATTGAAAATTTACTAAGTCCTCTAAATCTGCTGTGTGCAAACCTTACAATTTGTTGTGGAGGGTGGATTTTTGTTGTTGTTGTTGGTTTTGTTTTCTGCCAGAATAAACGAACAGTTGCAATGCAACTGGCTTATAACACAGGAGTTCAGAAGAATCTGTAAAATGCATGTTAGATTGAAATTTCATGGTTCTGAACATTCTGATTAACACCACTCCAGCAGAGAAAGATGCAACAGAACCATACGTTTTGGTACAATCAGGTCAGAGGAGCTGGAATCAAGCCCTGGAGTTAGGTTCTCTACAGGAAAAGATTCTTCCCGTCCTTTTGGATAAAGTCACAGACACTGTCAGCAGAGCACCACTCCAGGGCAAGAACATATTCTCTTCTGTTATAATAAACATGCATTCATCGTAAGATGTAACTATTACTTTCTTTAAGAATAGTCTTCACTATTCTTAGTCACTGACTGAGAATCCAGTCATCTCCAAGGCCAGAGATGACACCTGCCTGTAAAGACATTTATTCAAAGAAGTCAGCTGATAGAACTGATTATTTATTTATTTATTTATTTATTTTCAGGTTCTCTCTGTGAAAAAAAAAAACAAGGCTGACACAGCCCTCTTTCCCCTTGGCCTAACGCAACATCCTAACCACAAAAACATAACCTTCTGGCTCAGTATTCCTAACTCACGTTAAGAATTCTTGGTCAATCACCATTCTCATTAAAAGTCACACACTCCAACATGTATTTACAAATACTAAAAATAAAAACTGAGCTTCCTGATACAGAAGAACCAGGTTTCCTGCATTGTCACAGCAGATGAGGCTAGAGGGGCTAAAGTGAGCAGAGTCTGAACATGTATCTAATACACACACCACCCTGCGTCCAGCAGGCTGTATTATCGCAGCTAGCATCCTAACAATCTGAGGACTGATTGCAAACATCAGGCCTTGTGCCTACACAAACAATTCAGCAATTTGCTTAAGTATCTCTAACAAATGCCAAATTTTGTCTCTTCATGCAGGTTTTCATTTGTGGAATTGGCAGGTTCAGGCCATTTTGGGCCATCGCCTCTCCATCAACTGCTCCAAAAGCACTTCTCCACGTTCACGAGAAGCCCAAGTCCTAAACCACCCAGAGATTTGCTCGTCCACATCAAAAGCTACATCCCACTTACACTGAAGCTTGAAGCATTCTGCATGTTTTGAAATTTTACTCAGTAATGGGCAACCAAAGGGAAGAGAACTACTGGAATGCTTTAAGACACAGCAAACCAGGCTTCACGTAACAAACAAGTTTTGAAACTAATATTCACCACTGTTGATTTTAGACGCAATATTACACAGCACACAACAGATATTACATACTCATTAGTGATAACAATTTTGTCTCTTACCGGTTTCTCTGCTGAAGGGATACTAAATATTCATCATGTTTTTCATCAAAGTCAGTCACCATATCCTTAATATAAAGCTGAAAGGAATGTAAAATTGCCACACTTAGAAGTGATTTACTGTAGACTATTACTGGGTTTGCACCCCCAATAGTGGGAACACTGTAAACTGAAAGCAGCTCCTCACTCAACAGAGCATAATACAGTCAGTGTAACAAACAAGTTTCCTGAAGAACAGAGGAAACATTACTTGATTCACTGTTGTTTTTTTTTTTTTTCAGAGCCCTTCACGATCTACTGAAGAGCCTCCAAATACTGAAAGGGGAAGGCAGAGGCTACAGTGCGGTTTAGTCTGAGAGCTGACGAGCTGAGGCACAAATTGCAAAGCCCACACCCGAGGCCCAGCTATGGGAGTTTTCCTAAACGGGCACCGCTCGTGCTGGCTGTTAGATCAAAAACTTGGGAGCGTGGACCCATTTAAAGCGTTTAGTTCAAGGTTTTACCTTGCCTGCCTCTCAGGAAACGCGAACTTTTTCCACCGAGCAGCCCCGAACTGCTGCTACAGGCTGCGGCAGGGCGTCCTCCTACACAGGGACAAGTTGAAGCCCGTCACCTCCAGCCTGCTCCGTGCCCAACAGCCACCCGCCGCGTCCCCCCGGCCCCTCCGCTCTCCCCCGGTCTCCCCTCAGCCACCACCGGCTCCTTCCGTCCCCACCCGAGCGGCGCAGCAGGGAGCCAGGCGCGGCCGCCCCGCTCTCCCTCAGCCCCCTGGAGCCAACGCCTGGGCGAGCCGGGGCCGTGCCGAGCCGTGCTAGGCCCCAGCCCTGTTTTCCCGTTTCCCCGGTTACCGGCGCAGGGTGGCGGCGTCATTGCTGGGTGCCGGAAGCGGCGGCTCAGGAGCATGGAGGCTCTGTGGGCTCTGCTGGACGAGGTGGCCCTGGAGGGCCTCGACGGCATCACGCTGAGCGCGCTGTGGCACCGCCTGGGGACCCGCTCGCCGCCCTTCCCGCTGCCGCTGGAGCCCGCCACGCAGCAGCTCCTGTGGGCCGCGCTCAGCGCCCAGCCCGCCCTCAGTTTCTACCTCCTGCCCCGGGCGCGGCCCCCGCTCCGCCTGCACGACCGGTGAGGAGACCCCGGCCCCTTGCAGCCCCTCTGTCCCCCTCCAGCCCCGCTGCGTCCCCCCCGCTCTCCCCTTCCCTCCGGGCACCGTCCCCCAGAGCTCCCTCAGGAGCCCTCGGTTCCCCCAGGCTTGGCTAAAGGCCGTCTGCTTTTGTGACAGGTATGAAGAAATAGACCTGGAGACGGGAATACTGGAAACCAAAAGGGATCCGGTGCCGCTGGATGACATTTACCCCGTCCACATGGTTTTGGATAATAAAGATGGCATACAGGGTTCCTGCCGGTATTTTAAGGAGAGAGTGGATATCACCGATCAAGTGAGGAGGAAGGATCTGCAGCCTTGTTATACTTACACAGAAGCTGTTGAAAAGTGAGTGAAATCCTGCTACCTGGCGCTAAAAGGTTTTAAACTTAATTTTAAAACTATAATCCTTTAACAAAGTTTGTGCAAAGCTATGGAAATGTGATGTTTGTGGGGGAAAGGTGATTCAGCGCTCTTTTTATGTCTCTAATAAACTTTTGCTCTTTTCCTTTCTGTTAGATGGGGAGAAAAACTGGTCATTGTTGCCTCCCAAGACCAGCGTTACAGAGCTTTGATAGGCTGGGAGGGGGATCCTGACTTAAAGCTCCCTGACTTCTCCTACTGCATTTTGGAGCGTTTAGGTCGTGCGAGGTGGCAAGGAGAGCTTCAGAGGGATCTGCACAGTGGAGCTTTTAAGTAAGTTTATGTTTTGATATATAAATTAAATTGAAGTGAATAAGTTTCTACTGACTACTTATATGTTTCTGTATTCCTGTGTGTCAATTAAACTCATATCTTTATTGGTAGTGTCTCATCCTTGCTAACAGGAGCATTTGTCTCTTGGAGCCTGTATTAAAGGGGGTATTGGTCTCTTCCTAGAGCTCGTTATACTTCCTGCTATTTTCTCATGGGTCCAGAGATTGTCTGTTGGGTCAATGCACAGCCTTTAAAGTATTTCAATTCTCAGAGGACTGATAACTGGAAAGATTAAGCATTTACCAGAACTTGATGTTGCTGTAAATAGGAGGGAGTTTGTTAAGGAAAAATTATAAAATCATCAGTCAGTGACCAGAGTTCTCTGTTTCAAGGAAGAAGGGAGATCATACTGTAAGTTCCCTGTGGTAACGGACAGTTAATGTTTTAGGAAAATCAAAAATTGAAAGAACGTTCACTGCTTGTATTAGGTATCTAGAAGCGTGACCACATCATTGCTGAGTCTTATCGCGCTTCCGTGTGATACCAGCAATAAATTATTTTTCACGCACTTAATCCTAAAGCTTGTTTTTTTAGCACATAATTCAGAGGAAGGTTATAGAAATAATCTTTCTATGGTATTTTGCAAAACGCTGCGTTGGGTTCTGTATTTTATTTTTAATTTCACAAATATTGTATGTGAGTCAATCTCCCTACATTTACACAAAACTAGGTTATGAGGCCTTAAGTTATATGCCTAAAATTACTTTTGAGCTCCTATTTAAGAGCTACTCTGAAAAGCTTGGTTTTGACTGACTTTATCAAGACGTTAAATCTTCTTTTTTAAAAAAGGGAATAGCTTAAAATTTCATTTTCCTAGGAGACTGTACATCACTGTTCTGTAATTCTCTTCCAGCGTTCTGAAACACTTGGAACTGAACTCCCAAACAGTCTAATTTTATGGCTGCTCTCATGTGTTTTCTGCTTATTCTCTGTAAAGCTTTTGCCTTGTTCAGAGTGTTATAAAATACTTTGTACAATTAATCAATTTCACAGGCTGTCTAAATTTTGGTACTTCTTAATTTTGAGATCGTCACTTTGTAAATTAGCATAATGTATGACCAAGACTGTGCATAATTTAGGTGAAGGCTGTTCGAATACTGGATACTTAGTATGTGTTTGCAGACACTCCAATGCTTACAGATATCTTGCTATCTTTTCTTCAGAGTGGATGCTGGAAAAATTCATTATCACCGAAGAGTATTGGACAGAAATGGTCTCATAACAATGCAGTCTCATGTGATAAGACTACCAAGTGGAGCACAGCAACACTCCATTCTTCTACTTCTGACTCGCTTTCATGTTGATAGGTATGTGCTGCTGGGGTGTTTAAAAGATCTCCTGGGTAGGCTGTGGCCTTTTACAATGTTGAAAGTTTGTAGTCTCAATTTCTTTAAAGAAAAACACTATTTATTAACTCCTCTTCCAGATGCTAGACTGTTCTTGGAAGTGTGAACAATAGGCTATTCTAGTGCCTGTCACCTGCCTTCTACGAGCCTCTCTCTCCTCATTGTAGCTCACATCATTTTGTTAATTTTGAGTGTTCTCGCTTCAAGCACATTTTAATACATTTTTGTTTTCCGTTTTTGTTTACAGTCAGAACTTATGCTTGTGCATTTCCAGTGAAGCAACAGCTTGGACTTATGTTCCCTCACTTGGGGTCTCTTAGTGACAAATTCTCTCACCTGCTATTCACAGAAGGAAAAGAAAGTTCTAAGTTCTAGAACAATCTAAGAACACTTCAGTGTACCTTCTCTAATAAGTAACATTTTAGAAAAGTACAACTTGTGCTTACAAAGTTATATGCATGCTGAAATGTCAAATATTCTTTTTTCTCGATTAGGAGGAGTAAATATGATATCCTGATGGAGAAGCTCTCGAGCATGCTAAGTGCTCGTTCAAACCATATGGAAACATTAGGAAACTTGAGGGAAGAATTGGTGAGATTCTTTTTCAAATTATCTCTTACATAGAATATAATTGATTAGCATCAAAGGCACTTCTTCATACTTCTGTTTTTAAAGTTGCACTGTATTTTGGGGTAGGATATCAAAAGGAGGATCTTAAAAACCTGCTATTTTATTGGATTAGAAAAAAGGGAAGAAAATCTCAGTCATATTGCTCTAAATCAAGTTACTGTCATAACTTGCTTTAAGCAAGGAGTTCTATTCCATCCACAGCTTTAGAAAAATTTTGTCACATCACCAGACTTTTCTCCCACATACAGTCAATAGATGCTGTTGTGTAATACTTGTAGGTGGTTGCTGCTGCTTATTTGGAGGATAGAGCTGGAGGGGTGGAACATACTGCAGAAGCCTCTGAAGCTCTGCCTGTGTCTTTACTAGTGGGCTTTTAAGATCCTTCCTTGATATCCTACCCCAAAATACTGTGTTTTAAAACAGGCAGCGTGAATGTCTTTGCTACTCACCTGGAGGATAGAAACTCCTTGGTCTTCCATTGATGTTTATGTTTGTTCCTTTTTGAAGATGAATAGGTAATTCCTGAAAGGCAGAGTTTTGGCTCACAATGCCTTTTGCTGTTTCTCTTTGTGTTAGGGTCTTTGTGAGAGAACATTCAAACGTCTTTACCAATATATGATGAATGCTGGCCTAGCCAAGGTAATATCCATCCCGTTACAAGAGATACACCCCAATGGAGGGCCCTACAAGACAAAGAAAGGTAAATAGAACAATATTTTTGCTTTCTTTCTGTGTAATTACATCGATGACAATCTTTATATAACGATTCAAATCTTAAATTAAAAGTTGCTTAAGTACATAATTACAAAGACATATTTTCAGAGAAGCGTGTTCATAGAGTTAGAACGCTGCAGATGTTTGCGTTAAGCATTTATTCCAGCTTTGCAAGAAATAGGCACCTTACACATCTTGGATGAAGGCAGGTTCAACGTAAGCAGTTCAAGTGAATCATGACTCCTGTTAAGACTGTTGAAGCCAATACAGAGTAAGGGATGATGAGCAGCCTGCTGTCTTTTCAGATTGCCAGTTAAATGACAAGTCAATAAAAAAGTATATAAAGCAAATGAGGCCATGATTAAGTACCATGCTACAGAAAAGGGCTCTTTTAGTTATGACTTCTGCTGTAAATTATGATTTTTGCTGAAAGTCATCAGAATGCAAAGCTTCTCTGGAAGGTGTCATGTTGTTGTCCCGTAGCTTGGAAGTACAATATCAAATTGTAAAAATATGCTTCTGCAGCACTACCTTGGAAATCTTTAAACAAGGAAGACAGCCTATAACTGCTATACAGAAAAAAAAAGAACAAACAAACATATTTTACTGAGGGAGGGTTTAATGCATAGTCTCCTTGGAATTCAAAGTAAATAGGTTTGCAAAAGCTGTTGATAACTTCCAAACATGAATGGAAAGACAGAAGAGTAGGACTGCACAAAGAAAGGGAACAAACGGGAACAGTTGCACTCGGATAAAACTTAGTGGGACAATAATTACAAGAAGCAATAACAGAAAGCATGAGGAAGAGTAGTATCACCATCAGAATTAGTGCAATTGTTGAAGGAAGTCAAAATCAAATCCTTAGTCACAGAAAATCCTAAGAATCAAATTTGCTGGGGTAGATAAAAAAAATAATTCTAAAAGATGAACAGTGTTGTGGTTTGTTGTTTTTTTAAGAGATGCAGTGAACTGCTTGGGGGGGGCAGGGAACGTAATAGTTTTAATATGATCTAAACATCACAAATGAAATAGTCCTTCTGATTAGGGAGTGGTCATAAAGGAAGAAGTGAAAGAACCAATAAAGATGTGAGAACTTTGAGAGAACAGAAGTGAGTGCCGGTCACATAGAGGTGGGTTAAGGCTCTGATAATAAATTCCTGCAAATCTTTAAAGTCTGGGGGAAGGAAATATCTTTGTAGGGAAACTGAATTATGGGCGAAGAAGAGCAGTGGCCAAAGGTAGATACAGCATTTAGCAAGGGTCAAAGAGAAATCTCCCACATTGCACCGAATAAATAAGGAAAGAGGTTGAAGGAGTTCTGTTAAGCACAGCTTTTGTCTAAGATCATTTGTCGTGTAATATGCAGGTCCACCTTCATCCCGTAAGAATATCAGGGCGTTTTATACACCAGAATTCACTTAAGCGTAGTTTCAAGATTACATTGAAGATCCTCAAAGATACTCCAAAGTGGGTGTCTATAAAGAAATGTATGTGGAAAAACTCTCATTGAACTTTCATAAAAGTTTATGTTGTATGTAGTTACTGGATTTCTGGTTTGAGCAAGTGTCTCAACACACAGTGGTTTGTATGGCGTGATACCTTTAGTCACGTGGTTTTGCATTGTTATGGTCAAAAAAACTGATTGCCTCTTATGCTGTCTTTGGGTAGTATTGCACCATGTTTTTGTTTTTTGTGCTTTTTTCATAATGAATTGTGTCAGAGATGTTCTAGTAAGCTCAAGATATTTGCAAATAAAAGTCGAGACTAGATAGTATTGGAAAATAGAGTTTACTATTGGTAATAAAATATCTAACTGCCAAAGTATTTGCTTAAAAGAAAAGAGAATACGTATCCATTTACAAGGCAGTAGGTGATTTATGTGTTGTCACAGATTGAGACAGCAGCAGCTGCATTTACTGTTTAACATTTTGGTATGAAAAATGCTACCTGGTGAATCTTTAACTTGAATGATAATTTCATCTTACGAGCATAAAAGCTGAAAGTCCACAAAAATGTCTCAAAGACACTAGCTATTAAACTAGGATGATTTAATAATAGCGGATTTTCATAAGAATTCAAGATAGTTTAATCTCCGGATTTACACTGGAAAGCAGATTGAAATTAGCGGGACATGTTCAGGATGAAGCCACATTATCTGCTATGGGAAGCACGTTACTGGGTAGCAAGAGCTAAAGTAAAAAAGATTTTGATTTTGTTTGTTTTCAAATATGGCTTCAAGTGAAAATTAATGGGCTGTAAAAACACAGAGGATGAGATAACAGTGCCTACAGACTTACCAAAATGTCAGAACTTTATTTCTATCCTAAGCAGAGTCTGACAGGGAAAGAATTCAGATGAGGACATATAATGGGATCATCTGGCCTGGAGCTCAGTCACATGGTTAAGTTACAGTGGATTAACTTCATGTCAGCTAGGCTTCAGTAAGTCATCATATATAAACATAAGATAAAATTCATTAACTGAAACCTTAATGATTTTAGCTAAAGCTTTCACCTGGCATTTATGACAGCAGGGCTCTGCCAGAGGCGTAGTGATGGCTGTAGATGTTCCCACTCACTGCTGCAGGGTTAATTAGCTACTTCTGCAGTAGCTACTGAATTGCTGCACTTGATAAGCTGGCATTGTACAGTAACCTATTTCTAGTTTATCTTAAACACTGGTCTCTTAAATGGTTCAGCAGCAGCTGAATGGTTTTGGTAATAGTGAATCATCCTTATATCAAAGAGCAGGGCTGTTAAAGCTGTCCTGAAGTCATTTGTCCCCAGTCTTCTATGAGATCCCAGAAGGACAGAGCAGTTAGAGGGTTACTACAGCACAACCAGTACAGAGTAACATGTAAAGATGTGGGACTGAATTGTGTACAAGTGTCTTCTGGCTAGCAGCGTGTTCTGTCCTCATATACAACAACCTTAGATTTTGTGTCTCGATTTTCATTGCATGTTGTTATAATACACTGTGTGTATTCACAAACTTAACCGTTCCCTAGGTGCAGAGAGTAGGTTAGGACTTCGGACAAGAAATCTAGAAGCTTAGTTTCTCACAAATGGTTGCACGTAGAGCCTCCTTAACATAACTGGCATCACGTGGGATCTGCAGACATGGATGGAGAAAAACCTGTTCTTCTCATAGTCATGTTGGAACTGTATAAAGTAACTGTACATTTTAGTTAGGCTCTAAGAGACTACTGGATGGGGTAGGACTGTTATATGTGATCGTTTTCTAGGATGCTAGGTACTTGGTGTATGTTTCCTTCTGTATATGTATGCATGCATGTTGATCGTTATGTAATTTGCATTTGTAAAAAGTAAAAAAAATGCTTTGAGTCTGTAGAGAAGGAAAAGTAAGGAGACTTATACCCAGTGAGTGATCTCGCAGTCAGATTTCTCTTCTGAAGTTGTAATTCTGTGGATCAGCATATCAGGAAACACATTTCACAGATTTATTTGTACTATTGGAATTTTTACTATTACTGCATTGTTTCCATACCACTCTTAAGTCACTGCATTGAGCAGACGTAGTGTTGACATCGCCATGAATGTTTGGAACATCTCAAAAATTCTGCTAGTCATTATTTTGACAGATTCATATATGTGTGTATATATATATGGAAGAGCTATTGAAAACCTTTCCTAGAAATAAGCAATTGTCTTAAGTCTTTTCTTCCCCATTGCACTACTTTTACCATGCTGCCTGGGGAAACAACATAGTTTAAAAGTGTACACACATGCGTGCAACTTGCATTTTGTTTAGAGTTGTTACAACATTCATGTTCACAGGTACTGATGTCATGGTCCGTTGCCTTAAATTACTAAAAGAATTTCGGAAGAAAATGGAAGACTATCATGATGATGATGAAGAAGAGATCATCACAAAAGTTGTCCAGCCTGTGGATATTGTTTGTGAAAGGGATATGCTCACCCAGGCTTATGAGATAAGTAGGTGATGTAGTGAGATATTTGCGTGTGCAGGATGGTTTATCTGTTACAAAGATTAACAAAATGTTCCCTTGACTTGCTTAATTCTGGAGTGCATAAGGATTCTTAACTTCATAGTAAGCTAAGTTACAGTGTTATGTGTGATGGGTATTAAAGTACCATGAATATAATATACTAATGATTTTTCAGATTGCCCTCTTACTCCTTATATGTATGAGAGAGAGGTATTGTGGGATTTTTTTTTTTCTAAGTTCTGATTGCATTCTATGCATCCAAGTGTTCATTTTCCATGGAAAAGATGGGCTTTTTGTTCAGATTAGACTGGAGCTGTAGGCTTCCTGTAGCTGGCTGGGCAGTCGTTTAATCTCTTTATCTCAGTTTTCTATGTATAAGAAAATACTGTTCTTCTACCTTTTGTGTCAACCATTTGGATAGCCAGAGTCTTTGAGGTGAAGCACGCTGGGGTTGATCAGAGCTGGGACTTCCTTGTCACTGTTTTGGCTTGAGACCGTCTTCTGCAAAACAACTCTGAGTCTTGCATGTCAGGCTTCATCTCTGACAAGAACATAGTGCTGAATATTTAACAAGATTCCCTTGAATCAAAATGTCAATTAGTTATCGAAATTAAGAAAACACGAACATGTTAAAAACTTGTAGCTTAATGTGTTTTCCCTACTAGTTCATCTTTTCTCATCTTGCTTCTATATGTGCTGCAGGGAGCTAATACGTTTTAAATACTTTGCAAGCCATTTTGCCTTTAAGGAGAGTTAAATGCAGTTCACGTGTTTTAGTTGTTGTTTGGTTGTTTTTATTGTTGTTTTTAAACTTAAACTGATATGCTTTTCATTTTGGCTTTTTTTTCATAATTTAAACAACAGAATCTATTTTTCCATAATCATGTTTCAGGGAAGACTAGTGGCCTTTTTTCCTCCTTTGTAACAGCAGTCATTGCTGTCGTATGACTGGGCTTCCTATCCATTGCTGCCATGCCTGTAAGCTTATCAACTATTCAGTACCACCAAAATAAAACACCATGGGAAATGCTGTGGGATAAGAAAAGGTGATGAAGAAAATGGTGTTCTTTCTCCTTCTCCTACTCCTTCGACCTTCATAATGGAGAATGAATATCTGACTGTAGAAAGCCGTCAGGGACAGGATTCGCTTCCTTTTAATGTAGAACTATCAGTTCTGAACCTAATTCTACTGGGCTGCTGCTTTCCATAAAATCCTGTTTTATGACAGCATTTGACTATCTTATGTATGTCTTTGAAAATGTATTTAATTGTTAGTGGTGAATGTTAAGGTTTATGTTCAGACATATGGTTCAAAATCACATAGCTTTTGAGACAAGTTTGACTTTGTAACAGTTATTTAGAACAAATATGAGCATATATGTATATGTGTATACAATTCATTCAGATCGTTTTCCTGAGATATTTTCCTTTCTGAAACAGTTGAAAGTAGAGGAACAAAAGGTATTTCTCAAGCTGAAATTCGGATGGCTATGAATGTGGGAAAGCTAGAAGCAAGGATGCTCTGTCGTCTTCTGGAAAGGTACAAAGTTGTCAAGGTAAGGTTAAAATAAAACAATGTTAATACGTATTGAAACTGAAAATGCAATCGTGGTTACTGTGGTAATATGTTATAATATTGTTAACCTCAAGCAATAGAAACCCTGGGGATTTGAGAGTTGACAGTGACAGAATGATAAAATTGGAAAGATTATGACTTCAGTTGAGGAAAAGATATATAAGAGAAGTGTTCAAAAAGTGTTCAGTTAAAATTTTAACCTACCATAATCTGGTATCTAGGCCTAGTTGTTAGAATGTAACACAACTGCTCTCCTAGAAACTTTTCTTTATTGTTTTCTGGTTAGCTGCTCTAACATTTAATAGTTCGCCTACCCAGATGTACAAGTATTTTACACTGGTTTGTGACTGGGTGTAATAAAGACAGGGGGAAAAATGTACATTGCCCCAGATTTGCTGTCCATACTGAATGCACATTCTAATATGCAGGTAATACAGACTTACTTATTTTTCATGCAGAGTATTTCTTTTGATTTCTGTATGCTAAGGTTAGTCAACAATTTAGTTATTTAGAAAAAAAAGATAATATCTTTATATGTGAGTGGAGAACAGCAAGAAAATTTTCTCACTGTTGATGCTGGAGAACAGACTGCAAGAATGGAGAAGTAAGATAATAAAGTAATGTTCCAATTCTTTTCTTAGGGTTTTATGGAGGATGAAGGACGGCAAAGGACAACAAAGTATGTTTCATATAGTTTTGCAGACGAGAGTGATTTAAACCGCCAGTTTGAGAGAGAGAAGGCTAGGAGTGAGCAGTTAGCTACAGTTACTTTGTCTCTAGTGCCAGAAGATTCTCCCCCTGTAGAAGATGCATTTCCTGGAGAAGATGAAACTTTGGTCTCAGAGTCTGACAATGAAGAAGAAGTGAAATATGGCAAGAAGAGAGGAAAAAGTCAGAAGACCACTTCAGGTTCTCTGCTGAAATCAAATCTCCAAGATGGTACCCAGCAGTCAACACCAATTAAAGGTAAATCATGATTTTACAGTTTGGAGAGAATGTAACTGTCATCTTTGGTGCAGGAAATAAAATGGGAGCTGACAAACAAGCAAACTAACATTTTTTTATTCAAACAAAAAATCCTCCTCCTTTAGTAGTGTGTTGTTTGTTTTTTTTTCTCAGTTGGATATGTCTGGAATTGAGCTTTAGAGTTTGCATCAGTACATGAACAAATGTATTTGATACAAACCTTCAAGTGAGATGATATATATGAACTCATACTGACTTCTTGTCTGATATTAGCTAAGATGATAACTATTAAAGCAGCAGTAGTCTTGCGATGACTTGACCTTCAACCTTACTAAGCTTATTGTAACAAAAATGTCTCCTGAAGCTAATTGCTTCATCTTTCTCTTGAGTTATTTGGAACGTCACAATGTAAAAGCTGACAGCCTTTTGGGAACATATTTTAAGGAGGATATCGTGGTTTAGTTTAGTTATTTGCATGTTCCTATCACTTCTTTGCTGCACTCCAGGGGAAGAGAGGAGAACAGATCTCCATACCTTAAGTATATTGCCTTGGGAGTAATATTATATTCTTGTCCTCAATTCTGCTCTGAGTCGGAAGAGTTCCCCTCAGGTTTCTGGCAGAATTTAAAAATCTCTTTGACAAAAACCCTTCTTTCTTCAGACAGCAGTTTCTGAATAAGCTAATCTGTCCCCTCTTGATCATGTAAGTCTGCCTCTGAAGAGGCTTCTGCATGTAGAGAGCACATTTTTGAAAACCACATTTCCAGAGTTAGCTTTTTTAAAAGCTATACTTTTGGACAATTCAGTCATTCGCAATCAAACCACTGCTTCCAGCATGATAGAAGAATATGTGAAAATGCTTTAAAGTATACGATTACCCATGTGAGTGAGGGAAGGCCTTTTATAGAGAGCTGAACATTTACAGAAACCATGAGAGCAGAACAATTACAAGGCCCTTTGCTCTTAAACCAGGCTTAAAGCCAACAGCTGTGAAGTCTGTGGGGAAGAAGCTGCCTTCCCCTCCAATTGATGAATCTGATGAACAACCAGACAACTTTCTGGGGGAGAGTTCTACTTTGGAAACTCTAAAGCAGGAGTCCAGTCTTTCTACCTGTGCTAATCCCGTTGATGAAGATGGAGATGTGACTGTGGTTGAGGAGGTCAGACTTGAAGACCCTAAGGTAAGATCATGGGTCTTAGTATTTTCTTTTCGGTATGGCTGTCTGAGCTAAGTTGTGTATGTTTACAACAAGATTCCAGCTATGGTTTTTGTATTTGTTTATGGGATTGTTTTTTTGTTGTTGTTTTTTAACTTTATTTCATTTCAAAGCACATTCATATTTTGTCTACGTTGTAGGCAAGTGAAAATGATTCCAGCAGATAGGAAAGTAGACGCCCAATGTATCGTTCTGGGTTCGTTCTCTAGTGTTCTACAATTTCCCCATATTTACTTAATATGTGTCATCTCCTAATGTCCATCAGTGCACACAAGTGGCGTGTACTATCTGGTTTGTCTGCCCTAAACCAGAAGAATTCATGAGCTTTGACATGAAAATTGTGTAGCTTCACTGCTGTGAGAACAAGTGTGAGATGAAGTGTTTCTGAGAGACTTCACTAATATGTTGGCTTGGACTTAGCACTATGGTAATGTCACTACCAGCTTCCTAGGCCAAAACTGTCAAGTCAACCTGGGTCAGAATGTGGAATGGTCAGAGTGCAACTGTGTGAAGAACCACTGTTAGGCTGAAGACCCTGAATAGTTCATATTAAATATCTTTTTGTCTATGTTATGCACTAGAAGATATGTGACCAAAAGAAGGAAAAGCGTTCCAAAGCTACAGCAGTGGAGCGATCTCATGAAACTTACAGGCTGCTGAAGCGCCGAAATCTCATCGTGGAAGCTGTCCGAAACCTGCGGCTAATTGAAAGCTTGTTCACGTGAGTCTGTCTAAAAAACAGTGTTGTGGGGGCCTGATGCACTGTGGTAGCATAGGCCCTGCTTCAGGAACCCTGTGTGCTGTTGGGTTTTCGTCTCCCTAATAGCAGTGCTGTAATGATGGAGAGAATGCAGCAAGGAAGGGGGAGGGATTAGAATTATACTGAATCTTAAAAATTAGTTTAGAAGCAATTATAGTTCTTCTCAGATAATTAAACAAGTGAAATTTTAAACAGTATATTCAGAGATCTCTACTGATACTGATCAGAGCTGACCAGAGATCAACCGTAAGAGATATACTTATTTTCTCCTCTCAGTATGCCAGTGCCTGGAGCCACATAGTAAGGTACAGCACTTCCCTGCTTGAGGATTCTTTCATCTGCCTAAGTTTTGTATCTACTTGGTACACACTCCGGTGTCTGCCAGGGAAATTTGCTGGTTGTCACTATAGTTGTTAGTTGCCATTATGTGGTATTCTTTTGAAAGTTGAAGTCCATGTGTACATTCACTTTATTGTCTCATTTCCTTAATACCCTTCTTTATCCTCTTCAAAATTTACTCTCCAGAAATAGGGCCTGGAGCATTTGTGAAGAAGTGTATGAAAATGGGCATAAAGAGAGTAGGGTGTGAACGTGCTCTTGGAGACTACTACAAGGGAAGAAATGAGCTTGCTTCAAGTAGTAGGATGTGTGTGTCTGTATTGAGTGCATGTGTAGTTTCTGAGCTCTGAACACTGGAAAGTAACCTCTTTCTGCCTCGATCTTAATTGAACTCACAAATGGAAATATAAACTGCACCCATCATGAAAAGCTGTAGGTTTTCTTCACCTTAGGGAGGCTGACATAAGAGCAGTGGTGTTCATCTGAAAATGGTACACACTTGATAACAGAGAAAATGCAGCTGAAATTTAAGGCTGAGTTCCTAGTTATCTACAGCAAAAGGGAAAAATGAGCAGCAATTGCTGGAAGTAGGGAAAAATCATTTGTCCCATTCCCTCAAACTGCTTAGGCAGTTTGGAGCATTTCTGGGCTAAAATGCATTATTTTTTTTTTTGCATCTTGTAGGCTTCAGAAAATGGTCATGGATCAAGAGAAGCAAGAAGGTGTCTCCACTAAATGTTGCAAAAAGTCTATAATCCGATTGGTCCAGAAGCTTTCACGAGAAGGACTCCTCCGACTCTATCGTACTACAGTCATCCAAGACGGCATTAGTAAAAAGGTGTCTGCTCAAACCCTGGCAACAGAAATGTCTTTTTTCACAACCTTCTGGTTTATCAAAATATTTTGGGCCTTTGTATGGAAATATAGGGGGGACTTTACTTTTTGTAGCAGAACCCTCAGTTGAGCTGCCCATAAGTTACATGTCCCAAACTAAGCTAAGAGACCAAACAGCCTGGTGTCTTAGTATAAACTAACTGGTCTTTCACTCCAAAGGTACTAATATTCTGTGAATTAATAAAACTTTATAGTGTTCATCTATTGTGGCTACTGACTAAATCTCTGATAATTTATGCAGCTGATTAAAATTTGATATCTCCATAAATACCTCTTGTTTATTTTCTTCTGCTTTTAACAGGTAGAATTTGTTGTTCATCCTTCCGTGAGTCCTAATGATCCACTTGTAAAAAGTGCCATCGAGCAGGTGCGTTTCCGAATCTCCAGTTCAAGCACAGCAAGCAGGCAAGTTACAGTGATGATCTGGCGGGGAATCTGGCTTATTACATCTAGTACATGCAAAAGTATGCAGAGGAAATAAATGCAAATTAAGCAAAAGAAAAATTAGCCTCCTCTCTAACAACAGAGAAATCAAAGCTCAAAGATGAAGTGAGGTGCTTAGTATCTGCCAGAGACAGGAAAGGAGAGGAATTGAGCTCTGATCCCTTGAACTTTAAGCATTAGCTTCAGGGTCTTGACTTCTCCATGCTCATTTTGCTTTGCATTTCAGTCATTGTCTTCACATGGTATCATACCCAGCTAGTTTAGAACAGCAGTAATTAAAGAGCTTTGCCAATTCACAGAGAATGAGGCTTACTTATGGGCAGCACTAAGCTTCTTAATGTTCTGTCTTTTGGTTAGTAGTGGATCTGAGGCCAAGATAGCCCTTTAATCTTGGTGCAATATTTAGAGGAAACTTAGGATTCTCTTTAGCTGCAGACAGAGAAATATGGGGATTGTTGAGATGAATGAGGAAGAAATTCCCACGGTTTCTTTCAGGATTTAAGCATTTTCTTGCCTGTGAGTTGTGGGCAGATAAACAAATCATCATAGTGGGACTTTAGAGTGTTGGCATTAACTTCTTAATTTGCTAAAGATTTGAAGTTCAACTTTTGGCACACTTACAAGCCTTAGATAGCTTTTATAGAAGACTGGTTCACCCTTTACCTTAAAAACTCCTGCAAAGGAAGATGAGTTGGTACTGATACCTGTCTCTCTGAGGGTTTTCTTAAGAGAAAGAGGATTTGAGGATGTTCCACTCAGCAATTCCTCTTCTCAACACTTTTAACTGTAAATGTAGTCTGAGATTGTCACCTACGTGCAAGTCCACTGGGCAACAGAGAGCATAGAATTCAGGACTTTGGAGGTGAAGCAGAAAAAACAGAACATGATCATGTAGCCTCATAACAAGATCAATTCCCAAAGAGAGGGTTCTGTTCCCTTCTTTAGGAACTGTGCATGCATTCTCAAATGCAAATCACAAGCTTCCACCTGCACCTTATGTCTGAAGAGATTCATATAAAAAAAGAAATCCTATATCAAGAGAGAATAGGGTTGTGCATATTAAATTTCAATACCCAACTTATCTTTTCAAAAAAAAGCTCATAAAAGTACCTCTTTTTCCATCAAAATATTCAGTATTATTTTATGGGAACAAGTGTTCAAGGCCATCCTTATTTTGCAAAGAGACTTGCATTTCTTTTAATTACCAGCCCCAGTGATGCCATCTCTGTTCAACTTATAAGCAATCATAATCTTACCTGTTTTTACCAAAGTCTTGTATGGTTTCAACACAGGGTTAAAATTCCGCAGACACCAACATCCCAGGACCACGCTGAAGAGGAAAACCTGGGGCAAGATGCAGTTCCTGAGTCAGGAAAAACACAAGAAAGTTCATGTAAAGATGAAAATAATAGTCGGACGGGAAAAAATGATGAAAAAATGGGCATAACAGAGCTAAAAAACTATCACCCTGTTACAGGTACATCCAACTTTTTTTCCTGTCATCTTTCACATTTCCATTTATTATTAATGATCATTTCAGATGTTGGGCTCTCATAAGATGTAAGTGGTTGTTTTTTTCTTATTTTATAGAAATGCCTTATATTAGAAGCAATCTCAGCTAGGGGCTGCTATCCAATGGTTTCTTAGCTTTTTTAAAATTAAAAAAAAAAATTAAATTGCAGACTGGAGTATTTCCATTCTCTACTTCTTCACTAATGTGTAACTTATATTTACCTTCAATGGCCCACCTTTCCTCCCATTTTTTTTCACATCAGTTTTGCAGAGATACTTTTTTTTTTTTTTTTTTCCTGTTTTGAACCACTTTTTATTTCTGTTTGATCCTTTCTTTCCTCCCAGTTCCAGGACTTGGGCGTTCTCGTGGCTTTCTTCCCAAAATGCCCCGTTTAAGAATGGTCCACATGTTCCTTTGGTATTTAATTTATGGACACCCTTTAAATGGAGCAGACCAAAAAGGAGGTAGTGATGGTGAGAAAAAAGGCAGCAAGCAAGGGCCAAACGCGAATGCTGCTGTCCTCGAAGCCCAGACGGATGGGAGCGTACACATTATTGAAGCTGTGACAAATCCTGAAATCTCTGCACGCGACACTGAAGCGGAGTTGTCTAATCAAACAGGTAAGAATTGGCACATCCTGGCTTCACTGGAGGCTTTGCTACGGTTCAGTGTAATATTTCCATAACTGTTTGATAATACGATTTCAGTGAAGACACACGAAGGTAGGAACACAAATGCTTGAAAAAAGTATTGAGAGATTATTAATGGCTTGTTCTCAGATTGAAAAGGATATCATATAGGACCTTTATTCTGGGCCCAATCATAATTAATATTTTTTTCTTAATGACTCAGATAATTAACCAAAATATACTCAAATTGGGGGTGATGATAAGTGGAAGGTTTGCTAGTAATTTGGAGAGCAGGATTTGAATTCCAAATTGTCTTGAGTAAATTGGAAGAAATGGTTTAGATTTAATCTTACTAGAGATAGGTCTGCACCAAAGCCATAGTCGCATAACTAGTGCTTAAACTAAATTATGTAATGTTGCCACCTTCTCTTTATTATACAAAAAAATTGCAGTGAGGGGGACAGAACACGTATCTTCCAAAGTGAAGACAATGTTATAGTTAATCGATCAACCGTTCTCCATGCTATGGGTGTAGAAAACGAATTGGATTGGATATCCACATTTATTTATTTTTTTAATATAGTTTAAGAATAGTTAAGTCTTAGAGCAGATTTTCTTGGTAAAAAAAAAAAGAAATTAAAGTCTTATGGGGGTGGTGTAAGTACCACCTTCACACTTCAGACCATGGGAATTCATTATATTTGTAGCTTTCAGACATCCTCTGAAATGTCTGTGTAAGCAAAGAAAGAAGAGCTGTTTTAGACTTAAATACACTTTTCAAGAGTCCTCACCAACACTGAAAAATGTAAGCGTCCACTCCAAAAAAGACTGGAAGTCAGCAAGATAAGTAATTTTCAGATCATGTTAGATTTTCAGGCATCCAAACAATGAACTGCCACATATGTTCTGCTTGAACACTCGCAGTAAAATGGCTAGTGTAAGTATTGAGTTTGTCCTGTCTTAATCTGAACCTAAGCCAGTTACCTTGTTCCTAGTGTATGTGGATGATTCGTCGTGGATGCGCTACGTCCCTCCTCTGCCAGTTCACAGAGAGTTTGGATTTGGATGGGCTCTCGTTAGTGACATTCTTCTCTGTTTGCCTCTCTCACTCTTTGTTCAAATAGTACAAGTGAGCTACAAGGTATAGTGCTTTATTATTGTTATTAAGTATTTGGTTTAAAGTCTGATAATTCAGCTGGACTTAGAAGCAGTAACAAATACCACCCTAGTCTTTTTAAATGAAACTAGCCATTAGAGAGTAGAAACTTTATTTCATCATAGCTTCTTGTACAGAAAAGCTAGCTGCATGTAAAGCCATGCTGAGAAAAATGTATAGCCCTATAATACTGCAAATTCTAAAGCTTATATTTTGCAAAGAGCTTTTTATAATCTCAGTGAATCGCCTGCCCAATTAACACAATTAATGTTTAACCATTTTACAAAAGCAATAACTTTTGCTTAAAAATATTTCAGGAGACAGTACTAATACCAAAGCTCGGTACTTTAAGGGATAGTTATATTTCACGTTTTGATTAACTTATAAATAATTCTAGGTGGATGGTCTGGAAGATTTTTTAAATGATCCACTACAAAAGCACACACTGATCAGGTTTCTTCCAAGGTCAGTCCGACAGCAGCTTCTCTACAAAAGGTAAGTAGATGAGTCAAAGTAAATGGCTCTAGGGAGGAAACAACAGTGGCTGACCGTTTTCTCAGTTATTTTCTGTTTATGTCAAAGAGAACTTTGTTACTGAAGACAAGGATCATCAGTCTTGTAAGAATAGTGTGCCAAACTGTATTTTTCTCTCCCAAATAGAAGGTAATAAGAAACTAATAAATGATATTCATGCATGCTGTCGGGCAGTGTTTGAGAACTGGGAGGCTCTGTCCTTCATAACTCATCAGCAGGATGTTACTTCTGTTCAAAACGCACTCCTGACTGCTGCTAAATTCAAAATTTAATAGAGTCTAAATGATGCTGTCCTTCATAAATCTTTCAGGAGGTGACACATTACCTAACTCCTGCCTCTCATACATAACATTCACTTTCTGTGTATGTGCTTACACTGGCATGTCTGCTATTGTTTGCCATTCCTCATCTAGAAGGTTTAGAAATCGAGACTGGACTGAAGGTATAAAGTACAAAAACAAACAAACAAACACAAAAGTGGTATAAATTCCCATGTAATTGCACAGAAAAACTTAGATCTTAATGAAGTTAAATGTGAGCAAAGCTATATTTTTCACAAACTCTCTCTGTCTCAGAAGTGTGATCTCAAAAGCTTCCTGAAACTTCCAGAGTTTTGCCATTGAAATAGATAAACTTCATAGGAAATTATAGCTGAAATATTATGTTTGTGATTTGAGGAAAGAAAACTTGCAGCTTTGGGGTTTTAGTTATTTTCTATGGACTAACAAGTCAGACACTCGAGAAATTCTAAAACCCAGTATTTCAAAAAAGCAGCTGGTTTTCTGAAACTTCAGGTTGCTGTATGAAAATGGCATGTTTTCTGGTATCATTGTTACTGTTTTCATGATTGCTAATTGTATTGTTTCTAACATTACTGCAGGAGATACATC
The DNA here is from genome assembly GCA_011076525.1 of Nettapus auritus. Classification (NCBI taxonomy): domain Eukaryota; kingdom Metazoa; phylum Chordata; class Aves; order Anseriformes; family Anatidae; genus Nettapus; species Nettapus auritus. The sequence continues at coordinate 10,767,014 of CM021778.1, forward strand.
TTTTCAGTGGTAGAAAACCTTCAAAGATTGTGTTATATGGGACTGATACAATTTGGTCCAACAGAGAAGTTTCAAGACAAAGACCAGGTAATTCTTTGAAAACTTAACCATTGTTCTTCGTGTTATTTGTTCCAGCGATACAAATGCAAATTTGGGGGGTTGTAATTACCTTATGTAGTTTAATAAAATACTGATGTTGCAGACATATGCAGACCTCCTGTTCCAGCTGTCATATTGCAAGTTATTTTTCTCTGGAATTTTTGCCTTTCTCTGGAAAGAGGGTACTCAAGTGTATAATGCTGGAAGTTGCACACAATAATGACCTGTGAGTTTGCAGGCTTTGTGAAAAATGACTATGCCATATACTCATTTATTAAGGTATTAGGCCTTGGATGTCTAACAGACAGAATTAAGTCACTAATCATTATAAAATAGAGACATTCTTACACAACTTTTTGTAAATTGAGAGCACATGCAAAGAAGGCAGCAACATATACTTTACGAGTAGAAGATAGATAATTAGGCCCCTAAAGAGGGGCCTAATCTTGAACGAGAGCTTGTAGGAAGTAGTCACTCTCTGTGGAAACTTGGAATAGTCCTATGCACAAGGTGGGGAAAGAAACTGTTCTAAATCTAAAAATTACATTTCTGCATCACTGGCAAAGGAAGTTTGGTAATACAATGCAATAGGGTGGATGTTGGTGTCTTTAAGCAATATTTGGCTTATATACTGGCTAAAAACAGCAAAGACTGAGGAAATGCTAATCATTCCTAAAATAGATTAATATTGTTTCTTCTAAATTATGCAATTTCAATGATTTCTTTCTACCAGCCTGAACATACTGTATTTGACAGGTGTTTGTGTATATGAAGAGAAATGCTGTGATTGTAGATACCACTGTCTGTGACCCCCACTATAACTTGGCTCAAAGTAGCCGGCCGTTTGAGAGGCGCTTATACGTTCTGAATACCATGCAGGATGTGGAAAACTTCTGGTTTGATTTGCAGTGCGTCTGCCTTAATACACCATTGGGTACGGTATAATTGTACGTTCTTGTCACCTTTACTGTTCATTCTGTTAATACCATAATTTCTCCCTCTTCCCTAAAACTTGAGGCAGGCTCTGTGTACGTAACTGTTCGCCTTTTGTTCTGTTGGCTGGTCTCCTTATGCATGAAAAAAACAAAACCCAAAAACCTAGGACTTGGAGTTTTGTCCCTGTAATCCTGTGAAGTTCAGATCTAAGAAACAGAACTAAACATTTGACATTTTCATAACTGTATTAGAGGAAAAATCCTTTCTGTCCCATTAGAAGTATCAATATGTGTAATAGCCCTGGTAGACTTCAACCCAGCTATTAAAAAAACTTCTTTGAGAATACTTTGAGAATAGTTACTAGTATATTTTTGTCGTAGTCCTTTGTCAGTTCAAGCAGATCTCTCTATTCCTTAAAAACACGTTGCTAAACTTTCCAACAGATAGCCTCCGTTAGCTGAGAAGTGGAATTTAAAGGATTTTTGCACCCCCCTTTTTTTTTTTTTTTTTGTTTGGTCCTTTTGTATTTTTAGGTAGGATATACAGCTGCAACAAGTATACATTTAGAAAAAAAAAAAAAAAAGAGAGAGAAAAGTTTGCTACTGAAATCCCAGACAAAACTATTCTGTATTTCTGTAATTAGGTAAAAGAATCTATTTAGTAGTGTTTGGTAAGTCAGTGAGAGCAGTAGTTTTCCATAGCAGGGTAGATTGAAATGGGTGGGTTGAAGTCTAACTTCTCACACTGATGGTCAAAACCATTTGTATGTCTAGGAGTTGTCCGCTATCCTCGTTCAAGGAGAAGTAATCTTCAAGGGGAGGAGACTGCACTAGATGTAGAAATGGAACAAGAATCAGCAGTGGATAAACACAATCTGGAACGGAAGTGTGCAATGTTGGAATATACCACGTATGTCTGCTTGCTTGTTTCGTGGAATGAATTAATGCAAGGGAGAAAATTAAGGACTCTCCTGTGCTTTATAGCATGGCACCTCAAGTACCACACAGCTTCAGAAGCTCTGAAGTATCACATTCTGAATTCCGTCGTTTCTGTGTTGCAATTTCTTACATATTGCTTGCAGATCAATTTCCAGTATGGTCTCTGTACACTGGTGAAATACAGAAGCCTGAAATACATCTTCTGCTTAATCACAGCCAGGATACTCTGACAGCCTTGCAGAACAGCAGTTGTACTTTTTATACTGTTGTGCACTATGGTTTAGTTTTGTTGTCAATACTCTGTTTTATTAAACAGTGTTTAAAGGTATTTTCAGTATTACTGATAGATACATGAAGTTATCTAAAAATAAATAAATAATGGAGTATATATTTGAGGAAGCCAAATTCCAGTTTCTGGTTTTGTTTTTCCTTCCAGGGAGAGAATCTCACATGCATTGTTTTTTGTTTGTTTGTTTTGTTTTTATTTTTTATTATTTTTTTTTCCTATTTGTATGTGTATTTAAACAAGGTTTTAATGTATTTTATTAGTTGCAGAGATCAGTGCTTAACAGTTAGTGTGAAAAATGTAGGGTTTATGGTGGCCTTTAGTTCACGTGGAAAACTTTCCCCGCAGTTGCCGTGAGAAAGTTTCTCATCTGAGCAATTGTTTTCTCTAATTCTGTTGTAGGAATAATAACGAGAACAGTGTTTAACATGACCACTTGAACGTAATTAACAATAATGAATTTGCTTTGGGTATAATCTTAAAACTGAAAGCTTGGCCATTAAATACCTGGCACTACAACTAAATGGAAGAGCCTTGTTGTTACTCTGCATCTGCATCAGGTTTAAGAAAGGGAGTTCCTCTTTTTCTCTTCTTCTTTCCCAGGTCTATCTACATTGGGAGGGTAGGGGGAGAGTTCTGCACATTGCGCACATGTAACTTAGGGATTGCTTTCTCAGGTGCTTTTACAAAATAATAAATGTATATTTTTTTACTCTTTCTCTTAGAGGCAGCCGAGAAGTGGTTGACAATGGAACGATCCCTGGGGATGGGTTAGGTGCTGCAGGTCTGGATTCCAGCTTTTATGGGCATTTAAAACGCAATTGGATCTGGACAAGCTACATCATCAATAAGACTAGCAAGGTGAGTATCTTTAAACTTGTATGAAGTGACGACTTGTGCAGATTTTTGTGTTCTTAAGGATTGAGATACTGATTGCAAAATGTTGCTGCTTTTTCAATGCTATGCCTTAGAAAGGCTTTGCATCAATGGAAAGAAACGAATGGCAAATGTGGTAAATCTTGGTACTGAAGTGAATCAAAGAGTTGGACATAAATTTTGTTGGAACTGAATTTGATAATACATGTGACCAAAGGATAAATTTAAGCAAGAAACTTAGATTACTTAGTGGTGCTCCATATCTTTCGAGAAGATATAAATTGTCAGATGAAAACTGAAACACCTAGAATATGGAAATGCACAAAGTTTTAAAAAAATATTTAAAAATCATAAAATCATAGAATGGTTTGGGTTGGAAAAGACCTTTAAAGATCATCTAGATACACCTCCACTTCCATGGGCAGGGACGCCTCCACTAGATCAGGCTGTTCAGAGCCACATCCAATCCTTGAACATGGCTAAGCATGGGGCATCCATATCTGCGTTGTGTTGCTCTCCTTTCCTAAGAATTCCTAACATTTTATTGGCTTTTTGACCATTACCAACTATTGAAAAGGTGCTTTCACAGAACTGGTCATAATTACCCTCTTGTAAGTAGTGGTCCAATTTGAGCCTATCAGCATAGATGTAAAATTAAAGTTGCTTGTTTTTTTTCCCTCAGGCAAGATCATTTTGCTTTCATTTGCTGTGCTGTCACCTAGTTGTTCAGCATTAACAGAACCTCCTGCAGTTCTTCAGTCTGGGCTCTCTGCTGTTCTCTAACCAACTTCAGTTGACAATGAATTCCACACAGGATAAATGAGTTTTGGTGGGAATGGAAAAACTTTTAATATGTTGCAATAAGTTTGGGCTCAGATTTAAGATGGGTAGAATACAGTGTAGAAGGCATCTACCCATGTCTGTGTTTGCTTTTTGGTTTTGTGCTTTTTAGAACTTCCTATGGAATGTAAAGTGAAAAAACAATTAGTTACAGGAATTTCTACTCAACCTCTGTTAGGAATGAAAGAATCGAGTATTTCCTTTCCAGTTATGACTTCTTAAACTTGAAGGGAATTGATGAAATTCTAACTTTAATAATCTAGTGGTCATGTCAGTATAATTTAAGAAAAGCTCTACAGCCATTCAAATACGTAGTAGTAATAAGAGAAATGAATTCTTCACTGTAGCAAGGGATCTTTCTGTTGTTGATACTGAAAGCTTATTTCTGACACTACTCAAAGGACATTATTGTAATGTTAAAACTGGTGCGCTCCTTTTGCAGTTCACTTGTTTGAAAATTCTGTTCTCCTAGGAAAATACAGTTTCTGAAAACGGACTGACAATGAGGCTCCAAACCTTCTTAACGAAACACCCTCTTCCACTTAGTACTGGAGGTAAGGTGATGGTGCAGGTGGGGACTGTGACAGTTTAATGGCTGGCGCTATCTTTGTCAAATCCCATACTGATTACATGGGTTATTGCTGTACCTGACCTAGAATGCTTCTGAGGCATTGTAATTGAAAAGTAAATAATTTCCTTTCCTATTTGTTGGATATCTGGAACAATATTTTTTATCCTTTTTAATTTCTGATGTGCAGTTTGCAAAAAGTCCAGAAGGACCCGGTGTCTCTTATGACTAGGATGTTAGGTCCCGTATCTTTCTAATAAGGCTGTAGTAGTATCAGAGGCCTGGTTTATACCGATGTAGTATAGAATACCAACCTTATTTTCTAAAGCAATTTGTGAGTGATGTTTTTTCTGTCTTTCGGTGGTTTGCCACTGGTTTAAATTGATCCAAACTTTACCTTTTGATCTTTCCTAAAAGTGGGAAACTTCTTGCTGCTTTGATTTTTTTTTAAGGGTGTTCATACTCCTGTACTTTAAGTGCATGTTAGGCTGTAGTTGCTCTGCAGTCAAGTTGTTCTGTATACTTTATATCTAGATAAGGATAGATAAAGGCATCTGTTTGCAAATGGTCTTATTGCACGTTCACACTTCTGGTTTTCTTCATCCCTAGCCTGTTTTATAGCATCTAGATGGCTTTAAGGTTAAAGGCCTTGTTACAAATAATTCATTCTACATCTTTATAAACTCAATTTGATAAATTAAAAGGAGCTTGCCTTTTACCTAACTATTAAATTGAGAAGAATGTGCAACATTAAACACATGTAATGCTGAAACTGTTAAACCATTTTTGCCAAGTCTAGCTTGATTTAAATTCCTACGTTATAAAAAGCTCACTGTAATGAATCCTCATTTAGGCGCTGTTAAAATTGCATAGCCTAGCATCTAAGTTAAGGCAGGGGAAGTGCTTCATGTTGAATATAAAACCTCAGTTCTGTTTCCTTGTGTTTTTGCACTGTACTCTAGACTTAATTATTGCTTGATAATTCCAAATTTATGTAGGATTTTATTCTGTGTAAGCTGCTCAGAAATGGCATGAAATGTCACACTGACCAACAAACGATGAGTTGGAGAGACCTTCTCTCTTAATACACTGAAACTGGCACTTGCTTTTTATATCTTAATATTGTAGAATTGCTATAAAGATCCACTCCTGTAAATGTATGTCGTCATAGGTAACAAAATTAATATTCTGGGAGAAGCAAAGGCAGGATCTAAGTTTCTTGTCCAGAAGGAGGAATGTATTGAAATTAGTAAAGAAGCAACCCAGGATCGAACCACACGAGTGAGAGGTGGAAAAAGCCAAAAGAGGAAGAGGCTTAAGAAGGATACTGGGAAGGCAATAAAGAAGAAAAAGATAGGTAAGTAACTAGTGCACATCAGGAAAAAGAAACATTCTTTTTAATGCATCTACCTACTGTTGATTGCTTTAGAGAAGCTGATGTGACTGACACAGTGTGGGAAATGGAATGTTACTGGTCATCTTGTTGGGTTGCCTCTTCTGGTGAAAAGGTTCCAATGTTCTGGGGCTGTATTCTAGCTCTGGTGGAAAACAGGAGCATGCTGCTGCTGTTACCTGTGTATCCATCATGGTTGTACTACTGGATAAAAGAAAGAAATTCACATTGTGCCTGGGCCAGATCAACTCATTGCAATTCACCATTACCTTGTTGATAGCTGGCTTAGAGCATCAAACCATGAAGCATCTGTAGGTAGTCATTTTTCTATCTAAAGTGCTTGTTTGCTCATTCCTGAGCAAGGTATTGATGCATTTTACTTCCTCAACTGCTGTCACCTAGTTTCTTCTCTGTTTTTGTGCTTTCATTCTCACAAGCTCAACTTTGGAAGTTGTTCCTGGCCCCATAATCCTCCTCATCCCCTGGGGGATTCACATCCAGACAGATAAACTTTCTGTAATCCACTGCATGTCTGTGCATATCTAGACTGTTCCTTTTTGTGTCTGAGGTCGTATGTAACAACAAGTTCCCCTGATGCAGTCAGTCTTCTGCTTTTGAATGACAGAAACAGAGCTGACAAAACAGCACAAAAGGAAAGAAACAAAGCATTAAGATTGTAGTTAACCACATTTCTTCCTATCAGACTTTGTCTCTTACTTTAATCTTCAAAAGGATAAGATAATAAATCAAACAGCAACAGTAGAGAAACATCAGTTGTCTTCTGAATTGGCTGAGAAGCTATCGGTGGGAACTAAAAACCTAGTAGCTTGCTTTTCACACTAGCCATAGTGAGCACCTTTTCCTTCTTGAAAATTTTGTTGCATTGTGCTTTTACTCACAACAAACATTGGTTTGAACTTCTTAAATATGAAATACAGTTGTAATGTTTCAGGCTTGCTCTTTGGATATCTTTCGAAGGCAAGCTGCTCTGTTTCCTATTCTCATGAAGCACTTAGTCCCAAGAAAAATTCAGTGTAAATTAAAACAATGACATTTGAGGAAAAAAATATAACCATTCTTCTGTTGAAAGCACCTGCTTGGTGTTACAGCGTTTTTCAAGTTGTACATTATAACCATTTACCATGCATACACCTGGCTGAATGCGTAGTCTTTAGGGTTTTCAGTTTTTCTACAGATGAAATAATCATTAAAATACATTTGACACATCTGATGCTTCACTGTTGGTTACATTGCACTTCTCTCGCTGCGTGTCATAGTGAATAGCCTGGCTGTACCACAGCTTATGGAAACATAATACCGGAAAGAACTTGAGTTACATCCAGTCAAATTCTGTTTGTGGATTTTTTAACCCATTTTTTCATTGATTTAAGCCATGTTTTGCAAAGCAAGGACAGTGTATTTAGGCCACTAAGTCTCTAATTTGGGCTTTTGCTCCTTGAAGCTGCACATCAGCATTTATAATGTTTGTGATAAGAGTTTGAATTCATCATAATATGTAGTGCTGAGATAATTGTCTTTTTCTGGATTTGTTAGAAGAAACTTCTGTAGAGAAAAGCAAAAAGCTCCGCTACCATGACGAAGCTGACCAGAGTGCCCTGCAGAGAATGACACGTCTGCGTGTCACCTGGACAGTGCAAGAAGACAGCTTGCTCATGCTGTGCCGAATTGCTAGCCATGTGCTAAATGCAAAGGTATTTAATAGGACCTCTGTTTAATGGGTCTGTGTATTGAACACACATTTCATTGGTCCTAGGAGTTCTTCCTGGTTCTGACCATCATTTGTGTACATAAAAGCTGATGTTTAACTCCGAATGTTTCTGTTCTTCGTAGGTAAAAGGACCCTTTGTTCCATGGCAAGTAGTTCGGGATATCATGCATGCCAGTTTTGAGGAGTCCCTTGATAAAACTTCTCATTCTGTTGGACGAAGAGCTCGGTACATTGTCAGAAATCCCCAGACCTACCTTAATTACAAGTAAGGTTTCTGTCTGTGTTCTAGGTATAAACTGAATTCTGAAACTAAGGGATATGCTCCTCCCATGTTTATCTTGTTTCACGGGAATGTAAATTTCCAATTTTCTGCACCCTAGTGCTACCCAATCTGTCTCTTCAGGGGGAAAGACATATCAATGGCATAAAGAATAGCACAAGAAACATATTGGTATGTAAATCAGTAGTGCACCTGCATCTTTAAAGTGCTGTACACTTCTGATGTTAGCTGGTATTCTGTCCACTTATTCTTTTCCCCATAACTTCAAAAGAATATATGGTACATTTGAAAAGTTAGAGGTGAGTGCAAAGTATAATTAGGGATGGAAACAGATACCATAAAGGATTTGTGGGCCTGGAAAAGAGAACTGAGGGGAGATGTCAAATGATTTTTATGGTTCTCTACCATGTTTACGCTATTAAGAAGGAACAATTACTTAACCAATATAAGAACTGAAGACATTGCGTAAAGATCATAGCCAGTAGTTTAAAATAATGGTGGTTTTTGATGGAACATGCGGTTGAGCTTAGAACTCCTTGACACTGGATACTTTAGATAGTAAAGTTTACATGGATTCAGAAAGTAACTAGATAAATTAATGAAAAAAAAATCCACTGAGGAGTATTAAAGATATTATAAATGTAAAGACATTGTAGTGGATCAGGAATTTCCCTTTTAAGCAAATTCTCGGATGCTGGGAGATTACACAAAAAAGGTATCACTCTGTGCTCAGCCTCTTCTTTCATCTTTCCAGTCTGTATCCTGTTGGTAGCTGTTATAAGAGGATTCTGATTGAAATGGAATTTCTTTTTGATCCACTATTACACCTTTGTGAAGACAAAAGTTCTGTAAAAGGAAAGATCAAATTGTCAGTTACGTACGTCTTGTTTGATCCTTAAAAATATTTATAATTGCTTTTTTCCAAAGTAAGAAAAAAGGGTTAACATACTTAAAGTAACTTGCTCTACTGTTTGCTCATCTTCAGCTAGACAGAGGAGACAAACATGCTTAGAAGAACAAGTTGAATCTGATTTGGGTTATTAATATCTGAATTTGATTGCCAGTTCTTAAGTAAAGATACAGGGATTTAGAAGTAACAGTGACAAGTAACTCTTATACTTCGGTATCTTCTTTCAGATGAACCAAGCTGCATCACTTAAGTTTTTCAGCCCTTTGTCCCTCACGGAACAGCTCTGCTTCCTATTCTGTTCCACTTTCTTGCATTCCTTACAAAATATTCCAAAAAAAAAAAGACTTGCATGGGTGCTGTTCTTGCACTGTCGTGGCACAGAAGTTTTTCCTAAGGGAAATTCAGGTTTATTATTCAGTTCTCATTTCTATCACAGCCCATATGAAGTAATGAAATGAAGATGAGTTGGTTTGATGGCACTGATAATCTAGGTATGTGATAAGTTAGGCAGAATTCTTCCTTTAATCCCATTTTCCAAATGATGTGTATTGGTTAATTTCTCTGAGCAGCATTAGATTGAGAGAATTTCAGCCAGTTACAGTGTCTTCAATTGTGTCTGTTGCAGAGTTTGCCTTGCTGAGGTTTACCAAGATAAAGCCCTCATTGATGATTTCATGAATAAAGAAAATAACTACGAAGATCCACAGGTAGGAGGGAAATAATCTGAAAGGTCATAGGGTGCTTGCATTGCTTGGATTATTGAGTGCTTGCACTGTGCTTTCATTTCTTGAGTACTTGCACTATGACTTAATTTCTTACCTCTCTTGTGCTCTTTGCTACGTTAAAAATAGCATTGCTGTAAAAATGTAGCTAATTGCTATTTGGGAATGAGACAGACACTGGCAGCCTCCCAAAGACTTGTAAACAGCTCAACAAAATTGTTTATTTTAATGTGGTTGTTTGTAAATATCCATCATGTGTATTCATGTACAATGACTTTTTTTTTTTTTTAAATCCTCTTAGCCCCTTGTTATCTGAGCAAGAAAGCATCTTTGCTTGGTAACTTTGTATTTTTAATCCAGTTGCATCTTGAAATATTGCACTGCTTGTATGGGTGAATATAAGACTGTAGGCAAATTTTATTGGAGAAGCAATGTTAAAGGGAGCATCTTTGATCCTGCAGGGCAGTTTCTAGGAATGAATTGTACACAGACTGCAATATACATACTGCAGAGGACAGACTGTATGTTTTCTGCTTGCTTCTTTCTTCTGCCACACTTTCTGACAGGTGTCCTTCAAAGCGTGATTGTGCAAACTGATTTCAGGTAGAACATGGTAGAGACTGTGAAGGGTATGAAGAGAAAAAAAGACTTGAACAGAAGCCTAAACAAAGCTCTAGCAAGAGATCTTATGCTATTAATTGTGTGTAATTTTTTTTTTAACTGTCTTCATGGTGGGTTGCAACTGTTGAGAAAATCAGCAGTCTTTACAGAGCTTTTAATGCTTTCTCTCATCTGTTGGGCTATTTCTCTGACTGGGTAATTCAATACTAAGCTATCTCTGCCCGAATTTTCCATCAACACTTTAAAAGTGAACTGTCTTTTCCAACTCTTCAGAAACGTTACCAACCTCAATTTCTTTCTCTTGGTTTTTAAAGGTTTGTGCAACCGAGTTTAAGCAATTTGTGGAAAGACTGAAAGTGAAATTCAGTTCAACACTGGGGAATCCCAGCCTTGAGATTCCTGATACTTTGCAGGAACTCTTTTCCAGGTATTTTAATAACGGTGATTTTTGACTCCGTACTTGAGCACACAGTGGGAGAGAGGGGCCATTCAGAGCATACGTGTTCTCTGCTGTGCATGATTTATACCCTCTGCTACTTGTAGTCTTGGTATCAAAAGAATTTTCAGTAAGTACAACAAGCAACATTTCTTTCAAATCCGTAATTCCTAATTACAAATATATAACTAATTTTCAGTTATTCGTGCAAGAATGTTTATTTTAAATCATTTCCATTCTGCTAAATAATAAAACCAGAAATTCCAATGTCAAATTTTCATAAATGGTTAAATCCTCAGCTTTGTTACTAGCGATGTAGGTGTTCAGGTGTAATATTTTGGATGAAATATAAGACTTCACCATTTTCCAGATTAACTGGCTTCATTTTGTATCATAATTTGTTGCTGGTTACTCAGATAAATCATTTCAATGCTGCTGTCTAAAACTGGGGATACCAAAGAGCGCTTAGCTTAGTGTAGCATTCCTCAGGCTCTTTGTTGATGAATATTACTTGGAGATGAGTTTGAAAATATAGGTCTCAACAATTTTATGATATCAAATTCAGCACCTTTGTAACTTCTTAAAAAAAAAAAAAAAAACTTGGGGAAAAGCTGTACATTACAGAAATGCTGTGGATGGCAACTGAAATTCTGAGAACTCAGTAAAATACCAAATCGGTACAATTCTGTACTGGCTCCCATGCATGTGTTTTATCTGACAGTTATGCTGAGGGCTGCTGGAGCAGAGAGCACCCCTGCACTGTTTTAGTACTTAGGTTATTAGCAGTTGCTGTGGTCAACCTCTGCATTTCACAGTTGATACAAAGATCTCGGTATGGCACAGATTCAGTATAAGGCACGTTACTTTTGTCACAGTGTTTTCCCTTCACTTAACTAGATTTCGAGTGTTGGCAATTGGAGAAGATACAAACCAAAACACAAAAGAGGATAGTCTCAGTAGGTGAGTAACACCAACACCATTTTTTTCCATTGGGACTCCAAGGTCATGTCAGCCCTCACATCTGTGAAAGTCATGTATGCAGTCTTCTAATTCAGTATGTTTTTCATGTGTTTTTTTCTTCTTTTTTCTTTTTTTCTTCAATATAAAGCTTACTATAAGAATACACTTAAAAGCCTGCAGGTATCTCTGACATGGATCGTGGATTTGATGAATAAAATGACAGCAGCAATGACCTTCTCAAAATGTCTCCATTGGGAAAACTGAATTTTCAGCATTTTTGTGATTATTTTTATCTCCCGGTTTTTAAATCTCCTTTGCCACTCAAAAGAAATTTTTAGCACTTACTGTCCTCACCAGAATTTACGAAGTAGTAAGATCATTCCTGAAGTGCTTTGCAATGTTCTACAAATCTGACCTCTAAACTTGTGAAGAAATGCAGAAGAGGTGTCTGGAAGTTGCAGAACACAAAGGAAGTGCTTGACTTGAAGACTGTGTTGGGAAGCCTCAGTTGCTCTAAGAAAATATGTTTCATTATGGCTCATGTGCAGATAAAAGATAGGGCAAGACTGTCAGATGAGCTCAGGTCTCGCGTTGGCAGAAAATGCAGAGATATTTTTTGGAAAGTGGCTTTTGGCAGAAGGCTTTTGTACTTTGGAATCACCTTCTCTGCGTTAGCCTATAAGCATCCAGAGGAGTCTTACAGGATGGGTAGAGGTGGAAGCAGAAGTTTTGTTTACTGGCAAGGAGTTCTCTGGAATCTGAAATAAGACAGGCTTTCCTGTATGAGTATTCTCAACTAAGACAATAATCTGTCATTCTGGTGGTCTCTTACCATTATAACATCTATGTTTTCCATATGGGAAGTAGCTTCCATAAAGAAGCAAGTGATGGAGTTGGCCTATTTTTGTGCTAATTCAGTAGTTTGGTACCTCCTGCTCAAAAATCATCATCATGAATAAACACTTTTTTTCTTTTTTTTCAGTGTCTACGATATTCATTTTTTAGTGCTACAGAATCTTATTCAGAGCACTTTGGCACTCTCAGATAACCAGATGAAGTCTTGCCAGTCGTTTCAGGTACAAAATCTAAACCAATCCGTACTGGTCATACAGTCCTAAACAGCTTTTCCTTACCTTGTCATAATGTCTTTTCATATGGGAGGCAAGAAACCCCATAACTTAGATTTGTATCCATTGTGTGGGGATTATTCTGTTCTGCTTTTGAGAAATGATGTTTTCCAGGCAGCTTTTCTATATGTTGCCTTTCCGCTGAGGATGAGATCGCAAGATGTAAGGTTGGAGCAATCCCTGAAAATCACAGGAAATAAACTCTATCAACTCCAGTGGGTCAAACTGGATTTGTTAGTGCCTGCTTGAGCAGTTGAAATTATGCTCTGGAGGAGATACCACAAAGGCAGTCCTAGTACCAGCTGACACTGGTGTTGGTCAGCCTCTCCTTCAGTGTTGGAGATTATAAAAATGTATCATCTATCAGTGAAACACTTCAAAAAATAAAGTTAGAAGTTCCAAAGGAGTTTAATATCAACAGGCAAGAATGGAGCCCAAAAAGTCAAGTTTGTGAAAGATGTCTGCCTGGTAAAATGATGGGAAGATTCTATCCAGACACAGTGCACATGAATGTGCTTTACATATTAAATTCTAGTAGGAGACTGATCCCGTTTTCAATTTCAAGTGTTCTTCAGTATTTAGTTAATTTAATTGGCATTTACTGTGGAAAGCCTGGAAGCCAATAAAAGAAACAAACCGCGTAGTTAAGTGAATTTATATATATCATTTACATTCTGGCTTGTAGCTCAGTGTTCATTTAGTTAATATAAACCTCAAGTAGGTGAGCCTAACCGTGGGTTCAGAGCCAAAACTGTCTTTTACGTTGGTGTTTTTTTAGACATTTCGTTTGTACCGGGAGTACCGGGATGACATTCTCGTGAAGGCTTTCCTAGAGTGTCAGAAGAGAAGCTTGGTCAATCGCCGTCGAGTAAACCATACGCTGGGTCCAAAGAAAAGCCGGGCTTTGCCTTTTGTACCCATGTCATATCAGCTCTCTCAGAGTTATTACAGGTGGGTGTCACTGTATATGCATGAGCAAATAAAAAGAATCCAGTCTGGTATGCTTGGCATGGAGGAAAGAATACACATGAAGTATCTAGAGTAAACAAAAACAAAAACAAAAACAAAAAAAAAAACCACGACTATCACAGCTGAAGGTCAAGAGATGAAGATACCATCTATGTATGTTAGCCCTTCATTCAGTTAGCAATTGGGACCATACAGAGAACAGAGCCAAGTTTGCTGAAGATCCTTTACAAAAAGACATACGCAGAGGAGAGAGGTAGCACCAAATTTCTAGATGTGGTGAAAAGATCTTTCGCCTCTAATTATTTTGTGCTGTACTGCATCCTGGATGTCAGGGGGGAAGAGCAGTTAGCTATAAATGCATTAAATGCTCAAGCAGGAGATGAGATTGTTGCTTTATATTTGCTATATAGTACCTGACCTTTACGTGGTGTACAAATGCCTGCTGTTCTGGACCTAGTAAAGGGACTGTGAAAGCAGATGTAGAGGATACTTGGTCATCAGCTCTAGCATGGAACTTTAACTATTCGGCTGCTCTTTGTACTATTGGTTTGGAATCTATACACTGTAAGAACAGACTACAAAAGATTCATGTTTTGTCAATTGGTTTTCTTGTTTGTTTGTTTGTTTTTTTTGTCCAGAGTTTTTACATGGCGATTTCCTAGTACGATCTGTACAGAGTCCTTTCAGTTCTTTGAGAAGCTCAAGGACACAGAAAAATCAGACCAGCCAGATAACTTCTCGTTTAAAGATCAAGATAGCAAAGCATCAGAAGGCATGATTACATTTCCTATGGATGGACCAGGTGGTCACTGTGTGACAATGCTTTCCCTATTCTCCCTGGGACTTGTATCTGTGAATGTGAGAATCCCAGAGCAGATAGTTGTGGTGGACAGCACTATGGTAGAAAATGAAGTAATAAAAAGGTAAGCACTGTTATTTTTATTAGTAAATAAGGTTTGGGGGTAACTTGAATGAAGTTGGCTATCTCAACACTGTACCTTCCCATTTCAAGGACTAACAAAGATTTACTAGGATCTCTTTATCAGTGCCACCTGGCTCCACAATATTTGTTCTGTGTATTGTCTGTTCTTTAATTTTTATTTTTTAAACCTGCAGCAATTGAATACCATTGAAATTGAAACTCTCTCTTGGCAGTCTTGCAATAGTCGTGTGTTCTGTTAGAGTACAACTAACATTTCTTGCTGCATATAACCTGTTGCTTCCTGTTACGTTGCCAGTGTACGCGGGAAATAGTTTGTTCCCTTTCTCTTTAGAGCAGCTTTTTGAATGTTTGTTATCATAGTCCTCCTCCCAAAATCTGCTGCTCTTTAAAATGAGCAGCCTCAGTTCCTTCGGTAGTGTTTTTGGTGTATTATCCAGATCTGTGTCTTCCGTATTATTTTCCTTTGAATGGAACTGTGATGTCAAGAAACAAATGCCATGGTCTTGGTGGCAGGTCTATGACAATTTTATCATATTATATAGGCGATACACCTGCTTATATACCCCAAGATGATTAATGGCTATATTCTTGCCAAAAAGAAAAAAGGAAAGAAAGTGTGGTAATTGACTTCCATCTTGTGGTTCGCTATAACAAGATTGTTTTCCTTCACACCGTTAGTTGTTTCCCCACAGTGCTGATAAAGGTACTATAGTACTATAGTATAGTACTGTAATATAAAATGGTATGTGCATTTGTCCATATGAAATTGCATCCTGTTCTTTTCCAGACTGTTTTTCCAATGGAAACATTCTGAAAACGAATCCAGTCCTCTCACATACTTGTAGCCACTCCAGTTGGGTGATCCCCTGCGAATTTAGTAAGCTATGTTATCACCCAGGCCATTAGCAGAAATGCATACAACACTGAACTCTGGAGAAGTCCTAGTTGTGAATAGAGGCACCCAAGTTCAGTTTTCCAACCAGTTTGGATATGCTCACACTAGTTTTTTTTCAAAATGATGTTTTCTTTTTTGGTTTTAATATGTTTTAAGAGAAGGTACTTCAGGTCTAAGCCATCTCAGAAAAGATCAGAAGGAACCTAGGTTAGGTTGTCTCTGGCATAATCTGCTTAAAACTGAGACAACTTCAGGGTTACATCAGTTGTTCAGAGCCTTCTCTGCTTCGCCTTTATCCAGAATGGCTCCTTCTTGTCCTGGAAAGTAACAGTCTTGACTAAATTTGTTCCTGGGAAATCTATCATGGCTGCTGTTACAACTATTCTTTCTTTACTTTGAGGTTGTCTACAGTTTTCTTGTTTTTTTTTTTTTTTTTTTTTTTTTCTCTTTTTTAAGTAACTGAAGTGTTTGGTCTGAAAGCTTTCTCCTTTTAAAAAGAAACCCTACCCTATGAGACAGACATGCCTCATGTCTGTCCTGAGACAGGGTTTCAGCCTTTGTGCTCTGAGAGGTGTTCTCTCATGATGAAACTTCTGTTCAACCAAAGAGCTTCAGCACTGTAAGCTGAGATATTTGGGGTTCAGTTCAGATGTTCACAAAAAGAGTATATACTTCACTGTGGACCTTCACTGGATTTTGTTTTCTACGGTTGGTTGTTCTCAGCACTTCAAATAAGCCTGTTGTGGACATACCCACAGCTGTTCGCGACTAACCACCGGAATGCAGAATAGCATGTGTTCTTGCTGCACTCACTGTAGTGAGTCCATTTCTTATTTGGGAGGGAAAGGCAACAAACAAAATGTCTCTTTGCTGTAGCTTGGGAAAAGAAGGACTTGAGGAGGAGGAAGAGGAGGATGACGACTTAGACGACAGCTCTGGAGGCAAACGGAGAATAGAAGTAAAAGCTCGTCAAGCATCTCATACCAATTACTTACTGATGAGAGGCTACTATGCCCCTGGAATCGTCAGTATGCGCAATCTGAGTCCCAGTGACAATATTGTGGTCAATTCCTGCCAGGTGAAGGTTAAGCTGCGGTGTACACCAGTTCTAGGAAGACTCAGCTCTCCAGGTTGGTTCACAGATGTGGGCTGGGGCAGGATAGATAAAGCCTCAGCTCATGTGTTTTCTGAGTTGAATAAAGGCTCCTAATCGGAATGTGATTTTTTTTCATTAGACATGCAGTTTGCCTTGTCATGCTTTCTCTCCTGACTGAATACAAACAAGTGGTCGACTTACTAAGGCACCTTTTGGTGGTTGGTGACGAGTCCTTGGCTGCACTTCATGTTGCATGGAATTGTTTATCCAAATAGGAAGTTTGTCCTCTGCTCCATTTTTCCTTAAATTTTTTAGTCCCCCCATAACTTAAAGTACTACGCTATCTTACACCCAGAGTTTCTTTTCTGTAAAGAGAAAAAAAAAAACTTTCAGAGCTCTCTGAATGGAGATTTACTTTTACTTGTCACTTGCAAGTGACTGAAATAGTGGTGTTCAATCTCTGGCCTTTTAGCTACAGTAATTAAACTTGTTAATAATATTTAGAGCTTGAACATTTGCAATTTATCGGCACTCTTCCTGAAGATCTTCCTTTCTGCTGTAATGCAAATGTATCCAGGAGAGCCTTTAGCTGTTTAGCTCTCAGTGGGAAGGGCTAGTGCTGTCCCTACCCATTCCTATTGTTATTGTGATAGAGGTAAAATAGAAATTATTTCTCATATCTCTGCTACCACATGTGCCCTGCAGGTCTGCTCAGCTAACAGCTCATTACAGCTCTTGTTTTTCCTTGGCTGTCAGAGAAGTGCAGCTGTCATGTAAGTGTCTGTCAGTGCATGATGTAAAGGAAACCTGCAGGTAAAAGGGCAGGGAGCAGATAAGAAGGCTGCCAAAACTGCCACCTAATCATCTGGGACTGAAAAAAGGTTTTATGCTGCTTCAGCTTCTGAATGCTTAGTACAGTGGGGGTGAGTTTTGGTGAGTTTTGACCTGTCCCCAGACAGAGATGCTTGTTATGCTGATTGTGCTAAAACACTGGCAACTTGCAGTTTATACCACGTTTGGCCAATAGCTTTCTGCCACAGATCAGCTGCCACAGATTTTTCAGTGTGATAGAGACCTGGACAGGCTGGAGAGCTGGGATAACTAATTAATGAGGTTAACTTATTAATTAGGTTTAAGTTTAGGTGGCCCAGTGTTAGAGAATACCAGAAAGTCTACACTGTCTTCCAGCGATACTGTACCTTTCCTAAGAGAGTAGGCCCTTTCAGGCCAGCTTGCTGTACTTCTACAGGCCTTTTCAGACACAAATACGTAAGGCAGAAAGGAAAAAGGAAGCTGCAGTAATGAACATGGAAAGCTGAGCTCTGTTTTTAATTGGAATTGTCTAGAACACCTCTAATCTGTCTGTCTCAGAATATTTATCTTTCCGTAGTGTGCTGTGTAATAACAATACATCACGGCTTATACACTTGTTTTTTATTTGCTTTGCAGTTTCTTCTATGCTTGATAACGCAGCTGTGGGAGTCTCCTGCCTTCCTGAAACTTTTACTAGACTGATAAAAGTCCAAGAAGAAAAGTATGATGTTGATCAGTTTCTTCGGGAGTGTACAGAATGCTATGGCTATAATCCCCGAGACACAGCTGCTGTTTTGGAGATCCGTAATGCAATAGAAGCCACTTCCCACTTTGGGATTTGCAAAGCTGACCTGGGCAAACGTTTCTGCAGCTATGAAGAGGTGGAACCTGCTCGCACCAGGAACTTGCAGCAGTACATTCAGGTGGTTTAACAGCCAGCTGTTTTCCATACATTCATGTCTGCATGCCTAGAATTCCCCTTGAATAGAACAATCTTCCAGGTGCTATGAAGCAACGTGAATTGAACAAAGCTATTCATATTAGGCAAGAGATAACATACCAATAGCGTGAGAGTAATCTTGCCTCATAGTTAGTAAGGCCAAAATCTAAAGCAGCATTTATTCAAAGACAGGAATTAACTTTTTCAGAAACTTAGAGGTGTCAACATTCAGCTCTGGGAGCAAAGTACTCTTTCCCAGTTACAGTTTAACTTAATTTAAGCTGAACGAAAATGTCTTAGGTTGCAATTTCAGAGAAGTTTAAGGTACAGAACATCTTTTCAATTTTAAGTGCAATAGGATAGGAAATGGAATATCCTACTAAGCTCTCCCTCTTTGCTGCTACTTAAATACAACAGTTCCATGATGCTTACTTATAATGCCTTTTTTCCATTGTAAGCTCCTGAGATTTTTGTTTGTTTGTTTTCTATAGGACCTCATTGAAATGCAGCAGGTTTTAGAAGTAGGAGGCTGTACTGTACGACTGGTTGCAATTATATTTGCCAAGCCATGGCTATTACATTCAGTGTGTCTGATGAATAAACCAGATGATTGTGGTCAGCAAGGTGCAGACACCACCCTCTCAGATGTCCAACAGGACTGCCTGCTGTCAGGACCAAAGAAGGGAGAGGAATGTTCACGAGAGGAGGAACAGCTGGAAACAGACACAAAAAATCTCTGTGATGAAGAACCCCCAAGAAAGAGATGCAAGACTCAAAATTATGTCCTTCAAGACGGTAACCAACTCTGCCAGGATTCACAGAGTGGTTTGAGAAGTGCACACGCAAGTAACTTTGATGCAGATGTTACTGATCCTATTACCGTGAAGAACCCTTCAATCACGGATGGAGAACCAGGCTCCCTGGGGGCACAATCAGAACATACAGCTGAACACCCACTGCGTACTCCAGACTCTGTGAATGTGGATGCGTACCAGGATCAAGATAAACCTTGTTCTGAGGACAAAGAGCTGGAAGTTGAAAATGATGATTTCAAGCTTACCCCTAGCCTTGAACACTCAGCCAAAGAACAGTGTGATGATGTTTCCCATTTACAGGAGAACCCAGAGGTCTCTAAAGGTACGTAGGAGTGCTCTGCATCCAAGAAATAGAGGCTAGCTCGTTGTCATCTGACCCCCAACAGGTAGCTCCATTTTATAAGCAAACACTTGATCCTTTATGAAGCCATATCCACTAAGAGAGGTTTTTGTTTCTCTCAAAGTGGCACTGTGCTAGTTGGTCTGGAAGGTATTGGAGGTTTCAGATACATGAAAGATTATTTTCTGTGCCTGTGCCTGGGATGTTCATGCCTAGTCCAGAAATGTGCTTTCCTTAGAAACCCATTTCCTTAGAATCATAGATTATCCCGAGTTGGAAGGGACCCATAAGGATCATCGAGTCCAACTCCTGGCACCACACAGGTCCACCCAAAATTTTAGACCATGTGACTTAAGTGCACAGTCCAAACACTTCTTAAACTCCAACAGGCTTGGTGCCGTGACTGCTTCCCTGGGGAGCCTGTCTCAGTGTGCGATCAGCCTCTCCGTGAAGAACCTCTTCCTGATGTCTAGCCTAAACCTCTCCTGCCTCAGCTTGACACCATTCCCTCGGGTCCTATCACTGGTGAATAAGGAGAATAGGTCGGTGCCTGCTCCTCCACTCCCCCTCGTGAGGAAGTTGTAGACCGTGATGAGGTCTCCCCTCAGCCTCCTCTTCTCCATGCTGAACAGGCCAAGTGACCTCAGCCGCTCCTTGTATGTCTTCCCCTCTGGGCCCTTCACCATCTTTGTAGCACTCCTCTGGACACTCTCCCAACAGTTTCACGTCCTTTTTGTACTGTGGTGCCCAGAACTGCACACAGTACTTGAGGTGAGGTCACAGCAGCTCAGAGTAGAGTGGGACAATGTCTTAATGTTCTCCAAAGACATATTTGGATCTGAAGTTTCTCATTTCTGGCTTCACGCCAAAGCTAGACATTTTTAAATCTAGAAAACACAGCACTATGGTGTACCTTTAACTAGAATGCCTGTGACCGAAAGCTGCAAAGTCATTAAACCATTCACCAGAATGCAGGACATGCCAGTAGAAGATTAATAGCCTCTTATGTGACCCAATCTGACTCCATTTTCCTGCCCTTTTTATTTCCAGTTTTCTTTTTTTTAATAGCTAGTAGTCCTTGCCAGGATTTACATTGAGTAGGTTGATTGTGGGGAGTGGGGGAGGTTCTTTTTTGTTTCTACCAGCTCTCATTTCAGATTGAATCACAAGCCAACTGTCTTTGTGGCATTTAGCCAAAATCTGCCCTTATCCTGCATTTACGGTTGCAGCCTGCCATATGAATCAGCGCAGATTGATCCACAGGGCCTGGGAGCTGACTATTGTTTAATTGGAGCTTTGCTGCAAGAAATAGACTCTGGGCTGTCCAAGTAGTGTACGACTTTAATAGTTTCCTGTTAAGAACTGCTAAAATAATATTTTGGATTTAACTTCTACTGTTTGTAACTTAGGAGGGGTAAAATTTTTATAACTGTTACCAAGTGCGGAGTTCTTACCAGCCTTACTGATGAAGCACAGCTGAAGGGTTGACATGTGCTTATGCCAAAGCTGTTAGCCTCTGGGTGTGGTAGAGGCTAACAGCTTCCATAATGGATCATGGAAGTTGCAGTGATGACCTTCATTTTGAAAGTAAACCATGCTGAAATCTTGAGTTTGTTTTCTCAAGTCCTGAGTCTACACTTAAACTACTTAACTTAAACTACAGTTAACGTAAAAACTACGTTTGTTTTCTTTTCAGACGGTTCTATGACAGATTTATCCCAGGCAGCTAAGGACAGGTGAGTAACAGAGATGTCTGCAGAATAGCTGAACAGTTACCGTTACCAAAATAACTTCTGAAAGCAAATGCTTTGGAGACCTTAGTTTTATGTTCAGATGGCCAACAGCATCCTGGCGTCTATCAGAAATAGCGTAGACTGTTCCCTCATGAGCAGTGCTGGTGAGACCGCACCCAGAACCTTGTATTCACTTTGGGACCAGTCACTGTTACATAGAAGTTATGATGATGGGAAATGTAGCTGGAATAATTCTGCAAGCATTTTGCCTTGGCTGCCAGAATAGGGGGATGGAAGAGGCATCCTGATGCAGCCAACGGTTTGCATACAAAGTAGCAGCTGGCAGAGCTGAACTTGAACTGTCTTTTGCAGGGCCTGTGAGAATGTCTGCTTCATTGGGAGACCGTGGAGGATTGTGGATGGGAATCTAAATAAACCTGTATGTAAGGGAATGATGGAAGCTGTGCTCTATCACATCATGACTAAACCAGGCATAACAGAAGACCTGCTGCTGCAGCATTATATGGGGGTACTGCAGCCTGTTGCTGTCTTGGAGATCCTGCAGGTATGTGAACCATCAGCTGTGTGAACCCCAGTTCGGTTAGGCTTCTGCAGGAAGAGTCAGCACCTACTTCGCTTGAAGTCCCAGCAAAATGGGTGACAACATAATTAATAAATCTGGTGAGAACTGGTTTTGAAACCTTATACAGAGCTATATATATTCTATACACACATATATATTATATTCTACCTGTAGTATTATATCAACCGCTAGTAGATCCGAATGCTTCCCTGCCTAAGATCCCTGAATATGCAGCAGGTATTTGCAGCACATACAGCACACTGACTGCCTTGGTGGGTGTTGCTGTGGGAGCAAGTGCCTACCATTAACAGGTGCTGACTCAGAACTGGTACATTGATACCAGTTCCACTGTGTAACTCTGAGAGCTGTCACTGAAAGTGTGTTTGTAGTATCCAAACATCAACTGCTGTGCTGAAAGGCTTTTATCCTCAGGGGAAAGAGTAGCTGAACAGCAAACTGACAAATTAGGGTATATCCAGCCACGTGAACTTTCTTTGCCATCGCCATGTCCTCCTGTGGGCTGGAAGTGAAACCACTCGGTATAAATTGCCTAATGTTTCTGGGAACACTACATGTAGAATAGCATTTGAGGGGGTGGGTGGGTCGTTTAGTTTGTTTTTGCAACTGCTCAAGCTAAAATGCGTGATTTTTTCTGCAGGGTCTTGAAGCTCTTGGCTGCATCAGACGATTCCACATGAAAAAGCCATCCCTGGTGTCTCTCTTCTCTAAGCCAGTTGTGGAAGAACAAATAAACAATCCCAAACTGAGTGAAACCCTAACAACATACTTTGAGCCTACCATAGACTGTACTCTCAAGCTGGGAAGAGTGTTCCCCTATGAAGTTAACTGGAATAAATGGGTGCAGATTATCCATGTATAATAGATAAAAGATAGTAAAACGTACAGAAGATCTAAACTTCAGTTGTGTTAAACTGGTTTAGCCCTTAAGAACAAGTGTTAATGCAGATTAAACACCATATAATTTGTGCTCCATCATGTTTTGTTTTTAAGAAAGCAGCATTTTTTTTAATTTTTTTTACTTTTGAATACATTTAAGCTAAAAATAAATCTTTAAGATGAAGGTTATACTTGATCCTACTTTTTTTTTTTTCCCAATTGCTTGGTCAGCATACAGTTAACAGTTTCTGCTTAAGTGGTTTTTTTTGTTTGTTTGTTTTTTGTTTTTTTCAGTTACTGCTTCTTCAGCAGGCATTCTTTTTAGATCTTTCCATAGTGAGATATTGTAGCAGTCTCTTCAAGATAACATTTCAAGTCCGTTAAGGGCCATGTGAATGGTCTGTTTTAGTTGGGTGTGAGCCATTAGCTGAGGTGTTAATGAAGAGCTGACTTTTTTTTAATTACACAATGGTGCTCATGGTGTGTTTGCTGGAGCTGGGGATGCAGTACTGAGTGCGATCTGAAAGAAATTCCTGTGAAGGCCAAGCCAGGCCTCTAACTGCCCAAAGGGCTCCATGCATCCTTTCCAGCTTTTACAAGATTTTAAACAGAACTTCTGCTCTGGTTTGCCTATGTGGGGCAAAAGGGCCCTCTTCATTTTTTTCTCCTGTTAAGGCTCCAGTGGTAACATTTCACCTTTACTTTGTGTGGGGGTCAATTCCACAGCATTTGAATCTGGCCTAACCTTTGCTGAGTATTCTCAGAGAGCTTTAAATAACTACAGTTACCTCTTAAACACCGATTTTTCACCGTGTCCCTGGCTCGGCCTCTCCTCTTTCAATTCTCCATGGCAGTCTCAGCCTCAGCGGCTTTCAAAGCACCACACGACGCCGATATTTCCACTCACTGCCAGCTTTATTGCCAGGGCGGCCGCCGCCAGCCTGGCCCCGTGACAGGACCGGGCCGGGGCCCCCTCAGCTTGGGCCGGCCCCGAGGCGCGCGGGGCCCTCAGTCCCTCCAGCGGTGGCCGCACTGGGGGCTGCAGCACTTGTAGAAGGTGGTCATGGGCTCGTCGGCCGAGCGCGTCTGGATCTGCATGAAGTAGGCCCGGGGGTGCTCGCACTTGGGGCACGGCTCTGCGGGGCGGGGGGCGAGCGGCCGTGAGGGGAGGCAAGGCCAGGCCCGGTCCCCCCGAGCCCCGGCCACCCCCCGGCCCTTACCTGCGGTGGAATCCACGTTCTCCCAGGCCGCCGCGCCGCCCAGGACATCGTCCACCTCCTTCAGCCGCGGGTATTTCCTGCTCGTCACCTGCGGGCCGCCGCCGGTCAGCGGGGTCCGGGCCGACCGCGGCCGCCTCCCCCTTCCCTCCTCCTCCTCCTCCTCCCCCCCGGTCCCGCTCCCCGTCCCCCGGCACCTTGCGCGTCACATTGCGCACGTAGGGGCAGGTGGTGCAGGCGAAGCGGTGGCAGCGCGGCCCCTCCTCGGCCACCAGCACGTTGCCGCAGGCCGGGCAGAAGAGCAACATCGCCGGTTCCGCGCCTCGCGCCGCCCCTTCCGCCTCCGGCGATGGCGGAGCCCGAGGAGGAGCTGGCGCACGCCGAGGTGCTGGAGCTCTTCCAGGCGGCGCTGGGGCGGCTGGTGCAGGACCCGCTGCTCTGCGACCTGCCCCCGCAGGTGACGCCGGAGGAGATCGGCTCTCAGGTGGCGCTGGAGTACGGGCAGGCCATGACCGTGCGCGTCTGCAAGGCGGACGGCGAGACCATGCGTGCGTCGGGGGCCCAGGGCCGCGGGGTGCTCGTGGGACGGGGGCGGAGGCCGAAGGGGCGCTGACGGGGCTCTCCCTTCCGCAGCCGTGGTGGTGGTGCAGAACGCCACCGTGCTGGAGCTGAAGAAGGCGCTGCGGAGACACGTCCAGCTGCGGCAGGCGCGGCAGGGAGGCGCCCAGCACCTCAGCTGGTGAGCGGAGCCCCGCACCTCCGCCCCGCGCCGCTCGCCCCCGGGCCTCCCGCTGAACCTTTTCTCCTCAGGAAGTACATCTGGAGGACGTATCACCTAACCTACGCTGGAGAGAAGCTGGCAGATGACAGAAAGAAGCTGAGAGAGTAAGTGAGTGAGTCGCTTCTGGTGTCTGCGGGGGCTGGATGAGCCTAGAGTCAGGCTGTACTCAGCGCATGAGCATGGGGAGGGATGGGATTACGCCTCTGTGCTCAGCCAGGTTCTCCAAAATGTGGGAGCAGAACTTCACACAGGTGGGACACATCCCCAGCAGATGACAGCTGCATGACGGGAAAGCCTTGGGTAATGCTTCAGCCAGGACTTTCCTGTGATGAGGGTGTTTGTCCAATTGGGATGACAGCAAGGCAGGCAAATATGTTGTCCCTGGCCCAGCCACACTAAACTCTGCAGAACAGCTAAACACTTACTAAGTTCACACCTGAGATACTCTGCAGAGATGAGGTTAGTGAGAAAAAGCATAAATGAGAGATGAAGGGAGAAGGGCACATAGAAGGCAAGGCATGGTGCTGTGCACATGAAGCACATCAGTTCATCTCCAGAGGAACTGGAAGCACATAGGAGCAGCTGCTCAGCAGAAGATGAGCACAGGCCCCATGACATACATGGTGGAGAGGATCAAAAGTGTTTTAAGGGGGGCAATCAGGTGGAGCTTTTGAAGTCACAGAATGGGGTGAGGGACCTCTGGAGGTCATCTAGTCCAACCCTCTGCTTAAACATGGTAACCTAGAGCAGGTGGCTCAGTGCTGCATCTGGTTGGGTTCTGAGTATCTCCAAGAGCAGAGATTCCACAACCTCTCTGGGCAACCTGTGCCAGTGCTCAGACCCCTCACGGAGCTTGACAGAGCTGCTAAGGTAGAAGGGCATGGAGAAGGGTTGAAAGAATGGCAACCCTGCTCAGCCACACATCAGAGACAAACCTTCTAACGACACTGACAAACCACTGCTATGCTTCCATGCCTGTTCTCAGGGCAAGGAGGCAGGAGGTACTTCTGTGTACTCTAGCTGCTGCATAGAGCACGTGCTGGTTTTATCAGCCCTCATGCACACCGGCAAGAAAAGCTTGTCTGAAGCATTACAAACTTAGTAGGAATGAGAGTCCCTAGAAAGACAACCCTACCTAATCAAAGCTATCCTTGAAAGACTGAGCCATGGGTGACAGACTTTGTGTTGAGAAGGTGTTGCAGTTAAAAAGGCAGATGATCAGATCCTGTTCAGCCTATGCAGGTGAGAATTTTAAACTGTCCTGCAGTAATGCACATTAGGAGTCCATCTTCCCCTGGGAAAAGGAGGCTATAGGATTTCAAAGTTTGTGGTTTCCCGAGAACTGGCATGTAACAGCACAACTCTCTTCAGGTATGGCATCAGAAACCGGGATGAGGTCAGCTTCATTAAGAAACTTCGAAAGTAACCTGTCAGGTAAGTCCTGAATATCCATTACAAGCTACCGGTTCTTCAGCTTTGTCTTCCCAGGGCCTTAGCATTCAGACCTAGAGCAGCTTGTGGTACTGCTCTCCACTGTACAGCAGAGCATTCCTGAACGTCCATGGCTACATTAAGCTCACAGCCTGGCTCTGGTCCATTTCCACATTCTCACTGTGTTGCCTGTGCTTCTCTTAGGGCAGGGAATGATGATTCAGCTACTTCAGTTAACAAACCACATCAGGAGCAGCAGAAGCAGTAGCTAAGTGCTAGCAATGGTGCATCTCTAACCCCTACATTACATTTTAGACTGCTCCCCCAGTGTCTTGAGAATCCTTAAATACAGTATTCCTTTGTTTGCTTTTATGACTGCTTCTGGGACCTTGCTTTATTTTTTTTTAGACTTGATGAATCTCTGGAAATCACTGTCAGAAATGTGGCAGGTTGTTAACTAATGCCTAGGAAGATGAGGTCTCTGTGTTACAGGTGACTGCAACCATCCAGTTCATTTGATCCTCCTGTGAGTCTCATTATACCCAAGTGACTCCTCCACCTGCTCCTAAAGCTCCTGTATCCTTCAGAACCTGCAGTTAACAGAAGTGTCCCATGGGTGCAATACACAATAAGTAAATGTTGCTGCTGTTCCACATTGGGTGTATTTTGAGCCATTTTCCTCAATTACTCTGAGTCATAAGGAGTTATCAGCAGGCACCTCTGCTGATGTACCATGTAGCTTTTGTTTCTCCATTTTCTCAGTTTATGGAAACCTTGAGTTCAGTTGAGTTGTTCTCAGAAGGCACTAGGCAACTTCTGGCTGTAGTATTTTTGTGCAACTACTGCATTTAAGACTACCAGTAACATGTATACTTACCTGTACGTAGCCCAAGGATACAGCGTAGTTCTGGTATTGTACTGCACTGATAAACACAAACACAAGGGGTGGCCAAGACTCCCAGACTTAGCACGTTTAAAATTGTCTGTCTCCCCTCATCACCTAAAAACACAGTCACCAAAAACCAGCGGGACTTGGAGTTTTTCCAAACACTTCTTTGTTTTGTGGCGCCAGCTGGCTGGATTAGAAACTGTCACGTTGTGACCACAGTAGCTTTTTCCCGCTTTCAGTGCTACCGCATCTGTGGCATCCAGTGTAATGAAGTGTGTGCCATGACAGACGAGCTCTGTCTACCCCATGGTACCCACACCCAGCAGTTACCTATGGCAGCAGTTGATCCTTCTGGTACTGTGCATTTAAGAGAGCCACTCATGTAGTTATTACTGCCACTTCACATTTGTTTTCTTTAACAGAGAGCAGAGAATTCAGCTCCACCACGACCAGGCACTGGATCCAGCACTCTCCTAGAGGAAAAGATGGTACCAGTTCCCAGAGAAGCAAACTCCACCTGAATAGAAATTCCTACATGATTTCGCAGTCACTGTTCAAATGTTTTACTCCGAGCTGTATGCACTATCTGTGATTAAAGAGACTCTAGTTTTCTGAAGCATTTAAAGCCCTCATTTCTCTCCACAGTGCTTTCTACAAGTACCTGAAAGGTAGTGGGGAGCCGGGCGCTGGCCTCTTCTCGCAGGTAACTAGCGATAGGGCTAGGGGAATGGCCTCAAGTTGCACCAGGGGCAGCTTAGGTTGGAAATGAGGAGACATTTCTTCTCAGAAAGAGCAGTCAGGCACTGGAACGGCTTGCCCCTGCAGGGTCGTGGAGTCACCGTCCCTGAGGGTGTCTAAGGAAAGGTTGGACCTGGCACTTAGAGGCATGGTTTAGTGGGTGACACTAGTATTAGGGGATGGTTGGACCAGATGATTGTGGAGGTCTTTTCCAACCTTAATGATTCTGTGATTTCCAGCAGCAAATTTGTCTGGGCGTTTCGGGTAGCAGAAAAGCATGCATCCAACTGGTGTGTGAAACAACACTGGTGAAATAAAGCAACAAACATAGCCACAGACTATGCAAAACAATTAACAGTAGCTAAAACGCTACCTTTCCATTTAATCACCACCTCAGCAGTAGTAAATAACTCTGGTTAAAAATGTAGTATTGAAACTAGTGTAATAAAAATAATGGCAGCAGAAAAGGTTCAATACAATTGAACAAGGCACAAACGTTCTGTTCAGAGTCTTCTGAGATAAGGCAAAACATGCCTGCCGAGTGCTAAAGAGACAGTTTAAATTAACCACGGGCAGGGTTAGAAGTGTCATTGGATTAGAAGCTTTGTCCATATGGAACTAGCACAGCAAATGCAAAGACAGTCCATCTCCAGTGCCTGCTCGAGAAGCCCGTCTTTGCCTTTCAGTGGAGCTGTGCATCCAAGTCGTATTTCTCGCAGAATTTGTCTGTGAATGGTATACAAGTGAGGAACTCACACCACTCACACTTGATGGGGTAGAAATAGAATAGAATCACGAGTCCTGAGAAGAGTGCAATGAAGATGAGCTGGAAAACTATAATTTGGCATCGCTTCCTATATAAATCAAACTTCCCAAAGCTAATGTAGGGCAGGAAGGCAAAGGAGAGGAAGAAACCGCTGATGAATCCGGAAATGTGAGCGAAATTATCGATCCAGGGCAGGAGGCCAAAGGCAAACAGAAAGAGCACCACAGCCAGCAGCTTGAAGAAGGCCCTCCATGGGCGTGCCAGGATTTGCCAGCTCTGGAAGAGCTCCACAAAGAGACAGGCCAGAATCCCAAACTGGGATCCCGCAGGGCCAACCTGCAGAAGAAGAGCATTACAAGTAACGTCAGGCACATGCCCTTTGCCTGGCTTCAGCAGCCAGCTCCAGCCGTTACAGTTACTTAGCATCCAACCAACTCCTTGTTCAGTGTTACTTGGGAAAGATGCCGCAGCGTGAGACTTCATCCTGACAATGGGGTTCAAGGCCTGGTTTGACACGAGGACCAAGGCAGGTGTGAGGCCATCAATGGCCAGCACAGATTTTCAGTTTAAGGAGGGTGAATCTGGTTTGAGTCACCGGAGTGCAGAGGTCTTTAAAGGCCATCTCCTTGGTCCCCTCACCCACCTTCCTTATTGCAGCACCTGGAAGATGGTCCTCCAGGCCCAACCCATGCAGCCTTTCGAAGTGAAGCTGATGGTCACATCAGACTCCTCCAGCTGTGGAATGTGGTCAGGGACAGTCCTGGACCATCTGTGGGAACCCTCTCCTACCTGCCACTTGCATGTGGAGGGTCTCTGGCACCAGCTACAAATCTTAATTCCCAGCCTACCACAGGCCTCATCATCTGATTGACACCCCCAATTAATTGCATGAAGCAGCCGTCTTCCCGTGGCCAGAATGGGTCAGTCACTTGGAAAGCCCGGGGTACTGTGGGGGATGTTACTGCTTGGCAGCTAGGTGACAGTGTGGTGCTGACTTCTAGCTACAAACCTGCACAATCCACATGCTGCAGAGATAAGCGCAGCTCTGGTTTCTCTGCCTCTGCCAGAGAGGCACAGGTATGAAGAGGCTTGTATTCAGAACAAGTTGCCAGGACCCTAGTCTGTAGGAGACCCACCTCTGCTCTGTAGGGTAGAAATATAGCACTGGCAAGGTTCCCAGTGATGCCACTGAGCAGGTAGATGATAGAGATGCGATGCCATCCTGCCAGCTTCTCTAGGTCCCGCAGGATCGTCATTTGGAAACAGACTGAAACCAAACAGTGCAGGATCCTGCCAAATTCAGAGTACAGGAGCTGAAGCAGCAGCCACTGAATCCCCCAGTGTGCTCTCTGTGTCTTCTCTGCCAAGTCTTGTTGAAAGCAACTGATCTGGCCCACACCTCTTAACATCCCTCCCAACAAATGCAGCCTGGTAAACCTCAGCAGGGACAAAATCTCAGCCCCCCACTCTCCCCCAGGGAAGAAAGCACTAGAACAACCCTCATGACAATCCCATGGTTCCCCCCACTGGAAGTTTTGCAGCTATGTTTACCCAGCATGTAGGAAAAGCGAGAGCCAGAGGCGGTAGAACTGGTCAGGGACTTCTGGATTTAGGAAAGGGAGGAGTCCACAGACATCATCCATGCAGTGAACCTAGGGCAGCAAAAGAGAGGTCATGAGGTGTGCCAGCCAGCACCACCCGGCACAGCCAGTTACCAAAGTCAGAGACTGCAGCTGGCTCTAAAAAGAGGTTCTCCTTTCCCTTCCCTGCTATATCAAGTCCCAACCCTTGTCTCCGACACCAATTCACGACCCCACCCATTACTTTTTGCAGAATTAGGCCCTTCTTTGTCACCTCAACACATGTACAACATACATCCCCATTTGTTCACCCACGGAGCAGGAAGGTTGCATTCACCTGCTGCTTTTACAGTGGTCCTGTGCTGGGCTTTTGTGGCTACCAGCCCCAAGTTCTAAACTGGTCTCCCCAAAAGGACGGATGCAGCTAGCTCTGCCACTACCTTCTGGATCAGCAACTTCCCTGGGGCTCAGGGTGGGACTCAGCCTAAGGGCAGAACACAAGATTCCCACCCATACTGCCACAGCTGCTCCCAAATCTTGCCAAGCTGCTAAGGGGAACAGGAGTGGCCATACAAAACCCCAGCCTGCACTTACCTGAGAGCAAAGCGTTGCCTCCTCATGGAAATAGCCCCGCATGAATTCACAATATTCCCGGGAAGTTATTTCACACCTGGAAGAAGCACAGGTAATAAAAATGAGAAATGAGCAGTCACAGTCATCTGAGGAAGACACAGTGTCGTCCCTGGACACCCACTCCTCCTCATCTCATCCCAAATCTGTCTACAAGAACTGATGCAGCCCTTGACAGGCTGCAGCATCTCTGCAACTGAGCTATTTACAGCTGAGAAAGAAACACTGGGGGTCGTGGAATTTGTGTCTCTTGGGCTTAGGAGTCCTGTGCCTTAGGAGCCATGATTTTGGGGCAGCACTGATTTTTCTTCCTAGCAGGTAAAGCCATGTCCAAGCATTAGGCAACCACTTAAGCTGAGAAGCAACATGAGGAAGAACATCTTCCTCCTTGGCAAACCCCACAGTTGGTCATTTCCCGACAGCTCCTCAAATGCTCAGAGGTACCAAGCTGGGCCAATGTAGTCTGTTAGGAACACGCTGGCCACTCCCTTCAGTGAAAGCACTGAAATCCCCTAAAGAAATATTTAATTCCCAGGGTTTTGAGTCCCTCTGAACTGCAGGATCAGTTGAATGAGATACCCTGCCACATCAAAGAATCAGGCTGCCTGTTATCCTGCGCTTCTCTGAGTCCTGCTGTGTCTGGGCGACCCTGTTGGGCCCCCCTTCCCAGCATGGCTCTGGGGTTCATGCAGGAAGCACGAGGAGGACAAATGGCTTTGTCTATGACCCCAAAAGAGACCCCTGTTTCTCACCCCGCTACCAGCCCCTCTCCATACAGGTAAAACTCGTTACCTTCCTTTGGTCCCAATGCAGCAGGGCCGGCCTGTAATCACACAGTCCATGTGAAGGTGGTTTGTATAATTTCCAGCACTGTTTTTTGTGCATATCTGGAAAACAACAACAGGCTTCAGTTAGACAGTCGTGATTTTGCTTGCTGCCTGGGTAAGGTCAAAAGCGCCACTTGGGAAGAAGCCAGTCCCACAGACACGGCCTCCTGAGGCCTTCCTCTGATAGCAAGATGGTGCCTGACACCCCATCTGCCTGAGCTGTTGGAGCTTAAATCAACACCTTCTCCCCTCCCTGCCAAGCAACCAAAACAGCTCCTGGACTGAGTCAGTCTCCATCATCCTATTACCCTGGCAGGGCTCAGGACTTTAGCTGGTGCAGGGGGAACTTTTGGAGTTGGAGGGCTTCAAGCCTTGGCTTGACAAAGCAACTGCCGCCCTGACCTGGTGGTTGTGACAACGAGCAGGAGGCTGCAGCAGATACTGCTTCCAACAGCAGCGCTGTGGCTCTGAACAGTGGGGTGGCCATGCCGTACGCCAGCACAGGCCCTGTGCCACCAGTGATGCTCACCGGCCATTTGGTGATGTCGTCCGGCCACTCATGTGGCTCCATTGAGGCTGGCTGCTCGCACACTCTGCAGCAACAGGAAGCAAAGGTCACCCACAGAAATGACATTCCCCGGTACACCACGCTGTCCCTGCCCCCCAGGCTACGCTCCCACAGGTCCCCTCTGTCCCTGGCAGGGGCGGTAACGCACTACATCACGTCAGCCAAGCCTGTGCTGATTAAAGCCACAGCTTGCTTCCAGCAAGCAGACTTCACGGCTTCAGCACAAAGGCAGAGAGCAGGCAACTGCCCAGCAACACACCAGAGGCTGCCTGGCTCCTTTCCAGGTGGACACAGCCCCAGGGATGGGCACTGAGTTGGTCTCAGCCCTGCACCAGCCCGTGGTGACCAAGGGCAAGCGTATGCTGCGGCACCCGGTGGCCGCCAGGGCTTTGCGGGAGAGTTGTGCTGGGAACACAGCTGCTATCCCCCAGGGAGGGAGCCTGTGCAGGGAGCAGGGGAGGAGAAGAGGGACAGGAAAAGAACCCACAGCTCAGAACGAACCAATTTGTAGATGGGCAGCCAACAATGGGGATGGGGGGAACACAAATATGAGCATGCTCTGGGAGGCTCCAGAGGAGGGAGCTGCCTCAGCCTCCCTTGCAGCCATCAGGGCAGACAAGGATATCACAGCCCACACATCGCATGGTCTCCAGACTAGCTGCTGCCCTGTCCATCACAGAACTAGCCTGGGACCTCTGACTCTACTGTCAGAGCAGCCCTGGTGTGCCCAGGTCGGCAGCTGGGTTCTACAGGACCTACCTGGGGTCCTGATGACAAACTGACCCAAACTGCCTCTTGCTTCCTGCCAGCATCGGTGTGCTGGGGTGGTGGGGCCACTTCACCCACACAGCCAGGGTGGACTGCAGGAGAGGGGAGAGGAGAGGTGTCACTGTGAAGCCCAGGGCGGGAGAAAGCATCAGCAGAAATGGCCCTGAGCCTGCAGGAACAGCAGGGAAGGGACCACCACACTCACTGAGCACTCCTCCTCTGAGGTCTGCACGCAGCCTGACTTGTCATTTCGCACACAGCAAGCGGAGTGCTTCTCCTTCTCCCGCTTTGCCTTGATGAAGCTGTGCACTTGCTGGTCCTGCCTCATGCATGGTGAGAACTTGGCCCCCAGGTGGATCAGGGCCTCCTGGCAGAGAGATGGAAAAGTTCAGCTCAAGCAAGGTGCAGGCAAGGACTGATCAGGATAGAGCAGGCTGGGGGGGAACTCCCATCAGGGCCAGGGACAAGACCTGCATAATGATGTTCAATACACACCAGGCATATTCCCAGTATTTGCCACAAAGAAGTGAGCCCAGAACAAGAATCCAGGGACTTCCCCGCCCATGGCCCCAGAAAGGCCAGTGCTGGGGCTGGGAAAGGAAGCTTTGGGACAATTACAGCCTTTCCCAGGGGAATGGCACCGTGAAAGATGACACACCCCATGTAACTCCTGCAATTTCTCTGGCCCCATGTTTGGCTTCGTAAGAACAGGGTACAAAGCAGGAGTGTCAAGGTCCATCACAGCCTCCCAGTAGCCCATTCTGCAGGGCAGCTGAGGCAGGGAGAGCTGCTGCACCCTGCCTGGGACAGCAGGGTCCTGCAGGAAGTCCAGCCAGTGGCAGCTGCTAGCACCTGGTCCCAAGCAGCAGAGGGCCCTGGTCTGTGGGGTGGCAGGGCTGTAGCACGTATCCCCCTGACGGCCCACCAGAAGTCCCAGCTGATGACACTCACTGAGCTGGGGCCAATCCAGAAGTTTTCCTGCTGAACATATTTGACATTTTCATAAACTCCTCTGTTTCGCAAGACCTGCAAAGAGAGAAAGCGAGAGCCCCATGAGCTCTTGCCTGCAGGGGCAGCAGTGCAAGCAGCAGGGACTGGTGAAAACAGCTCCCAGGAGGAGAAGGAATCCCCACAGTAGACGACCGGGTATACAGTTCTCTCAAACTGGTCTTTTGCATAATAGCATGTCTGGGCACCTTCTTTTAAAGATTTCTTTAAAGGCTACTTCAACTTTCAGGAAAATCCATGCTCTCCCAGGGATGGCTGAGGTCCTGCAGAAAGCTTCACACAGCTCAGAAACATAAGCAGCAGCTGCCAGCAATGCAGTCCAGATGCTGGTGACAGTGCTCTGAGAGCTGTCAGACTTGTAAGTGAGAAGTAATCCAGGACATCCCCTGCATGGAGCAGGGATACGGCACTACAGAGATGTGTACCTCAGAGAGAGACCTTTGACAACATGTGGGAAGTCTACAAACAGCTTCAAAGCTCGCCAAGTCAGACAGGCCAGTTTTGCTCCTGACAGAAGCAAAATCCTGAAGCTGTTGCAAAAACTTAACTCAGGTTTGAAATATTTCCCTACCATGAACATCCTTCTGGTCTCCACCAGGAGGGGAATAAGTTGCTCAAAAGGGCTCCCAGCACAGACAACCAGAACCTGTGAAGAGCCCACCATGCTTTGTGTCAAAAGCCCACCTGAAAGATCTCAATGTCAAGAGCAATGTGGCTGCAGGAGGGAAAGCAGGCAGCACGAGGGCTCACAGAGGTGCTGCATGCAGGCCCAGAGGCAAGCCTCAGGCAAGCAGCCATTATGCTGAGGACTGACACAGAACCAGCAGCAGAAGGCTGAGACACAATCACACTCCAGGCACGTCAGGGTGATTTACTTACTGAATCAACAGTTTCGTGTTGTGAGAACCCCACAGGGGCAATACCATAGATGCACACAGCGAGGATGGTGATGAGTGAATGCACAAAGGTGACCCAGTATGTGAAGAAAGGCCTAGATGGAGGTAAAGGGAAAAGATCAGAGGCAGAAATCCAGGCACGTTACATCTACTCACAGGGCACAGGAGAAAAGCTGCTGATTTTTCCTAGGTACCTTGGCAGACTCTGGGGAACAGGACCAAGATCATCTAGGGATGCACAAGACTGGGGGCAACGACCTCGCTGGCAGACAGCCCCTGTTTACTCTGACTACCCCACAACACTGAGCAAGCCACTCTTTGCCAAGAAAACCATCCATGAACACACAAGCCTGATGCCAAAATGTGCCGTGTGCTGAAATAATGACTTTAGGGAAATGATGAGAGGCAGAAACAGCTGAGCCTTCTTGCTCATAACAGGACAGTAGTGGTGGGGAAGAGACACAGATGCCCAAAGCAACAGGAGGAGTAGGGTACGCTCCCAGTGCACGGTGATGCTAACATGCTGCTGTCAGCCGCAGTTTAGTGCTGTGCTTCAGGGATACAGACTAGGGGGGTCTCAAGCCACAGGTTTCGCCCCATCACTCCCAGGCAGTTCCCGAGTCCCTTGCTAGTTGTATCGGGAACCCTTCTACGACTGCAGCTCTCACCTGTGATCATCCATGTCCTCAATCTGGCGCTTCACGTAGCTGTCGATGCGCTTGCGATACGTCCGGTTTGTCAGCTTCCCCACCATCCCCAGGCCATACGGCCGCTTCTCCTTGGCAAAAAGCTTCCTGACAGGGACAGCGATGCGCTGGCCACGCTTCTGTGGGCTGACACTCACCACCTCCTGCCGCAAGCGGACCTTGGGCTGTGCCAGGCCCCCGTCCTTTTGCTTCCTCCAGCCTCGCTCCAGTGGGCTGGAATAAAAAGTGGAACAACAATGGTTTCCTTCTGCTGAGGGTGAAGGTGGCACAAGGTAGCTGTGCCAAACTGAGCCCCACCACTGAGGAGCTCTCACAGCTTTAAAGAATTGTCTCAGCAACCAGTTAAATTAGGGAGGCTCCAGCCAGGCATCACTGAGCTTTTCATTTTGGGGAGACAAGGTTTCCAACCTCCCTGCATCGATACTGCATCAGGGAGCAAGAACAGCATTCTGTGATGATTCTGACCACCTCTTGCAATCTCAGCTTTATCTTTGACTAACAAGTATCTTTTCTGCAAAACAGATGGAGAGGAATGGAAGCCACGTGCTGTATCCACAACTACACCCTCAGCATCTCCAGGGCCAGCAGCCCAAAGACCCTGCTTTAACCCTCATACACATCTACTTCCTCTTCATTCCTCTCATTCTGCTCTCTGCTACAAAATGGACATGCAGTTTAGCCCAGTAGTGGAAATCCCCACCCTTGAAGCTCTTTACTGCGATCAGACTAGCAAGTCAAAACCCCATGCCCATTAAACCAGACAGAGGAGAAGAGCAGGAATCCAAGACCAAGACAGTTACCTCTCAAGACCTGTCTTCCATTCTTCCCTCTATTTGCACTGATGCATGCATTTCTCGGGAGAAAAACAAAACCAGGCTTCAACAACACAATAAAAATCCCAGACATCCCTGTCTAAAGGAATGTTTTCTTACCAAAATAAAGTATGCAATGAATGAAGGTTGCACAAGCTACTGATGAATAGCACCTGCTCTGGAAGTCTGCAGTCTTCAGATGTTTTTTGCATTTCATTGCTCTTAAAGAGCAGTCTGGAGTTCAGGTATGCAGCACTGAGAACCTGGCGCACACATACAAAAATGCTACCTACCATTTCACTCTTGTTCGTTGCCACAGAATGAGCATGTCCCCTACATGCGCTCTGGCCTCTACAGATAATTTCCCTGGTATCCTAAGCGATCCTGTCTGCACAAAGACAACGGTTGCCAAAAGTGGTCAGAGAAACCAAGTGACCATACTGTTTTTCTGAAAGATCACCAGAGCATCTTGGAGAGGTCAAGACAGCTTTGAAGTATGGACAAGCAGTAGGATGAGGTAGAGTAGTTTCTGCATTGCCGACATGCTTTTTCCCAGTATTTCCAGTGCTGGGCTATCGGCCTACGCCAGAATAAACACCTGATCACCTAAAAGGACACCTGACTGCAATTCTGATGTCGTTTTCTGAAGCATGAAAGAAGTGTTATTTTCCTCAATAAATAAAACTATTTGAGGAGATATAAATGAGAAAAAGACTGAGACCATCTCAAAGGGAAGATAACAAGCTCACACCATTTGTTGCTTCTCCTTACATGAAGAGTGAGTCAAGTTCTTGGAAACACTTGAAGGAAAGTACCAACAGAGCAAGATGGGCTGTGAGCAGCAGAACCACAAGGACCTCCCTGTCTGCGACACGTTCACACCCAGCAAAGCTCTCTGCTGGGGTGAGCTGCCAGCTAAGCCAGAGCTGATTCGGAAACGACACAGAGCAATTACTCAGTACCAGTTACTCAGGTGGAAAAAATCTCGGCATACAGTACAGTACCACCCACATATTTGTAAGGCTCTCGGCATCAGTGCCACACCTTTCTCTGGTTTCAAGTGAGGAATGTAGCCCAGCTTGACGCTCAGCAATGCTTCATACCACTCCTCGGAGTTAGACAACAGTTCCTGGTGTCTGTAGCAACAGCCTTCTCATCTTTGCTGTATTCTCCGTAGCTGAAGGCTGGGCCCCCAGCATCCTCAGCTGATTTGGTGTCTTTTGTTTCCCCAAGGCACGATACAGCCTCCAGAACACATCACATCGGTGTGGGAAGTTCAGAGTCACTTTTCATGGGTAGCTGGGGTAGGTGGTCTCTCACCCAAAATATCAAGAGAAGCAAGCTGGGCTTAAAGAAAACCCGCCACTGTTCTGCTCTTTGAGCTCTGCTCCAAACACCTGTAGCACTCAGATCCTGCCTTCCCTCACGCAGGAAGCACTGCTCTTGCCCCACCAGCTGCCTAGCACCGAAGGTCCCGCTCTGAATGGGTTGGCCACCACCCCACATTAAGCTTTGGCGGCTTCCAAGAAAATACTCACAGTAGCAAGTGGCTTCTTTCAAGCTCATTTTTGTCCAAGGCACCTCCTGTGAGATCTGTCTGATCCAGAGGTTTCACTTCAGCATCTTTCACTGCAGCTTCTGATGGCGACTCAAACACCTCATCCGGATACGTAGAGAGCTCCTCATGAAGGACTCCTTCCTGGGCAAAGACACAGAAGTCCCATCAGAAGGAGTGAGTATCACATTTGAGACACCAGCCCCTGGAGAAATCAGCACCACCCTCTGCAACACACAGCCCTGCCAGAGTTACAGCCTCGTGCCGTCTCTGGAGCCAGTGCCACATCGCTATCCCGCCTCTTACCCGAGCAAAGAAAGAAGTGTCGAGCTCATCTGGGAAATCCACCGTGTCCTCCTCCAGGAAACTTGCCGGGGTGAAGCTGCGCCGCTGAGCCCTCCTCAGAGTGCTGTCCTTCACAGAGCGCCCCTGTAGCCAGCGAGAGTGGCATCAGATCACTGCCAGAAACCCGAGCCCCAGGCACATGCAGTGTCACCCCGACAGGATGCGGGAGTCCAAGCGCTGACCCTGTCATGCTTGCCTGTGGGGCACAGCAGACCTGCTGGTGTGCAACACCCTCCAGGTGACACCTCCAAGTGCTAACCCACCTCTCGATCCACAGTGCCCACATCCCATGCAGGCCGGTAGCACAGTCTCTACAATAACATGTGACCAAACAGCAGTGGTATGTGGTACCGAACAAAAAGGGCTACCACCCCCCCCAAGGTACACCCAGAAAAGCAGACGTGGCAGGATGAAGAGCCTTGTGTTGCAAGAGGCTCAGGTACTTCTACTGTGCCACGAGCAGGTGCAGACAGACCACCCAGAGGTCCAGACAGGCTGAACTGGACATGCTGGAACCCTCTGAGGCTGCTGATTGTGGGAATCAAAGCCCCAAGGCTGATAAAAGGTGGGAAAGACCTATACCAAAGCCCAGCCAGCATCCTGGTTTTTACTCCTGCCTGCTAGACAGATGGCTGAAACAAAACAGGACACGTCCTGGTTTCTTCCCCTCCATCACTGCTCTCCCACATCCCCTCTACCCACAGAAAGTACTTTTTCCAGAATCAATGGCCTGCACACGCAACTCCTTCCCTCCCACTCCCGTCCCACTGCCAGGCCCCATCTTGCCGCCAGCCTGATCCCTGCTTTCCCCCAGACAGTACCTTTACCAAAGCTGC
This sequence comes from Nettapus auritus, assembly GCA_011076525.1. Taxonomy (NCBI): domain Eukaryota; kingdom Metazoa; phylum Chordata; class Aves; order Anseriformes; family Anatidae; genus Nettapus; species Nettapus auritus. The sequence goes on from CM021778.1 coordinate 10,806,113, forward strand.
AGCTGCTCGGAAACTCATTTTGGCAACAGACTCCCGTTTCCGCCGTCGTGGGAGGCGGTTGAAGCCCGAGCGTGAGCTGGTGAAGGAGCAGAGCGACGTGGCGCCTGGCGTGATCGGCGTGTGGGGGATGCTGCAGCCATCGTTGTCATCAGCCATACGGAAAGCTCGGCCACGGGCCAAAGGGTCTATGATCTGCCCGGACAGGAAGCCCATCAGTCACCTACCCCCCAGATGTTGTCTACCAAGCCTTTCTCCCTCCAGCTCTCCATGGTCTCACCTCTTGAAACCATACAGTGGCCTGACTCCTGGGATCAGCCAAGAACCAGGCTGGAAGAAACAGCAAGCAATTCTACATTAGGGAGATAAATCATAACCTGTCATAAGCAAAGCCCTAATTCTCAGTCCCAAACCCACATCCTCCTCAAAACTCTCCCAACTTGTTTTTGTCCTTGGGTTTTTGTGTGTGTTTTTTTTGTTTGTTTTGGTGATGGTGGTAGTGGGGTTTTTTGGTTGGTGGTACTGGTATTGATCATTTTTGCCCAGAAAGTTCCTGATTTCTACACAAGACTCCAAACCTCCTTCAACCCTTCCTAAGCTCTTCCTTTCACTCATCTTCTATGCCAGGGAACTCTACAGTCAGATACTGATGTATGAGCAGTACTTTGAGAAATCCCTGAGTGCAACCATGAGCTTCACAGAGCTCGTTTCCTTTCTGATGGTGGACAGCACTGGACTTAAACACTATCCTGGTGAAGCTTTACTGTACATTTACATCTGATTCCATTAATTATAACAGCTGGAAAAGAGCAGGCAAGCTTCCAGGAGCTACAAGCCCTTCTCTGGGACTCTTCAGACCAGAGCTGCCACTTCGTCCAAACACATGAACCAACCTACTGAACATATTGCCTTCAGCTACAAAACTTACCTCTGTCCTTACATCATCACAGCTGTGGTTTCCGAATGACTTCTATGATTTATCCTAATGTTTTATGACCCTTTTTTAATCCACAGTTGCACACTCAACAGGAAGCTGTATAGGGTTTCACCTACTGAAACCAAGTTCTGATTTAATGTAGTCCACATGGAGCCCAACAATATTTCTGAGTTTCCTGGGACCAAAGCCCTCAGCAAGGTGAGACTGGATTGAAAGATGCACAATATTCTCCTCTGTTTCAGCGATGCAGCCAGGCTTCAGGTCAGAGACTAACTTGCTTTGGAAGAAATTCATTTCCCACTTGTCCAAGTTGCAGTGGTGCTCACTGGTGCCCTGATACCATGCTGATTAAGGTGGTGAATGGAGCAAAGGGAAGAGCTGGAGTATTATGGATTAGTTCTCAAGTGCCGGTAACTGAGCATGTTTGACTGGGTCCTGTCCCTTATGGCCACAGGTCTACTGCAAAGAGCACTTAATACCTCACAATTTGTGAGGACGTGTGAGCAGCGCTGTAGTACAGCTGATGCAAGAGGCACTTTTCAAAGTCCTATAACATAATCAGGTTTCTTTGAAGCCGGTAGCTGTGCTTCTGCCTGCATTCAGCCTGAGACAAGGCAAGTGCTCTGGATGTTACCAGGCCTGTTACTGTAAACAGGGGTCGACAACAGTGTCCAGTCTATGTACAACAGAGTTTTGCCTTTGTAAAACGGCAGCAAAAAGCCTGAGCTCAATGTTCTCAGACATGCTGGACGCATCTAACCACCATGGCACCAGAGTCCCAGTGTGACCCCCAATTCCTCCACAGGGCTGCCCTCAATCCATTCATCACCCAGTCTGCACTGATACTGGGGTTGCCCTGCAGGTTTTGTGCTTGGCACTGTTGAGCTTCATGTGATTCACAGGGGTCTATTCCTCAAGCCTGTCAAGGTCCCTCTGGATGACACCGAGCACATCACCTGCACCATTCAGCTGGGTGCCAGCTGCAGACTTGCTGCAGATGCATTCAATCCAAATATCTATGTCATTGATGATGATATTACATAGCATTGGTTCCAGCACAGACCCTTGATGGACACCACTTGTTACTGGTTTCCACCTGGACACTGAACCACTGACTGTAACTCTTTGGAGAAGACATGTTCAGGCAGAACTATGCCAACATGTGGGTTAAAAGTGGTAAAGAGACTGTGCAGGAAGCTCACGATGGCCTTGAGTCTATCCCAGGTTACTCACCTTTTGCATGCCCAGCTGGCAGGGCCCAACATAGAGTGGAGGGGGGGTTTCTGTGCTTGTTAGAGAAATATTGTCCTGACTGGGCAAGTCCATTTCCCGGATGACCTGAGGTTTCAGCTTCCCATACCGCAGGCTGCAGTGGCGAAGGCTCTTTCTCTGCCATTTCTGTGTAGCGTCACTGTCTTTGCTTACTCCAAACCAGTCAGCTGTGCCTCTGAAAGATGTCAGCATACAAGTACACAGGAGCATTATGTTTGCTCGGACAATGCAATTGAAAAGACAAAACCCCTGGCGGTCACTTCCAGCCACCCCCAATCCGAATGTAGGCAGAACTCTTCCCCACGAGCATCTCACAGCCTGTCCTCAGCCAGTTTTTGCAATCTGATATATGCTGGCCAGAAATGTTCAACCATCAGCAGCATTATTTTCTCTCTTGAGAGAAAAGAAAAACAACAGGAGATTCAATGCGTGTGGTGAACAGTTAGTTCTGAGTTTTCCTAGAATGAAAGAAAAAGAGATGGAACAGAAATTCACATAAGAAGTCGGTGAGATGGCTTTTTCGTTAAAAGCCATCCACAGAAAACACTTACCATCTTCAGGCCAGCTCTAGGCCCCCCTTTGTGGGACTATACTTTTCCACGGCTCTGTAGCTTCTCCCAGTGGCCACCAGAATTCACTGGTCTCTCCCAGCTGCCCACCACACCCCCAGAATATCCCCATCTTCTCCTTCTCATGCTGCAGGACTTCCATCCTGCTCAGAATTAACATTAACAGCAAATGCTTGCTGTGCTGCTGCTCGCTGCTAAGGCGGGTGCACAAAGCTCTGCGCTGCTGGTGGCAGGAGCAGGAGCACAATGCTGCAGCCACAAAGCTGCCAAGTGGCTGCGGTCATGGAAGCCCACTGGATCAGAAGCAAAATCCCGAGGACGGCAGAGAGGGATAGGTGTGAGTTAGACCAACAATCTACTTCAAATGCCGCAGGAGAAGCTGGTATCCTAAACATACAACGATCATCGCAGCCCTGCCAGGCCTTTCCCACGGTGGTTAATCCTGCTTCAGAAGGTGGCAAGCTGTGTCAGCCTACAGCTGTCTGGCCCAGGTGTCGAAACTTGAAAGTCCTTCCAAGCCAAACCCGAAACCCTCGCCTCGGGCCCCCTGCTCAGGTGTAGGATTTCCAGCTGCTGAGAAGCAAGACCTCACAAATCACAAAGGGAGTATCAAAACATACATTGGAGTAAAGGGTAGGTTAAATCTAGAATTACATCACGCAGGGGAACTGAGTCAGTGCACTGGAGGCAGGAAATTAGCCCTGTGTTTTCCTTATTCCACCCTACGGAACAAAGATACCATCAGCAAGCAGGTGAAGGTGTCCTGACACTACGTAAAAAGACAAATTCAAAACACAGTCTCTCCAGCTAAAACCTCTAGATGCAAACAACCACACGTTGCCTGCAGCCTTCTCCAACTTCCCAGTGACACAGAACAGGCCCTTCAGTGGGCACAAGGTGGAGTGAGCCAGTACTAGATCCTTCCCATCCTCACTGAGCCAAATTTCTCCAAATGCCTCCACCTAGTCAACAGGGGACAGACGTCAGAGAAAGGGCTATGCACAGCTCAGACCACTGCTCTGCTCCCACAGACCCACAGCTTGTCAGAGCAATCTTTGTCCCTGTTCCGAGTGGAAGGGCTCAGGGTAAATGCCCGGCCTGAAACACCTGAACCAAGTCCACAGCGCAGAGGTAACACGCAGGCTGTGCAGATGCACAGGCACAACACGCCACAAAACGTTCTTACAGCACAACTCAGACTTCCAGAACCGACGTTGCAACACCAAGGTGGCCTTGGGTGACAAGGGGCCACTCCTCAAAGGGAGAGAGGAAAGAGTTGTTTGTGCCCCTACTAGCCCACTGTGGAAAGAGCAGTGCCTCAGAGCTCTCTGAAACTCTGTTCCTGTTAGCACGGAAGGCCAAGCACCAGCACAGCCCCTCTGCGCAGCAAGTACTGCTCCTGAACTGCCAGGGACCACTGCTGGTCCAGTGCCAGCACAGAGATCTGTCCTACTGATCATGGCCAAGACAGTCCATGAGAGCCTTAGAACGGAGTTAGGGTATCTGGAGCACACCGGAAAAATAATGAACACTCTGTCCAGCTGGGGAGCCCCATCACCTCCTACAGACACCCTGGAGCACTGTAACCAGCAATGAATTGACATCAGGAGCAATGAATTGACATCAGGAGCTGGCTCTTGTTCTTCTGTTGAACTACTCAGCTCTGGCAGTCTGAGCCCAACCACAAGCAGTTGCAAAGGCAGACACAGCGTCAGACTGCCACCTGGCCAAGGGCAGCAGTGAGGAAGGTAGGCTGAGAAGGGACACCTGGGCATTAGGTCCAGTCCCTGCCATGCACAGTCATGGTTTACTGAGCTCCAGTCTGGGGCTGGTGATCGATGGCCACTGTGCCCTGGACTCCTGGAGTGGCTCATCTCTTTGGTGCTACATAAATGAAGGTCTCCACCTCAAAAAGAAGACAGTCACATTTGGATTAGAAAAAGCCATGATGTCAACCAGCTCTGAGCTACATTCAGACCGATTTGGTGCAGCTTTATCTCTTTCTTCTTCTGCTCCCAAGAGGCTTTGGGGCCAATATACGCATATTCCACGTATTGCATTAACGTTGGCTAAGACAGGCTGCACTGCGGCTGCCCAGGGCAGATATTACAGTCATGGTGAACACCAGGAGGTTGATAGCTTGTTAGGAGAGGCAAGAGGGAGTGAGGCTGGCGAGTGGGCAGTTTGTTAGTCCCATGCTACATATTAACAGCTGCCTACGTATTTAGTAGGAGTGACCATCGTTTTCGTTAGACACACACATGAACTTTCTCCCTGCCACCCATTTGCAGGCCTCCTGGCCAGGCCTTGGAAGGCAAAGTGGTTTCAGCAACAGCCAGAGTCTGTGCACTTCACAGCAGCCCTTGCACACACATGCAGGGGTAGGTTGCACACTCGGTTCTACCAGTACCTGAAGAAGGATCGGGGCAGGGACTGCCGCTTTCTCAGGGAACTCCTGCCCACCCGGTGCCCGTGAACGGGCAGGGTCTGACTCCTTTGAAACCGTACCTGCCTGCTGCAAAGAAAAGAGAGCTGAAGGGAAAGAGCGCACCAGGCTGTGAAGGTGGGCAGCAACCTACATCCAGCACCTTCCCACCTCTTAACCCCCATCAGCAGCAGTTGTGCCATGCTGCACACGACAGAGGGCTCCAGGAGGTTGCTGAATCCCTTTTGTGCATCTACATCTCTGACGTATGTCACACATTGGTCTTGAGGACACAACAGATGCTGCAGTCTCCCTTCACCCCCAGACCTCTTTGATCAGCCTTCTTCTGCCCAGACAACCAGCTACCAACCCCACTGTCTGGCTTCAGACACCAGAGTGTGAAACCATGCAGACGTCAGCAGAATGAGATACGCTCTGCTTGGATACAGGTATCTGATGCCACTGGAAATGCTCTGGGGTTGTTCTCGTTGACCCTGGCAGGGTCTCACCTGGAGCACAAGTCCATCTGTGCCACACCTACTGCCTTGCGTGGACATCTTGGACACTGCAGGAGACTGGAAAGAGTATTAGATGCTCCACTCCAGCACCTGAATTACAACCATGCCATATTCTGGACCATACACTCTTAAATTTAGGCTCACATTTGATCTGTGTCCTCCAGGAAGCAGTGAACAGGAAGGTACAGAGTGCTGTTGCCAGAACAGTTTCACATTCTGTGCATAACTGGGGCTGCATTAAGTAGCAAACATGGAAGTTGGCCTCTCTAGACTCACAAAAAAATCCCAGAGACACTTTTATGGATATATGGTCTGCAATTCTTCATCACATACCTCACTGTTTTTTAGGTCATTCCTCAGTACTTTGCACTTCCCTGTCTTTGTTTCTGGTTCATTATTTCATCCTTTTATTGCTAGGTCTTGTGCATTTCCTGCACTTCTGCCCCTTGGAAAGTCCTTCCCACTGCTGCACCTGCCCCCCCTACCCACATCGCTCTACAAAAATCACGTGAAAGCTGATTCCTCCAGGAGGAAGACAGACTTGGCCACCCCTCACATTGCACAACAGCCTGGGACAACTCTCATACTCTGAGCAGGACACTGACAGGACTTCCAAAACCATTTGTGCACTTCTAGGCCGCTCCCTGTGGGGCCACGTGTACTTTCAGGGTTACAGAATTACTTCCCAGACCACTAAGCACAGGCACTGATGCAGCCACCACCTGGGACCTGGCACTGCCGTTCCAGCCTGCGCAGGCAAGAGAAGACAGGGCACAGGTCTGTCAGTGCAGCATCCACACGTGCCTGTCCATAGCCCTGCTGCTAGGCAGGACATCAGCACCTCCCTCAGCATGCAGGAGCTTCACCTCCACTGCCCAGCACTCCCTCCTTGCTCACTGTAGCTCCGTGTGCCTTGTCTTACAGCGTAGTAGTGCTGGAGGCAAATTTGTTCCCCCAGCACTGGAGCGATCCCTGCCTCCCACACCTCTCAGCCCTACGCAGCTCTACACACACAGCACGTGTCGGAGGGGCCTCTGGGGAAGGAGGCTGTCCTGGCACAGTGCTTCTTGTCAGGGCCTCCGCAGCACGGTCACGGGGTATCCTCTCATCCTTGAGGTGCTCGTGCCTAATTGTCCTGGCACAAACAGCCGTAGAGGCCTGCTCTCAGGCCATGCTGATGGGCAGACACTGAGGTGTGGGTAAAAAATGGCTGAATGACCAGGCCCAGAGGGTGCTGAGCAGGGCACTAAGTCTGGCTGGAGGCCAGTAACCAGCGGTGGATCCCAGGGGTCCAGTCCTGTTTAACATCTTCATTAATGATTTAGACAATGGGGCAGAGGGTACCCTCGGCAAGTTTGCAGACAACACAAACGTGGGAGGAGTGGCGGATACTCCACAGGGCCATGCTGCCAATGAGAGGACCTGGTCAGGATGGAGAAATGCATTGACAAGAACCTCACAACAATGTAGGGCTACAGGGCTGATGAAGGGACTGGAATACCTCTCCTGTGAGGAGAGGCTGCGAGAGCTGGCACTGCTCAGCCTGGAGAAGAAGAGGCTCAGGGGGATCTCACCGATGCCTACAAAGCCCTGAAGGCAGGGTGCACAGAGGATGGAGCCAGGCCCTGCTCAGCGGTGCCCAGGGCCAGGCCCAGAGGCAGTGGGCACAAACTGGAGCACAGGAGGCTCCCTCTGAGCACCAGGAGGCACTTCTGTGCTGTGCGGGTGTCGGAGCCCTGGCACAGGTTGCCCACAGAGGCTGTGGAGTCTCCTCCTTGGAGATCTCCCAAAGCCACCTGGACATGGGCCTGGGCCCCCTGCTTGGGGTGGCCCTGTGGGGGGGGGGGGGGGGAGCAGATGGGTCTGGGGGGCCTCTGGCCTCAGCCATGCTGTGAGTTTGCGACTGCTAAGGATGGGCTTCTGCCCCCCTCCCCACAATCACATGCTCTCAAATACCTCACCAAAGCAAGGCCAACACACCACATCACACCTTCTCAGCTACATATCAGGGCTAGAGGTATCCTATTACTCAGAAACAGCTTCCCAGAGCATTGGAACAGTCAAAACTTGTCTCTAATTGGCGAGGACCATACACTGTCCTGATCATCACAATTTTCCACCCAGAACCTGGTATCTCGCTTACAAAAAACAACCTTATATAGCACTACTGGGCTCGTGTACTGGGGACCTATCTGCTTCCACCCTCTGCCCCAGCCTAATGACAGACAACAAGGGAGACAACTTAATCCTGCTTTGACAACATGCCATGTAAGTGCCAGGCAATGGGACAATCAGAGACCCACAAATAAAGAATGGCAATGGACTGCAGAATCCACTAAAGCAGGTGGCATGAACTCAGTATCTCACCTCTTGATGGTCTGGGTGATTGAGGTCTGTCGTTGTAGCACCGGTCTCCTCACTTCATTAGGCAAGGAGGGCACGCGGCTGTTGTCAGCAGGCATGCTCACACTTCGCAGAAAGGCCTGACGTCTCGTTGGCTGTGAAGAAAAGCAGAAGGGGAGTCAGCATTCTCGGAGAGATAATCTACAAGGCCAGCCAAGATGCGAACCATTTAGTCAGCAACTCAACAGCCTCCCTCTCCCCCTAGCCCAAGCCACGAGCTGGTTGCATGCAGATTAGCAGCAAAATCAGGCTAACAAAGACTGAGTTCATGACTGGCTAATGTGAAGATACAGGAGTGGACCTGCAGAACAGAGCAGTCTGCACGAAGGAGTTGACATCTGCATGTTGCAGTAGGTTTCAGTTCAGACTGGCTCTAGCCCATCCCATGGATTGATGTCCATTTGTAGATGGGCTGTGTTACATGAGATCCTGCAACGCTTCCCTCTGGGTTTTTTCTAGCCAGAAGGAACTGAGATCACACGTTCCTAGACCACTCCACAAGGTGAAGCAAAGCACAGTAAGCAGGGCCAAGTGAGATTTGCTTCATAAGCAACTCTGGATCTGCACTAAAAGCCTACGAAAGCTGTGGGTCAGTCTGTGCTGTAGTCGCTGCCTGGCACAGGATAAGTGAGCTGGGAAAGCCACATCAGCTTTGTTCATAACCTAATTGTCTGGATGCATTCAGGTCTGGAAGCTCCCAGCATCTCCTGGCTGAATGTCACCTACCAAATAGGACACAAATCACCAGACTGTTCTCAACTAACCTCCCCGGGGCTGCTCCAGATGAATTTTTCATTAGCTTGGCAGAGACACCATCTCCCATTTCTAACATGCAGGCTGAGCAGACAATCCCTCTGCTTCAATTGCCAGTGAAGTTCCGACCAACCGTTTCTCTGGTCAGACACTCTCAAGAGTGCTTGCAACTCTAGCTCTTCTGGCCAGAGAACTAATAATTTCCACTAATCTTACTGTTTTGTTACGTTTTATGTTAAAATAATGCATATACACTCAGGTTAAAAGCCACAGGAGCCTGTTACGCAGTCTTATCCTAACAGCCTGTACTGCACATGCTGGACTTTCAGAGAACATCATCTACACCAGCTTCCATTGCAAGTGCAGAGTCCCTCTCTAGAAGATGCCCAGCTGGATTTAGAGATATCAGGTAAGAAAACATCCATCAGAGCCTTAAGTGACTCAGATGGCTTCAACCTGCACAGGTAAAGCCCTGTATTCACTTCTAATCCTTGCAGACTGAATCCCAATCTCCTTCCTTCCATGAGAAGATCAGGACCAAGATGCATCTACCAGAAGCTATCACATAACTGAAGTCCATTTTTGTCCTTGGATCAGAGAACAGCAGAGGCCAGACCTTGCTCTTCCAGTAACAGTATAAATTCCCTCTTAAGATCAGCACACCCTCAACTCTCCTCCAAAGAAGCTACAGAGCCTTCTATTTCTCTGCTGGCTAAACTATTCTTGTGTATTACTATCTGAGCCCAGACACCACACTCCACCCATGGATCTGGGCTCTGTGCAAGACCTCTCTGGCTCTGCCTTTTTTGCAGGCAGTCTCTGTTCTGCAGCAAAGTCATGAGCAGCCAGCACCATCCTACCCTGGTCTCACCCGTATGTAAGAGCTTTTGCCACTCTGAAGCAGAGATTCTTGGTAATTCTTCCTCTTCCCAGCAGAAATATGTATGTTTTACTCTCATACTTCATAGAGTTCCAACTAACCTATCATCCTGCCTCTACTCCACCACCCTTCAATAATTCCTACTTCTCTTCCTATGTGATTTTCTTATGCTCATGCTGCTAACAGCTTTGTGTTGCCAGTAACTGTTCTTAATCTGCTGTTACTGACGAGAGCCTGCCATTATCTTGGCTATTCATAAGTCAGATTTGTTCCCTGCTCATTCCAGCAGAACTCCAGCACTTCCAGGCTCTCATATTTCTCTAGGAGCCCTTCACTTCTCCAGTTCCTTTAAGAAATGTTTGTTTGGCCACCTCAATCCCATACCCACCCCCCAAGCCAGGACACTTTTCACAATCCCCACATCCAAACAGTCACATGCACTGATCTCAGCACATCAGCAATACACTCTCATCCTCTCCCTCCGTATCGCTTCAAGGGGTCGTAAAGTTACCCAACGGCCTGTCATCGCACAACACTGTCTTTCTCTCAGCCAGGACTGCAGCAGGGCTCCGCACACCCCCACCACAGCCCCACAGATCTTCACTCCTGGCCCCGGCCTCTGTACCTGCACTGGCAGAGGCTCTTCTGGCACCGACGTGGGCACCGGCACCGGGATGTCCAGTTTCAACCATGGTGGCTTCTTCCGCTGCAAGCTGCTCGTGCTGTCATGCCGCACCTCCGACATTGTCCCACGTTTGTCTTCAGGCCTAGGAGAGGGGAAGAAATCACATCTGGGAAGGGGCCGGACACATCCCTGACACAGTGCGTGTGGGGCCAAGCAGACTGCCCTCCTGCAGGCTGTGATTTACAGGCCCCGAGTCCCACGGCAGACAACTTGCCAAGCGCCTGGCAAGGGTTCAGCCAGCTGCTATCAGCCCTGGTCAGCCAGGGCCAGACACTCAGAGCACGTTTCTGCGGCCCACAGGACCTCAAGCCAGGTGCTGGAGATCACAGCCACAAATTTTAGACCCACTTCCCATTAAGATTTCCTGAGACTACTGTGGAATCCAGGTTCCATAAGAAACGGTCAGGAATTAAATCTTAATTAGCTCTGGATCCATTCCCACCAGCTAAGTAACTGCAGCACAAAAAGCCACCGACGTCCCCTCCCAAAGCAGCCCATGACTCACACAGGCTCCCTTGCCCACCCAAAGCCAAGCACCACAATTTCCTTACTGCCTACTATTTAGCAATTAGCAGGTGTCCATTTGTAACTGTTTCTAATCTCCTTTACATGTAACCATTTTCCTGAAACACACCATAGCGCAGAGTGCATTGTGCAAGTGCATAGTGCACATAGCAAGTACAGCATGAACGTTGGAGAACCAGCATTAATTCTGGAGTAAGTGGTTTTCCTACATAAAAAATAACGATAGAGTATCTAAATACAAACAACTGTGTCACAGAAACACTAAAGTAACCAGAGTGACTCATTGTCATCTTGTCCTCCATATCTCAAATTTCTCTGGCTGTTAGGTTGCAGGCAGTGAGACAAGGACTATGTGACTTCTTCAGGCTGAGTGCCTACTTTGCTGCACATGCTAAAAAAAGGAAAATTGATGAGGATTCAATCACAGATCTCCACAAGTGCTTGCCATTCTACAAGCCCCTATTCCCTCCTAGCACATACACAATCACAAGCTAGCGGTGGGAAGCACGTGTCTCGAGTGGGACAACAGATCCAAGAGGATCCCTCCTTGTGTCATCCTAGAGCACAGATCCCACAGGAGACAAAAATCAGTGCCAGTCTCTTCCCCTCCCGTAAAGAACAGAGGGAACAGGAGTCCGGATAACTTTGCAGGTACACACATTATGAAAGGGAGCGGAACGCTCTCTTTGGATTAAAGCTCAGCACTCCTACAGTGTTAAAACAGACAACTCATTCCGAATGCACAATGAATCCAAGATGCAAGGCAGGAATTCTGAGTGGCCAAGTCCTGCGACAGGACCAGAGAGGCAGTGAGACCTCCATCCTTGGAGACATCCAGCACTCAACCAACCGAGGCCCTGAGCAGCCTGGATTAGCCTTGTGCTGTGCAGCAAGTGAACCAGACAGCCTGCAAAGGTCCCTTCCAAGCTAAATTAGGCTCTGGTTCTCAGAAACGGACTGCTTTTCCCAGCATTTTCACCATGCACCCACAGCTCACCACACATGCTCTGTAAAGGGAGCCACACAAACAGCGAGGCTTACCACTGCACAAGGTACATTGCAGAGGGGGACGTGGGCTGGGTTAGAAGAGAATCTTGTCTAAAGGGAGGTGAAGAGCAGCTGCTAGCTCAGTCACACAGGCTGGGCTGGCTGCCAGGAGCACCGTGCTCAGCTGAGCTGGAACAATGGAAAGCGAGGACTCAGCTGTAGGTGGATGAAGGTTAGGTTTCAGCAAATACCACAGGCCCCCAAAAGTCTGGGAATTCACCATCTAGCCTGTACAGATATACCCTCTCTACGTGCACCACCACCCCATGTGCACAGATGCAGTGCCACAATGAAAGGTCCCAATTCCTTACTGTCCTCCATCCGTAGCTGCAGAAGTGCCTAAACGCACCTGTTCCAACTTCCTACAGGATGAGAATAGCAAGGGCATTAGGGGGGCTCCTGCCTGCTTGCGTTTACTTTTGAAGGAGATGTGGTTGAGTGCTGGATGTCTCCAAGGCACGCTCACACATACACATGCCCCTCGCCCAGGCACAGTCTAATCCGTCACCCAAAAGAGTTAAACAGAAAGCAAACACCTCAATATCAGGCAACAAAATCTGGCACAACACTCTCATCTTCACCGAGGAGATTCATATCCTGAGGCCCTCCATGCCATGCAGGAGCCCTAAATGATAGGAACAGCATGGAAAGCTTGCAAAAAAAAGTGACCCTTCGCAAAAGCAAAGCGTTAGCCAGAGAGGCTCAGACATGCTCTGCTTCAAGGGCTCCACATGCCGCACGCAAAGAAGAGGCGAGAGCACGCACACGCATGTGGTCAAGCCTGTGGCCTTACTGCTGTCCCCAAAGGTGACTCACCTTTGTGCTTTAGGTAAGAAAAACATTTCAAGACGAGATTTGTGTAGCTGGCAGAGGCAACAGATTGCTTTCTCTCAAGCTTCAGAAGTTAAAAAGTGCTTTACGGAACTCTTGGGAAGGCTGGGGACCCCACTTCAGCATTTGCTTAGGTTTTAACCTCCATCTCCCACCTCCTCTGGGGGCACATCAGTCAGAAATCAAGAACTTCAAAAGCATAATGCACAAACGCTTTCCACAAAAAACTCAACTCCAGTGTTACAGAAAACAGCATCCTGCCTGAGGATGATGCTAAACAAAGAGTAAAACGGGCACCTGCCTTATCAATGTACGAAACGTCTCCTGAGTTCTTGAAAAAAACTGCAAAGCATCAAAAAGCATATACAATAACTGTGTAAGGACACAGAGTATTTAAAAACCGGGTGAGTTTTAAGAGGGACTGAAAACGGAGTACTTAGCCGAGGAGCAAATTCTTCCAACAGTTTGCCCCTTATTACTTCCTAACCCATCAATGTATAAGGGTGCAGTTCAGGCAGAGCTGTTCAGAGTTCCCAACTGCATGTGCACGTTTGGACTGGCCAAGAATACATCTTAGATACACACAGCATGTCTGCACACTGAATACATGGCCACAGCACAGGTCAGCTAAACACCTCTGACACAGGCAGGAAAGGGATAAGGCCACACAAGGTCTTGTGGGGGTAAGGCCACACAAGGTCTCCAGGAGGTTCAAGGTGAGACTGACCATGGATCCAGCCTGCACAGCACTGCTGGATGGCCGGACATCTTTGCAGCACATGTAAACCCATTATTACACCTGGCCTTCACTCAAAGCGCTGCAGTTACTAACCTGGGGCTCAGCACTGCACTCAAAGCACTTCCTGAGTTTCATGCTCCCCCCCTGATTATTTTTAAGGCGTTAGTGTTTCAGGATACAGCATCCATGTGCTCGTTCTGGCCAAGAGGCTTCATCTCAAGGTTGACTGCGCTGACACGTAATTCATTTGCATGGTCACATATCCTCGAACAATCCCAATTGCTCAGGACTGTCCTAATCAGGGTTTTCAAGAAGCCACTGGCAGCAGCACTGCACAGCACAGCCCCGCAGTGTCAGGCCAAGCATCTGCCTAAATCCGGTATCTCGTTACCAGCAGCGGATGCCTGGCAATCAGTAGAGGATCACTTGACAGTCGTATCTCCCAGGACAGAGTCATTGCATGAGCTATGAATAACTCAGGAATGTCTTGTGCCAGAGATTGTCTTTGCATTTAATGGTTCTTCGCATCCATCCCCATATCCATCCGATGATTTTTCTTCCAGAACTTATCCAACCCCCTTCTGAATCCACGCAGTCTTTCAGCATTCCTAACGGCCTGTGGCAAAGAGCTGGAGCACGTGCTGCGTGACGAGCCGCCCTCTTCAGTTTGTCTTTAAACCTGACGCTTCCGGTGTCCGCTCAGTGCCTTACAGCTCTTGGTCTAGAAGAGTGAACAGCTTTTCCCTGTCCCTCTTCTCCATGCCAATGCTGGCTGTACGGATCTCCTCCACGCTCCCCCTAGCACCTTCCCAAATACACAGCGGGATCCCCGTCCAGGAGAGCAGCACAGGGGCTGTCTGAAGAGGCCAGGAAGAGGCAGAAGGGCCCAGTACCTGCCTGGGCTGCTCCCTGCAGCGCCGGCACGCACCCAGGCCTGGTGCCACCCTCTGCACCACTCGGCCAGCTCTGGCTGCTCCTTAACATCCTCACACTGAGGGACTGGGCAGCACAAACTCTGCCCCAGCACACGTTGAACACACGGCATTCGCAAACCCAGCTGCATGTTACAACTGTGGTGGCAGCATGAAGATGATTAATCAAGGCCATTTCAATTAAAAAGCAAACAAACAAACCCCTTCATGGTGCAGATACTCCAGTAAAGTTACCTTCAGAAGCACCTTGACAAAGCAAGGTCGCAGTAGCAGAATGAAAGCTAAATCCGCCGCGCTGCGACTCAGGCTAAGAAAGAGGGAGAGCACCTTAAACTCTGAAGCTGGCACGTGATCAACAAAAGCTGCTTAGCAAATTCCACTGACCCAAACAGAGAACGGAAGGCCTTGTGTGGAAAGTCTGAGTACGCTCCTAAAACTGACAGGCATCTCAAATATATTCTAAGATCTGCACAATCCTTTCCAAGACAGAGCATCCTTCCCTTTCGACACACAACCGAAGCCACTCCCCTAAAAGCCTGTTGATTTTCTTCTTCTGGAATTTCCACCGTTACCAGCATTTCCTTTTGAAACACAGCTGTTGTTTTCCCCCAAAATTTGCATTACAAATGCCAAAAAAAAAAAAAAAAGGAAAGAAAAAAAATTAAAAGACCGCTTCACCCAACCGTACGACACAAACACTGTGCTTTTTCCCCCACCACTGCCGTGCTCCTCGGCAGCACAGCGCGTGCACGTTCTTATAGACACCCCCAGGAGGCAACAGCCACTGGAGCTATTCCTCCACCATCTCCTCACCACGTCCCACGTTCAGCCCCTGCTGACCCTCCAGCTGTTTTCCTCCACTTTTCAAATCGCCGTCACTGCGACTGCTGCATTTCCTGTGCCTGCTGTGCAGAGCCCCCGGCGAGGGGTCTGCTCCGGCAACGATCCTGGCCGAGGCATGCTGGTGGGCTTCTGAGTGGAAACACAGCAAAGAGAACAGGATCCTGAACGCGTTCTGCAGCCAGTGTGAGCCAGGGGAGCCAGCAGGCCGCTGTCTGTGCCTCTGTCTGCAGGACGATTTCTGCTGGCCCGGCTAGCCGGGAGAAGGCAGGAAATCCAAGAAGAGGAGCAGCGGGGTTTCAGCCTCATGACTGCCAACACCATCTAGCACGGATCAGGCCCAGCACGTTACAAGTAATATCCCAAATACTGGGCACAAGCCAGACCTTTAAAACAAGCCAGACAGAGGGGCTGAGGGCAGGCAGGGACGGGGAAGGCGGACCAGGCCCGTGTCCCTGTGCCCTCAGGGAAAGCTGCCAAGGCTGCAGCAATCCTCAGGCTTCTGCCTCGACCTCCATCCACCGCGTCCCGCCCTGAGGAACCACCTCAAAAACGAAACAAGGACATCAGCACTGCCCTGGCTGCACTCCTGCGTGGGAATCTCTCCCGCTTTCCCGGCCCTCGCTTGCTGAGCTCAAGGGAGATGCCGCGAGGCTTTGCAGAGCTGCCGACAGCCCGGCACAAGCTGGGATCAGGGCGAGCCGGGAACCTCTGGGCACGGGCCGGGCAGCAAGCCAGGAAAATACGCTGTCCTGCTCGCCCTGCCCCGCAGGGAGCCGGCAGGCAGCAGGCCTGCTGTGCCCACACGGCACCCACTGCCAGCAGCCCACGGCAAGCGGCAGGAGGTCACCAACCTCGCTTGCCTTCTGGCAAGCAAACCCACCTGCCTGCTGCCCAAAGAGCAGGCTCCAGCGAGCCGCCTCGAGGTGTTTCACCCACACAGAGCTAACCCTACCCAGAAGCAAATGACTTCTTGTTGATCTGACAGCCCGGAGAGGCTCAGACGACTTTTGGATGAGCTGTGTGTAACCTGAGACAGGAAGGGTAGGACCCGCCCGTTCAGTGATAGCTCACCCTGATATCAGCTGAGCTGGAACAGCAAACCACGGTCCTCCGCCTGGGCGAAACATCCCTCCTCCATCCCAGCCCGGCAGGTCAGCGCTGGGGAGCTTTATTTAGCCCCGCCAACACAGGCAGCTCGCTGAGCCCTGCGCTCTCCTCAGGACCAGATGAGAACAGAGAAACATCCAGCCTGATGATAAAGGCATGGCCACCCGCTGCATGGCACGTCTGAAAGGACTGGCCCGACCCAAGCTGTCTTTAAAATATCTTTTATGTTCAAGCAGAACATGGAAAAAAATGGTTCTGGGGTATGAGAAGCCTTCGTGCAGGCTCCACCGGAATGGCTGAAGGACTGCATTCACCTTGGGGAAAGTGCATGAAAAGGCATGGGATCTCCCTCCCTCCAGGGAGCGTACGCCATCCCTACGTCCTGGCAGCCTTGCAGCTCTGAAGAACGGCAGCTCTCTGCCTTCGGGGGTCAGAAAAACACTCAAGTTCATCCTGAGGCGTTGTGGGGCCAAGCTAATACAACCTGAGAACAAGCAGAGACTGGGGAGCAGCTGCAATCACGGCAAGAGGAGCAAAGGACAATGCACGCAGATGTTACTCCTCGAGAGGCAGGGAGAGGACAACCCGTCCCATCCCAGACAGGCCAGGCATTATCCAGAGGCAACAGCAGAAGAGAGCTCTCTTCAACCAGTGTTCTGAGAAGAGCCAACAGAAGCTTGAGGAGGTGGCTCCAAAACCACCTGCGAGGAGACCATGGAAAAGCAGAATGTAAGGAGCACCCCAGGGCCACTGCGGCAAGAACCAGCCACGGTAGGCAGAAGCTACGTGGACGGTTTCTGACTTCTGTGGCTACCCAAGCAACCAAGCCATCATCGAGGGGCTTCATCGTGAGCCACTTATTTAATTTGCTGAGAAATACCAGTGGAAACTTCCTGTCTGGGAAGAGGTCAAGCAGATCCCTATGACAGGAAATAGGAAGCTGCATTAGGGAAAATAAATAAATAAATAAATAAATAAATCCAAGTTTTGGACTCCACACAAGGCCCTGATGAAAGAAACTGGTATGCAAGAGGCACACAGTGCGAAGCCTCACCTGGCACCCTCTGATCTTGGGGGAGGTTCAGCTCCACACAGAGACACAGGGCTTTAAGTGCAGGTAATAAAAACGCCTTCAGTGATGTCTGAGCGTACGTGAGCCAATCACACAATCAGGAAAGCAGAGCAGAGGCCCTTTTGTGCAACCGATTTCCCTAATTTTCAGGGAAAAAAAAATACGTGGGTCACGATGGAAACGAACTAAAAACAAGGTCCCATGGGAACACGAGCATGACAAGCTTTTAAAGCAGCCCTGCATGGGATATGAGGGGCATGCAGGTCTGGTGGCCTCGTACTGAAGAGAGAAGAAAAACAGAGCTCAAAAAACTCTTCTGATTCCTGTCAGTCCCTGGATCTGTAGCTAAACTTCTCCAAGCACAGGTTGAAAGATGACCCCAACTGCAACCTGCAGACACAGGCAACAGACTCTGATCTTCCAGGTCCTTTTGTTCCAGCGGACAAAAAGGAAGAGCAGGAGTCAGCACACAGAAGTTAACGCTTAAAATTCAAGCCGCAAAGACGTCACAGCCACTTGAAAGAGATGCAAGGCAGAAGAAGCAGTGGTGCCCCCAGCTGCCACGCTGCCCCCTTCCTCGTGCTGGCACAACCATCCCCACAGCTGTGGGGTGACCTGCACCGGGATCCAACCAGCAAAGAAAACGGTTTGTTCCAGCCCAAGCTCCATCCCCAGCCCAAAGTCACCACATGGCTCCACAAACACTTGTGCCAGCACAGGGGAAGAGGAAGAGGCAGGAGCAACAAGAGCAGCTGGAGCCAGATGACAGAAATGCTTCTCGAGGCAGTACGGTTTCACGCAATTACGACAACGTGGCCAAAACCTCACATCTGTAGCACTGTCGGAAGCTTAAAGTTATCACAAGGCAGGCGGTGGGTTCTGCAGCTCTTGAAGCTTAAATTATTTTCTGAGAACTGCCCTCAGTGCAGGTGTTGAGTGCAGCAGGAATAAAGTACCACTGCTTCATCAGAGGCAGAGTGAATTTTTGCTGGAGTCACTGAATGGGAAACCAACTCGACAGAAGTGCGAAGCTGCAGGGAGCTCCCAGCCAAGCCTCACACACGGGTAGCTTCCATGAAAGGGTTTCCAAGGGGCCGGCTTCCCCTGCTAGCCTAAGGCCTGCAGCCCTAACAAAGCAATCCCAGCCCAGCGGACTGGGCTGAGGAGCTGCCTTTTCCATCTCCCTGAGCACCCAGCTGACAGAAGGGCGTTCGCAGCTCCACCCAGAGCCCAGACAGGGCCCAGGACAGGAGCAGCGAGCACCCAGCTCCATTCTCTAGAGTAGATCTACAGAGCTATCGACAACCTACCTGGAAACCAGCAAGGGGAACGGCGTGAGCACAAAACATCACCAACAAAGAGGGGGGGGCAGCAGGAAGCTTTCTGGAGTACTTTGGTGTCTTCATCCTGTTTGTGTTTCCCCATGCACACACCCTGCAGCTCCATGCAGACCGCCAGCCTGGCGCCATGTGCGGCAGCCACACTTACAGCTGCTGCATCCCGAGGCTCTGGTCGCAGCCACTTGTCAGGGCACAGACTGATGACGGTACCTGCTCATAGCTCCAGAGACGGTGCATCAAGCACAGAGGCCGAGAACCTGGCACCAAGCAACGCTTCCATTCCTTCGGGAAGCTGGCAGTCATCCTCAGAAGGAGCTGGCTTTTCCCTGGAACCACCAGCAGCTAGCAGACAGCTGATGCATCTCAGCACGCTCACGCAGGAAGCTAGGATACTACTGCTGGTCCGGTGCCGCAGTGAACGTAGCCAGGCTGGATAACAGCTATAATCACATTAACAACTCAAATATTAACAAATCCAGTTATAAACAACAGACTGCCAACAGTGGCAGCGTATCCAGAAGAAGGCTCATCTACACAAGCCTAGTTCTTGCAGCCTTTTCAAAAGCGCCTGCTGGGCGAGCGGTGCCAGTGCCTGGTCTGGGGTCCCCAGCAGCATCAAAGCCGTCGCCTGGGTCTACATTCTTCAGCGTCACTGGAGCTCCTCGCTAACAAAGAAGCAGGAAAGAGTGACCACAGCAACTATTTTAGTACACGTTCAACCCACTGCAAAAATTCACCAGCACTCCAGAAGGGATTGTCCTGGTTTTCATTACTCAAACGGGCGCGCTGCAAATACCGGCTGATCCACGAGTGCCATGGACATAGCCCTCACCTGAAGTATTCAGTAAGGTAGGGTTCAAAAAAGGTTTGGATAGCACAGTCATGATCCCACATTAGAACACAGAAGAAAACAACAAAATCCTAACACTGTATTTTAACAAAGTTTTTTGTTGAAATTCTGCGTTTGTAACTTTTTTTCCTATCAGCTCGCGTATTTGTCACGAGGACTGCAATTCAGGACGCAGAAAGCTAAGAAAAAGGCACCAGTTTGACTCTCAGGGCAGCAGAGAATGCTGCCTCTGGTTACTTTGGGAATAGCTGCTGCCCATGCTCCTTAGTATTACAAGCAGCTAAGTATCACTGTTGTGCTAAATAAGAACGCCTCACTGGCAAATGAGATCAAAACTGCCACAGATGACAACATTTCCTATGGAAAGTTACATAAAAGCACACTGAATAGCAATCTAAAAAAAAAAATCTTAAAGGAAATAACAAACACTACAGCCACCAGAAGACATTCTATATTCAGAAGGGATGGAAGCAGCAGCATCTGAGCGTGCAGGCCAGCTTTCTTTGCACGCCCCTTTGAAATTCACGGCATCTTCACACGGCATCACACACCTGCTTCCTCCAAGGTGCCCACGGTTCTGTTCCCTCAGGTACAAGTTAGAGAGTAGCCTGCATGCACCAGCACTGCCAAAAACAATGAAGCCCAACGGAGATAATTCAAAATATATAAATACACACACACGTTTGAACAGCTAAGGATGCAGAGCAGAGCTGGTTCAGCTAGACCTGCTCCTGTTAAGCATTAGCTGATCTAGCCAGGGACTGACCTGTGGACAGCCTTAGACACAAGCAAGGTACCCTGCCCCTCCGTTGCTCCAGTTTCTGCCCTGGCTGGTGCCTGACGGCTGGCCACAGCACCTTCTCTTGCCTCGCCTCATGGGGAAGCAGTTGCAGGAGGAGCTTGCCCTGCTCTGCAGGTGTGCGCTCATGTATACTGTCATGTGTGCCCAATGCACACTAAGTCATTTATAATACCAATAATCAAAACTCTAACTTGTTTTAAGGGAGAAAAAGTGAAAGGTATTTTTAAATCTAATTTATAAAGTGAGCAAATGGCATGTTCTCTCTCACTGCTCCCTCTGAATTTACAGTCCCACGGCAGAGCGAGGAAGGGCAGGCATGCTCACACCTTTTGGCAAAGCAAATCCCGGACAGCTGTCTTCTGTGGTTGACTTTAAAGTAGTGATCTCTGAATTCAAGCGACAGAGAAACGTACCTGCCATCTGCCGATTGCTACAGGGCAGTAACACCTGAAACATGGAAGCTGTATTCATCCACCCCAGACACCTGAGTCCTCAAGGTCTTACAAATCAAGCTGTTACAACTTTCATGAAGTTAAAGCCAAGCAAAGCACCAGACCTGCAGAACAGTAAAAGCAGCATCCTGTGCAGCTTCAGGATGATCTCATACAGATTGTTCCTTTTACAAGAAAAGCCTTCAAAGCAGGGATTGCTACTGACCAGCGGAGCGAGCGGCTGTCCCTCTCTCAGAGTGGAAACAGGAAGGGGAGGAGGCAGCAAAGGTATCCAGAAAAGGCAAGATCAGACATGTCTTCGTATCTCTTTTCCCCCTGGGAAGCCTTTTGCAACACGCTTCTTAGATCATTGAGAAGAAATTAAATTTCCGGTAATAATCACTGTGTTTTAGAGATGCTCTGATTACTAAGGCAAGGCCTGCTTGTTGCTGAAGGCTCCGGTCTCTTTGAGAACGTACCCGCTGCTCGGGTTTGTATTGCGATAGTTCTAACAGCCTGACAGCACGCACAAGACACCTTCCATTGTGCTTCAAACAAACGGCGCACCCACATAGTTGAAAAGCAAGCCCAAAGGAAATTTCAGCATGCACAAGCCTCACGTCAGTCTGGCATTTACTGTCTCTGCAGCAGCATACAACCAACAAACTTGTCCTACACGGCGCTTGGAGACTGAACGGTTAAGGTTAACGTGAAACAAACTCTCCGCCTTCACCAAGCAGCAGACAGCCACTGTTTGTTATTCAGAAGGATTTGACCAGAGTTTGGATGATGTGTTTGAAAACTCGGCTACTGATTTGCTCCTTGTGGCATCATCCCAACACTCATTAAGGAAAAAAAACCACTTCCTCATTCCTACAGCAGCACTGACTGAAACAGCAAGGATCACAGACTGTGATCTTAAGTGGGCTTCAGCTAGTCCTGGAGAGCAGTTAAAGGAGCAGGACCAAAACCAGAGCAGGCGGTCGGAAACCCCTGAAGTTCAGCTATCAAGGGCACAACCATGTGCGGCCTCGGCACGAACACGACCACCACTGCTCCACGTCAGCGCCACAATCCAGCCTCTCTCTCTGAGAGCTGCCCCAGACCTCCCAATGGCACCATGCAGCCTGTAAGGGGAGGGTTGGCAGTCAAGCCCTGCCCTCCCCTTGTGTGCTCACGCAAGGATCATCCCTTCCTAAATATTTGCTTGCATGGTGGGTGCTGACCTCAGAGGGGAGTTACCGGACACTAACAGCGAGCAGGTCACGATCTCCGTTCAGTTCAACTGGTTCGTCTGCTAGTTCTGAACAAGGCAACAAACAAATTAAATATATATATATAGCCACAACTGGGGAGATGACAACCCACCTGACAGTGGACATTCTCTCCTCCTGTGAAAAAAGCGACCGTCTTCATTCTACCTTGCAGGAGAACGGGGACGTTTTAGCTATGCCCCAGACACAATGGTTCCCACTACACTCAGGTTACCGCTCCCACCGTGCAGTCCGTAGCTGGAGAGGCTGCCACGCTCTCAGCAGAGGATCCAACACAGCTCTGTGCGCTGGCAGGCAATGCGTACATTCCAGGGGGTTCCTAAATCTACAACAAGTACATATCCAGTAGCAGGGAGGCAACCTTACAATAACAGTGCCAGATCTGCACAGTTCCTGTCTGCTTCATTCCAGCTAATGATGACAGAGTCAGACATCGGGCCCAGCATCTCTTCGGCTGAAAGGAAAGGAAACTAATCCGCATCTGAGCTCAGAAAAAAATATGAAGGAACTCATCCTCAGGTTTTAAGTGCTTTTACTGGAATGGGTCATACATTGGCGACAGGCAGGTGGCTGCAGGAACAGGAATTAACAGAAGTGTTGTGTTGGGTCACAGTTAATGCTGGAACCTCTGAGAAGGGTGCATGATCTCCATGGGATGCCAAAGCCTCCAGAGATAACTAAGGAAGAAAGGCAGAAGCCACAAGGGAAGAATATTATCAGAGACTGCTCTGCCAGATAGCAGCTCTTGAGATGCAGATAGAGAAACGTCAGATGTTAGCTCACAGCCAATCCCACTCGGCAGGCAACATCCCCAGCAGCACAGGGGTGCTCTGCCAACCCTTTCCCTGGACGCACTGAATGGAAAACAACTCAGGACTCCTGCTCACGCTGCCCATCTCAGACCTTCAGCACTAACTCGGCTGAGTGTTCACACTGCAGAAAGATCTGATACACTGAATGGAATCAAACCTTTACTAATTATATCTGAGCATGTGGGCTCTGTGCCCAAAATAAACTGTCCTGTCATGCTACACTCAGCAGACCCTGCCTCTTTCAAGGCAACATGCTGGGACTTGCTGGCTACTCTCCGGGGCTGGATTCCAGAGGAACAAGACCAATGATCCCAAAAGGAATTCCTGCTCCTGCTGTGCAGCCTCACTCTGCAGGACTGCTGAAAACGCCCGATAAACCAAACCCAACATCCCCAAATCCTGCGACAAGGCACCAGCCCCTCTGGCCCTGGCCAGGTGCTGAGGCCAGGAGCGCTCGGTGAGGGCCAAGCTAGGGCCTACCCTGCAGAGAGCCAGAGCAAGACGTTCCTCAGCCCTGGGCCAGCCCACGGCTTTCCCCAGAACCTGAAAAGCCAGTTTGTAGGCAAGTCTCTTGCAAATGTATTGCTTAAATTAAAAAAAAAAAAAAAAGGCCTGTCATGGGAAGTCCCAGAGCAGAACTAGTTTTGTGGGAGTTGCTTTTACACCACACAGCTTTAACCTCCTTTCATGGGAACCCACTGAAGCGGGCGCACCGCTGACACACGACCACACAGGAGGGGGACTCAGGACCAAGAGATGGTGGCAAAGCTTGCTCCTCCACCCCAAGCCCAAAATCCCCCTCGGGAGGACGGCCGGGCCCCAGCCCAGGAACGGCCCAGCACAAGGACAGCGGAGACCTAGGTTAGCAGTGGAAGCACTGTGGTAGCCTTGAGGATCTACAGATGAAGCAGCAGGAGGGAGAGGCGATAGCTGTCACTAGGCTGACAGGCTGGAGAGGGGAAAGAAAACTAAAAAAGAGCAGACAGGTTTTCAAGCACACAAGGCCGTTCTGAAAGTCTTTTGAACAATTAAAACATGAGGGAGGCACCTAAGTGCCCATTTGGTTTTTCCAACTATCTCAACGGATCTATCACTATTTATCACCCCTTGCAAACACTGCATGGCTGAGATAGAAGAGCTGGAAGGCAACGTAATTCCACACACTGGAGTGCAGACCCAATTCTCCCAAGACTCTGCTCCCCAGCTTGTCCCAGGTGGGCCCTTTTTACCCCATTTATGGCACAAGGGGAGCTACTTGTCTTTGTATCAGCATTACTGCCGTTAAAACATCGTGCGCCTTCTTCATCCCATGCTTCGTTCAGAAGCGCCTTCAGTTCCCTTCCTTTGGTGTTTGCTGCCTTCTCCCTTCCCATTAAGTGCAGCTCTTTTCCTTTACTGCAGAATGCACAGCTTTCTTCCCAGAGGAAATCAGCAGCCATAGGGACAAAAACAGGAAGAAAAGAACCAGCTTCCTGCTTGCTCCCAGACCCAGGCATCCCTGACCAAGGCAGCACACTCCACCGCCAGGCCAACCTGCAAGAGAACTGGCAGCCAGAACCAAGGAAGGCTCCACTGCCAGCCAAAGTCATCTGTGCCACCACTCACCTCGTGCATTGCATGAAAGAAAAGCACAAGTCAAAATACACGCAAGGGGCCCAACAGTGCAACAGCAGCAACGTGTGTGCGTGCTGCAAGGGGGAAAAGGACCGGTCACTTTCTTAGAAGCCCAAAAGGATGCAGCACTGAGGGTGCAATCCTGCAGAAGTTTTCACAGAATTATGGAATATCCGAGTTTTAGCCGGAATCGCCTTGGGCTGCTGCAGTTCCCCCACTTCAGGCCAGCAGTGCATAGTGTGAAAAGTCAGCTCGGGGACTGGATCCAGAGGAAAACCAACCTTTGCCTATACGGATTACGATCCCCTATCAGCTCACAAGGTGGCTGCCAAACTGCCAGCCTACGGGGACGAACGGGTGGCAACGCGTGGCGGGGCACAGCTGGAAGGGCCCGGAGCTGCGGCGTGGCCCTGGGTCAGCCCCGAACCCGCTCCCTCACCTCCAGCCGAAAGCTCCGGGGTCAGCGGGGGTCCCAACGCCCCCCCTCCGAGGCAGGACCCGCTGCCGGACACCGGCCCCGAGGGCCGGGACCTGTCACCCACCTGCGGCACCGGGACCGGGCGGCCGCCCCGCCACCCCCCTCGGAGCCGGGGCTGCCCGGCGGGCCCCGGCCGCCAGCAGGGGGCTGCCGAGCCGCGGCGGAGGCGGCGGGGCCGCGGTGCGGGACGGAGCCCGCAGCTCACGTGCGCGCCGGGGCAGCGGGGATCCCCCACCCGAGACCCTTCGTTCTCCCCACCCGCACCCGCACGCCGGCCCCTGCCCCGCACTCACCGGGCAGGCGGGGACAAGCGCAGCGGCGGGGCGCTCAGCACCGAGCCGCCGGACTCCGGGCCGCCCCGCTGCGGGCTTAAGGGACCGCCGCAGCCGCCGCAGCCGCCGCCGCCGAGCTCGGCCCGGGCAGGGCTCGGAGACTCCTCCCCCGTGCCAGGGGCCGGCCGGCCGGGCACGCCATTCACAGCCGCGGCATGCAAATGGCCGCTGGGCTCCGAGCCGGCGTCGGAGGCGAACGCCCCGCCGGGGAGCTGCGAGCGCCCGGGGCCGCGGGGCTCATCCCGCCGAGCCGCCGCCTGAGTCACGGCGCAGGAATGCGCCGCGCCGGGCGGAAGCGGCCGGCCCCGGGCCCCCGCCCCAGGCCTCCCCCTTCGCCGGTGAGGGCTGAGCCTGGCGAGGCCCGGCGGGGCTCCTGGGGGTCGGGGCTCTCCGTCCCGTGCCCTCCTCCCCGGCCGCGCGGTGACGGGCTTGCCGGGGGAAAGGCGGTCCCGTTAGCGCCGAGCCTTCGGCGTGCTCCCCCGGAGCGCCCGGCTCCGCCAGCAGCCCCGAAGGAGAGCCCCGAAGCTGGGAGTTTGGTGGCTCCCCGTCCCTCCCAAACATTCCCGTGTTTCCCATCGAGTTCTTCACAGCGTCTCCTCCAGGCACATGGTTATCAACCCTTCCCGAAGCCGTTTCTTTCCTCCCGGCCTCAACGCTTCCCCCTTCTGGATGGCGCACGCCCATCCCAATCGCTCAGCAGTCCTCGCCTTTGTCCTGGGACCGCTGCCCAAACTTTCTCCATCTGGCCCTGTGGTCAGCACGCAGAGGTTCACTAAAGCCCCAGCGGTTGCTCCAGTAGGGCCTGCATCGTGCACGTCCATCTCCAGCTGGACTCAAGCCAGCAGCTGCCCCCAGAGCCCTGCTGACTTCAGCGTGTCTCCTCAGCCGGCGAGCGCATCCAGGTCAGCCCCAGCCAGTCCTCGGCAAGGTGGAGACCAAACTGCATGCATCACCCTGGTTGTCCACAAAGCTCCGTGAAGCTTAACAGGCACAAATTATTTTCAGCTGTTCCTACCACATAAACAAGAGTCCGGTAACAGGAGAGAGAAGGGATGAACTTGCAGGCCCTTCAGCACCTCCCAGAAGGAATGCACTGGAGCCAGCGTGATTCTGACCCACCCCTGCTCTTTCTTAGCCTCCTTCCAACAGTATGTGCGTTTTGCAAGAAAAATAAAGTTCTTACACTGAAACATGATGTATTGCTCCCACAGACAGCACTCCTCACTCCATCCCACGTGCTCAGAGAGTCCCTCAGGGTCTGTGGGGTGGATTTCCCTTAGGCAACTGCAGGCATCTGCACTTACTCGGGTAGACTCTATCCTCTTGGTCAAGAATACGCTCTCCTTGCTCCCGTTGCCAGCCAGGATGTTCCTCTTTCACTGCACTGAGTCGTATCAGCCTAAAATACATTGATAAAAAGTGACTTAGTGCCAGCTTCTGACAGCAACGTCCAGCCTGTGATCGTGACATGGGATGTGTCCATAGGATGTGCAGGCACTGGCACGGGCTCCCCAGGGCAGCGTCATGGCACTGAGCCTGCTGGAGTTTGAGAAGTGTTTGGACAATGCTCTGAGAGACAGGGTTTGTTTTTTGGGTGGTCCTGTGTGGATCCAAGGGTTGGACTTGATCTTTGTGGGTCCTTGTGGGATATTCCATGATTCTATGATAGGAGCCCTGCTGAGGGAGGTGGGGGGTTGGTAGGTATGGGTCACAGGGCCAGTAATGTGGCTCATGACCTCTTTTCTTTGCAAGCTCTCAAAGATTTCATCCCACAGAAATGTAGAAAGTGACTCAGTCTGGTGCCAGCTGCCAAACAGCCTCCGTCTCTTCACTTCTGTCCTGTCTGCAGCATTGCCAAATGGGTCCCATTGGTAGCTCGTTGGCCGTGGTGCGGGGCAGAGTCTCTACCAAGATGCTCTTGAGCACAAGCTGGTGTACTGCTGCCTTTTGGAACTGATGGGAGGTTTGTAGGCTGTAGGGAGTAGAGCCAAGCACCAGCCACCAGTCCTGGTCCCGAGCCAGTCCCGAGCAGGGAACACTTCTGTTCAAAACATGGCCTCTGAGAACCAGCTGACGGACAGTTATCTTTTGGCGCTTGTTATGTTTAACAGGAACATGTGATTACATCAAATTGCCTCGTTCTTCTCTGCTGGAAGCTGGAGTTTCCTCCCTTCTGCTTGAAATCCATGAGAAACAAGATGTGGTCAAGACCCAGTGCAGTAGATACCCACCCCTGTGAAGCACAGAAGTTTTACTGCCGCAGCTCACTCTCACTGCTCCCTCCAAGCTGGGCCAGCTGCACGCTTGCCCAGGCACTCGCTGGTCTGCACCAGCCAGAAGTGTGGGCAGCACAGAACGGTGCTCCTTCAGCACCTCATCTTCATCAGCACCCCACGCTTCTCCCTCCCGTGCACGTTTGTATGCAATGCTGATTGGAACACTTATCCCGTGTAAGCAGGCATTGAATCTGCCAGCACTGACAGTCTTAAGAGCCTGAGCTGTCCGGCTATGTGGCATTAGCGCAGCCTGCCTCGGGAATGCAAAACACAAAAGCCAATTTTCCTTCGATTCTGTGCCAGCAAAGTGGTCCTTTCCTTCCCTGCCTCCCAGCGCTGGTCCTGCGGTCCTGGCCTGTCCCCCCTGTTCACTCCAGTCACACTGAGAACCTGGGTGCTGATTTTTACCAGCTTTTTGATGCAGCTGTAAAACAGTATTTTTATGTTGTCCAAGGTAAGTTTCAGGTGGGTGCATGGGCTGGTTGGACGTGCCAGATTGTCTAGTGCCAACACAAAAGTCATGGCCCCTCTTTTGTTTGGCACACCAGGGAGCTACACAGTGCTCTGAGCCAGCACAGCCCCTTTTCCTTTACCTTCTTTCAGCTTGCATGCATTGCCTAACAGTTATGTGAGGACAGCTGGGACACACCAGGAGCACAGAGATCTATTTTTATCTGTATTGCTTGTAATCTAGACAGATGGTTTGTTTTTGACCTGCTTTGTTCAGGGTTTAGGCCAGAAAAGTGTCCTAGTATACGGCAACCACAGCTGAGAGCATCGCATTGCAGCCTTCACAGGGAAAACAGCTTCCCTCGCCTCCTGGAGATGGACTGGCTTTGCAGTGCCTCCTGTGCTCACACGGAGCAGCAGCACAGCCCTAGCAGCTGTTCTAGGAAAGAGGTCCAGAAAGGCCTGTTTTCTCCTGGGGAGGATTAATAACAAGGAAACCTAAGCAAAATCCCAGGGGCTTTCAAATGTAGGTGGCCTGTCCAGGAGCCAGAGAGGAAACTGCCAGGAGGTTGAGGATGGGGGTTCCCCTTGGGGAATGCATTTCCATGGTGGTTTCCAGTCACCTGCAACCCCTCATCAGGGAACTAAGCAGGTTCCTGGGACCACCTGCAAGTCAGGCTGTCACCCCGAGACAGGAGGGGTGTCGTGCTCTTGTGCCCTAAGCACTGGGAAGCTCCTATGGCCAGAAGTGGGGTTGGTGCTGTCCGTAACTTGTTTGGCTCACACCAGAACTACTTCACATCACAGACATGTCAGCGAGTCCGTGTGGGGCATGGGTGTAGGACTAGGGACAAAAAACAGTTCACTCTGGAGACAAGGCAGGAGGGGAGCCAAAATGCTGAGGATCTGGGAAGCTGGTGGTCCCCCAGACTGCGTATAGCCACAGGAGCTGCTGCCCAGCAGGAGCATGAGGAAATCACACCAAATCTCAATCCATTCATTTCCTGCCCAAATTAATTGCAACTGGTTTCTAGCTCTGGTTGCAGGGAATTGTGTGTGTTTTCAGTGGCAGGAGGAGGTGGAGGAGTGGAAGTATCAAAAAACTAAGATTTCATTGCCAGCCCTTACACACATTTTTATGTCATACTGTATTTCACCCAGAAAATACATTCATGTCAAAATGGTATTTTTTGTGTTGGTAAACCATTGGGGGAATTGGAAAAAATAAATAAAAATAAAAGTATAAAAGGGGGGAAAAAAAGTGTGAAGAACACTATTATTTCCAAAATATTGAAATATTTAGGAAATGTCACTTAACAAAATAGCTTCTGTCCCCCCAGTTCACTCCAACAACAACAAAAAGTTTTAAAATCTCTATATACAGATATGATACACACATATATATGTTTCATATGAAAGGAATAAAAACATCATGGAAGAAGTAAGATGAAACCCCCAAAATATCTGTTATATAGCATGAAAGACTCTTACAATTTTCAAATCCACTCTTGGCAAGAGACTAAATAACATTGCTTCAGAATTTCAAAACTAGACAGATTTATTGCCAAGAGGCACACAAGGGCTCTTATAAAGCCGTCAAATATGGAGCATTCTTGAGCCTGTGATCAAACCTTGCCATCAGAGTGCAGGAACATAAGAGTCCAAATTCAAATTGCACAAATTACCTTTTAGCTGGTGATTCTGGAGTGCTCTACATTTTAAATGGTGACTTTCCTGTATGGAGGCAATATAATGCTGAGGGGAGAGCAATTGGTGTCCTGTTCCTGAAGGACAAGAGCAGGAAGCTCAGCCTGGTGGAAAGCAGGCAAGGGGAAAAGGCACAATCTGAATGCTGAAAGTGTTTCTACAGAGGGTATTTTCTGAGAGCTGGATCATCACTGGCTTGAGCACTGACCAGTAGTCTGGCAAGGGCCAAAAGGTGGAGATACATCTAGAAGGTATACAAAGGATTGGTTTGGAGAAGAGCTCCTACCTTGTACATTAACAGCTTTCTATCGAGGAACGAATGACAGGGACTCCTTGCAGACCTGGGGAGAAAATACAATGGAAAAAACAGTCATGGGTTGAGACAAGGACAGGGAGATCACTCACTAATTACCACCATGGACAAAACAGACTTAGATTTGGAGATTAATATAATTAATTGCCTATTGATAACAGACTAGAGCAGTGAGAACTAAAAGCAAACTAAAACCACTTTCTTCCCATCAACCCCCTACTACCTCCTCCCACCGAGCAGCACAGAGGAATGGGGAATGGGGGCTGCAGTCAGTCCCTAAAGACTCGTCCCTGCTGCTCCTTCACGGTCACTCGCTGCCCTTGCTCCTGTGTGGGTCCCTCCCATGGGGTGCCATCCTTCCCGAAATGATTCTGCATGGGCTGCCCACAGGCAGCAGCTCTTCAAGAACTGCTCCAGTCATGGGTCCGTACCACGAGGTCCATCCATCAGGAGCAAACTGCTCCAGCACGGGTCCCCCATGGGCAGCAGCTCCTGAGCATCACGAAAAGGGACTCAAACGCAGCAACCTCCACATCTCACAACTTCCAAGACTAAAAAAGGGAAATTAATTTAAAGAGAGACAGAGACTTCCAATTCAGTTACTTACAAATAAGCTGAAAGAAATCATAAAAGAGATGAGGAATTTTGTTTGGTTTGTCAGAAATAAACTACATTTTTTTGAAGAAAGAACAATGATATGCTATCTTCCTGTAAAAATATGAACTCAGTGGTTGGAGAATTTGTTTACTGACAACAGTCTTGTAAAGAACTTGCTCAACTAAAATGACAGGGCTTTGTGTAAACCCAATAAATCTTTAAAGAAATCTTGACAAATAGTTTTGGCATAGGCAACTTAGAGACAAAATAGAAGGCTGGAATTTCAAAGTAAAATCTGGTCTCCCTGTTTCATTAGCATAGTTTAGATCCACCCTCCATCAACAAATAAATTAACCATGTCGATGTTTAGCAAGAAATGCTGTAGTTATATTTAAGGAACAATAATATGTAAAATAAATACTATTTCAAACAATCTAATTTCATGGGTTTTGGTCTAAACTATTGTCCCCGTGCTTCCCAGCCAGTGAGAAAAGGTACAATTGGAAAGGTAGCTCCCTTTCCTGGTCTGTCACTGCTTTATTGGTTTGGTCCTTCTGTGCTAATCCTCATTTTTTAGGTTGCAACAGGAGCTAATGAAAAGGAGGGGGTTACCAGCCTCCGAAGTTGCCATTTCTTCACAAATCCAAAGGATCTGAACTGGACACCGAGATGCATGTACACCAAAACACTGGAGCTATGCAAACAGGAAGGAGTATTTGTAATTAACCCCTATCAACAGTGAGCCTACAAAACATGCTGAGCTGTAAATAGAACCTCGTTTTCCAGCAGACTTTTTGGTGGAGGAACTGAAGAAGCTGTTGCCAACCTTAAATAAGGAGGTGGTGGAGCTGTCTCTGTCTTTCCAGACCTTTCACATGACATGGTAAAAAGACGAAGTTGCCATCAAAGTTTACAACCAGTTTTCTGTTTCTTTTTATTATAAGATGCCAAACCAGGAGAAGGCAAATAAAGAATAAGAATTGTTAAACTCGAAAAGAAAGCAACTGAGCTGAGCATAAATCTTGACTCCCACCCAAGACCTTTGCATGTATTACATTTTATTATAAGCATTTATTACAAAAAGTCTTGACTTGGAGCAAATGATCCCAGTAGTTTAGCACAAGCCAGCTTGTTTTTCCCTTCCAAAAATACTGGCACATGAAGCATTTTGAAATCATATGGAGCTTTCTCCTGCTTCAGGACTTGTGAAGTCCCAAAGCCGGTGTTTCAGAAAATTCCCAAGTCGCTGTTTGGAAAACTTTGGGCGTATATGAGGAATTGAATGTCTTCTCAGAGCCTAGGCTAAAGCAGATTGTCTGGCCCAGAGGCATCTTTCCCTCTTTAACTGGACATGACAATTGCACCAGTGAATATGGTCAAAGCTTTGATTAGGCAGAAAACCAAAAAATTAGGCCAAGCTCCTGCAGGATTTGGAAAAAGAAAACGTCTTCATTTCAGGTTGCTACAAAGCCCCTGGATGTCAAGTTGTCCAAAAAGGAAAGGACTGCACAAAATATCTTAGTCTTTCAAAAAACCACCCCAAAACACAAATGTTTCAACAGAACCCATTTTTAATGTAACATACAGAAACAGCTCAAAGACCGGGTAGAGAATTGTGTCAGAAAAAGGAAAAACCTTCCAAACTAATCACTTGCAAAATCTCTCAGAGCCCTGTGGAGGAGACGGGGAGGCGTTTCACTGGACTCCCCACAGAATCACCACAGGGCACGCTCGATCATCTGGGAAAAGGCAGATCTGGAACTTCACTGCCCCAGCCTGACTCTTCCAGGAGCAGACGGGCTGCAGCAAGAGGCACCTCCAGGACGGGCCCATTGCCGGGCTGCGCATCTCCTGACACTGGGGCCTTTCCTGGGCTCTGGTGTCCACTACTGGGATGGCAGCCCTTGGTGCCAGCAAGAGAAAGAAGCTGCTCACTGTCTCATTCCTATTCTCCCCTGAATAAAGCCTTGCAGGAAAGGGAAGGGATCATTTCATTTCTTAAAGGGCAGCTGAATCCCCTCTAAATGGCCACATTCTTGTCCTGCTTGCAGAGTGCGGCCGGTGCCAAACTCGGTCACAAAGGCGTATTCACGGCTTTTTCCGTCCTACACATTCAGGAGTTGAAAGCCAGTTTGGTACAAACTCTCCAAAATGACTTATTCAGCAGCTGCTCGCC
This sequence comes from Nettapus auritus, assembly GCA_011076525.1. Lineage (NCBI taxonomy): Eukaryota > Metazoa > Chordata > Aves > Anseriformes > Anatidae > Nettapus > Nettapus auritus. The sequence continues at coordinate 10,839,100 of CM021778.1, forward strand.
AGCTTCCTGTTTGCAGAGCGGCAGGGCTGGAGCCAGGGCACGAGCCCATGCACTGCGCAGGCTGCCAGGGGAGACCCCGCTCCGCCGGCAGTCCTCGGGGCAGGGAGCCTGCCACCAGCACTGGTGGGGCTTGGTTTGGGCAAAGGCCCCATCACCAGGCCGGCCTTTTCACCTCCGCTTTTGGTTTCATCACCAAATTTGCTCTTTCCTGAGGTTGCTGCTCCCTGGGCCGTGTTCCAGCTGTAATGAGGATCTTTTCAGCAGTAAATAATTCCTGCTGTCTCCAAGGGAATGGAGCAAATACTCAGCCTCAAGCTACTGAGCACTGAGGGCAGCCAGCTCCTACCCCTGCCAACAGCCTTGGAAGTGATTATCCTCCCTGGGATCAAGAGACTGAATGTCTTGTCTAAAAAACTACAGGAAGACATTGGAGGAACAGCGACAAAGCTATCCCTTAGCTCTTGGTTTCATTTATAGCAGGGAGGTCTGGCAAAATGAACTCCTCAAAATGAAAAGTCTCCACTTGACACAATGCCACCTTTGCACTGTCTCCTCTCCTCTACGCTCTCAGCTCCATAACACGACACTTTGGGGAAGTGTAGGAAACACCAGGCCGTAAGTCCAGGTGCTTTTCAGCTACGAGCTGAGCTCCCATGAGTGGTTTGGGATGGCAGGGTGACTCTGCAGGGGACATCATTGGCTTACCAAGGAGGAGAAACCCCCAGGTCTGTACAAGGGAGGCGAATAGCTCACAGGAAACCCACGTCTGCTGTGTGTCAGTGGTGGCTCCTGTTAGCAGGGGCAGGTAATAAGAATGTTTTCTCAAGGGCAGCCTTGGGTTATGTGGTTTCTTCACCATCTGTGGCTTTAGCATGACTGCCAGCAGCACGGTTTCTCCTCTCAGCCTCCTACACGGCCTTTTGCTGGAAAACGCCTGCGTGGTGTCTGCAATCCCTGCAGCCACACTTGCTGCTCAGGTTACAAGAGGGAACCGAGAGCATCTTCACGTCCACAGATGTCCCTGGTTAAGTGACTCGCCTCATACAAGAGACAGCCTTCCCAAGAGCATGCCACAGCCGATGGAAAAGGATCCTTTTGCTGCCAGATATTTCTTCTACACTACCACCGTCATTTCACCTCACTCCTTGTAACTGAGCAAGCTCACGGCCACCAGGAGGATGGCATGAAACAGCAAGATTTCACGCCGGTGGGCCCACGCTCTTTCACAGTTGCACACACCATAGTGGAGGCTCAGGCTGTCCTCAGATGGAATTACTTAATCAGCAGCCTGCTGCTATGCTGACTACAAAAGCCGGTATAATGATGGCACAGATGATCGTTTGTTGCAGGCCCATGGTAAATGAGCTCCTCTGTGGTTCCCTGGCAGTAAGGGACCCTTCCCGTGCACTACGTGTTTGCTCTTTCAGCTGTGGTCATTTGTAAATGAAGAAAAGTGGTCGCATCTCACCCTGGCTGTGGGCCACGTGCATTGCCCCATTGCCCTCACCATATATAAATTAGAGACCTCTAAATGTCAAGCACGGGAAGCCAAATGTTTGGCACCTTTCTGCATTTAGGGTAAAGACATGAACGATTTCCCCACGTAATTGGGTTGTATGGTTACTGTGGCACCATGAGAAAGAGGTGACATGGAGGAATACCGAGCTTCCTAATGGCCATGGGAAGGTCTCAGGGAGTTTGGCCATGAATTAAACAAGAGTCTGCAATGAATTCTTAGCTGCTGTAAGTATCTCCTGCATATGTATGCAATTACACATGGTCAGAGAGCCAGCAGCAGAGCAGTGAACTGAAAAGTCAGTCCTTGATCTAAAAGCTGGAGGAATCATGAGATCCTCACAGGGTAAGTCAGCCTGGTGAGTCAAACCATCTCTTCTAGATTTAAAATTTGTGATTGTATCACACATATGCTAGGGCAGCCCCTAGTTGTGCAGAATTAGCAGAGAATTATGCCTGAAGAGGAGGGTCTGGGGAAACAGTTCCATGAAACATAAGGAAGGAGGACCCTTGAGGAGCATTTTTTCAGGGCCGTGGATGGTGCTCTCTGTCCTCCTGCAACTCCTGCTCACACCTTCCCTTAAAGAGCTTCCACCCTGGGAACTCTTTTCCAGGCTGAACAGGCCAAGTGACCTCAGCCGCTCCTCATACATCTTCCCCTCTGGGCCTTTCACCATCTTTGTAGCCCTTCTCTGGACACTCCAACAGTTTCATGTCCTTTTTGTACTGTGGTGCCCAGAACTGCACACAGTACTTGAGGAGAGGCAGCACCAGCACCGAGTAGAGCGGGACAATCCCTTCCCTTGCCCGACTAGTGATGCTGTGCTTGATGCACCCCAGGATACGGTTGGCCCTCCTGGCTGCCAGGGCACACCGCTGGCTCATATTCAGCTTGCTACAACCACAACCCCCAGATCCCTCTCTGCAGGGCTGCTCTGCAGCGTCCCATCACCCAGTCTGTACGTATCGCCAGGGTTGCCCCATCCCAGGTGCAGAACCCAGCACTAGCTCTTGTTAAACTCCATGCAGTTGGATCCTAAGCTACAGGGACAGAGCTCCCTGACCACAGCTCCAGCACAAGGCAGCTCCTCAGGCTGCGTGCTGAGCTGAGATTAGCTGTGTGCAACTTACGCACTGACCACGTATAACCACTGGCTCATGGCCGTGCTACGTGCAAGGACTGCTGGTGCTGATTCTACATGGATATTTCCAAGGAAAAATGCTTCTGTCTCAAAAGGAAACAATGTACATTCTCAGTGATCCTTGGACCAGAAACAAACACATTTCCCCAGAAGTGTAGGAAGGACAGGAGGGTCCAGCACAGCACCAGACCCAGTATGCCCTTGGTACTGAGGAGCAGGGAAAGTGGAGAAATGTGAGATGTGGTGCTGCTGAGGCCCAGCAATCAAGGTCTCATGTATTTCTGTAGCACATAATCACACCAACAGAGCCAGCTCCTTTGGTACACAGCAGGTGAGTGCTGTTGAAAACGAGGGCAGTTTTCCATGGCATGTTATATATTCTTACAGCCACTGATTCAGCTAGAAGGATGTTCTGCCCCGGGGCTGGGCAATTACAAATTTAGCAGCTAGAGTTATCCGTCCGTTAAGTGTCTCTGGGGTAACCTTTTTCATTGCATCTGGGAAGAGCCCAAACAGGAAATCTCAGGTAGAAGTGGGAAACAAAACCTCCTAATTTGAGTCATCAGTCATACGGTAAAGTTAGGAGAGGAGTCAGCCTTAGTACAAAGGAGCTTGTCTCTGGCAGGGCTTCTAGAAATAGAAGCAGCAATTTCCAGTTTCCTGGAAATCTTGCATTTGAGCTTGTTCTTAATTGTCCTGCTGGAAAAGGAATACAATCTGACCTACTTTTGAGCAAAAGAGCAATTGGAATCAAGCTCCCGAAATAGGCCTGGACATAGATGCTTCCTTGGTGCCCACTGAAGCTGGTTGTTCGCAGTGAGAAAATGCTTCCGTGGAAGAATTTCAAAGAAAGAGTTTCTGTCAACTGAGCTTCAAATAAAATTATTGTTGTTTGGGGTTAACGAGTCCATCTTAATATTGAAAGGCAGTTGTGTTTTCTGCCTAGAGCTTGTTTTGTCTTTTTTTTTTTTTTTTTTTTTTTTTTTAATAATAACCCTGGTAACCAAACTGATGAGAAGCCACTGCTCAAAGTGAAGTCAGAGCCTGAAATCAGCCCTCACAAACAGTTGTGTTGCTGGCCTTTTGAAAACAACTCTTTTCAGATGTGTGATTGGGAACTTGCCAGGCCACTCCAGATATTTCCCCAGAGGTCCAGATGGTACCAGAAGACATGGAAAACAAAATATGTCATTCTTAAGTAAGCCTTGCTGTAAAATGCTGTCATTGTACTGGTGTATTTTGAGTACATGACCCTTAGACTTAGAGTCCTTTGCAAACAGAGGGTGTCGTGCTAAGCAGGAGGGATTTGTGTGGGGTTGCATGTGTCCATGAGACCGAACACAGCCCAGCGAGCCGGGTACTCAGGCAGTCCAGTCCCACTGCAGGAGGTGAAAAGCATCATCCAAACCATCACCTGTAACAGCTGAAGCATTGTTATAAAGAAAATCCAAGCAGCCACATAGCAGAGGGAGAGCCTTAGGAGAATCCCTCAGAGCCCCTGCCTCAGTCCCTCCGCAGGGTAACGCTGAGAGCTGCTCCGTAAGCAGAAGGACTTGAAATCTGCTTTGGGTGAGGAACTCCAAAGAAGGGAGTTTGGAAAAAGTTGCCGTTCAGTTTCACAATGAGGACCAGATTTTCAAGAATTCCTACTGAAAGGAAATTTCAACACATTTAGAAATTAATTTTGGAAAAGAGAAATATTTCCATCCATTTGCAGGAGGGAGGCAATACACGTCCCGCACAGCCCACCATCCCCACCACGGCTTTGAGCACCAGGGGCTTTACAATGTACCTGGGGGACAAGGGGTCCTGGCCAGCTGAGGATACCGCCCGGTGTGTCTGGGCAAAGCCATGGTAAGCCTGGCTTTTGGCAAGCTTCAAGCGGAAAAGTTACTCCTCAGCCCCTCCATCCTCCCCAACAAAATGTTCCAGAGCCCCTCAGGACAACTTGTCAGGATTCAGCAGGGCTTCAGGAGCCAAGCGTGGAGCAGAGGGGTGCCCAGTGGTGCCAGCAGCCCTTCCAGGCTCATCACCTGCAGCAAGCCCAGCGTGCTGAGGAGGAGCATGGCCCCTGGCTGCTGTGTGGGACGGCCTGGGCTGCTCTGCACCTGCCAGAGCAGCGGAGATGGGGCCTGACTCATCTCCCCCTGCAGCTTCAAGTGGGGATGCCGGGCAGCCCACAGGCCGCTGCCAGGCCTCGTGCCCCGCTGTAACCCCCAGGAATGCTTCTTGGGCTAATGATAGCCCTATGGCATCTCACGGCCCACCAGATTGCTGCGTGCTGCTACTTGCAAAACACTATTTCTGGCACCGTTGCCATCCTAAAACCCAAACCATAATGCTGGAGTATGCCCACTTCCCAGAAATTCCAGCGGCTGATGAGATGGGATTTTTCTCACACACCCACACAGGAACTTAGAAAATGAAAAGCTAAATACAAATGTAGAAGCTGTTGGTAGGGGTTACTTAGGCCTAGTCACTTGGAGAAGCTCCTTTGTCCTAAGACATTAAATGCTCTCTATTTTTTTCCTGCCTCTCTGATGGAAGCTTCTCCCCAGATGCTGGAGGTCTCGTTTGGCACACGTTGGTAGAGAAGGATCTGGTCACTGAGCCGAAATGTGTCTGCCATGTTGAGAGGAGGACAGCTCGTTGGGAAAGTGAGGAATCTGACTTTCCCCAGGGATTATTCTAATTAGACACTGGCTATTTTTAACCCATATCATATGTTGGAAATACAACTTTAAAACCACACTGGAGCGGCCAAGCTAAATGCTGTAATAACCTTGAAAATAGGTTTAGTGAATTTAATGGCTAACAATAACATTTCTAGCCATAATGCTAAACCAGAGGGACTAACTGCCTCACTTCTTGGCACAAGCTGGAAACCAGACGGCTCGGGAAAGAATCTGCAGCACCTGACAGAAGCTCGTGGCTTTCTTAGCCTGTTTAGCAGAAGCCCTGTCACAGGCCACTGCGAAGGATGGGTGAATGAAGTCGCTCAGATACACACTGTCAAATCCTAGAAACAAATTATGTTTACAGCAGCTTCTATATTCATGAATATCCCTACAGCATGTCTCATAAATTAGCCAGCAAACCAGTGATTATGGCTAATGGGAAGGAGGCCAGTGGCTTAGTGCCCAGAGTAGCACGGGAATCCTGGGCTCCTTCTCAACTTGCTCTGGGACCAGGAAGGAGCAGGGGTGCGTCCTCGCTGACCGCCGTCCCTCTGTGCCACGGTGCTGAGCAGCTCAGCGAGCCCACCCCCCGTGGGCCTGCAGCCACACCACGCCGCTGGGCTTGATCCAAGTTTATTTTTCCTGTGCCGTGTAGTAGGACCCTGTACCAGGACCCTGCTGCCTGAGCTATATAGACTCTGAAGCTGAGGTCTGGCAAAAGCTCTGGGAGAAAAAAATCCCTCCTTGTTCCTAAAATAGCACACCTCTTGTACAGCAGCTTAATCTGGCAGCTCTTCAGTTACATGAGCACAGATTTGGAAGGATCAGGGTTAAATTTAGCTCCAAATATTTGTGGAATTTGAGCTTTTTTTTTATAGCTGTAGAATTCCTGCTTGTTTTAAAACCTTCACACTGTCCCCAGGGGCCTTACCCTGCGCCCCGCCCAGCCCCCTTTCACATGGGGGTCTGGTCCTTCCAGGGGCTTAGAGATGCTCATCCACTGCAGGCAGCTGAGTGCTGAAGCCACACCAGATGAAGACCTGTGTCCAGCCTGTGCCAGCAGATGTATGTCCTGGACAAAGCTGCAGGAACGTGCCTGTTCTGCTCCCACAGGGCACCCGGGTTTGCCAGCACAGCCTGGGAAGAGAGGCTTCTTTCCAGGCAGGGTGTAGGCAGAGGCAGCTGGGGTGGCTCCTCTCTGGCTTGCACCTCCCACAGCAGGAGATGGTTCAGGTCCCGGCTCCCTGTGGTGCAGGTCTGCACAGAAATGTCATCCTCAGACATCCTGGCTTTGTCAGCCCTTATCCACGTGTGTCTTGCTCAGCAATACTTTAGCTGCCTTCCTACAGGGCAACAACCAGGCCTAGTCCAGGCCACCAGCTGGAGATTTAGTCAGCTCCCAATCTCAGCTGCCACTGAGGCTTTATCCTGACAAATTCTCTAAGATTGTCCAGGTCTAAGCAAATTTACTTCACCTTGAGCACAGCCGTCTGCAGAAAACTTTGTTGTTTTTTATTTTTTTGTTGTCCAGACAAGTTACCCTCATTCACGTAGGGTAACACTCTCTTTCGAGGAGCATGACAGGCTTTGATCTCAGGGCTGTACGAGAGGTGATCGCACAGCCGTTTGGCCTGGGGTGCACATTTTCCATCACCCTCTTAGAAAACATCTGCGAGCTAATCCAAGACACACACCTGGAGTGGCCCCATCCCCATCCCTGACCTGCTGTGTGCATGGCTCACAGGGGTCTCTGACGTGAGGGAATTTTCCCACACATCACAATGAGGATCAAGAAATTTTGACACACTGGGATGATTAAAGACAACATTTGGAGTTTTCTTTTTTGTTGTTGATTGATTGATTGATTTGCTTAGTTTGCTGTGGTCTGCAATGCAGTGCCACTTCAGTATCTGTCCTGAGTGTTGGAAACATGGATCCTGGGGGCTCCACCTCCACCCCAGAGACAACTGTGTACAATGCTGCTCAGTTTCTCTAATCCCCCAGGTTTTTGGCTCCTGTAACCCACCATGCCAATGTCAGTAGCCCTGAAACTACCTTGACCTTCCTCCCAGCAGTCCCCAGACCAGTTTGCATTGTTTCCATTTCTAGAGGCCACCTGTTGCGAGTACGGTTCCTCCTGGCAGCAGAGACCCAGGAGCCAAAGTCAGAGGCTGAAGCTAGTCCCTGGGAGCACCTCGCCGTGCCACGGGAGACGATCCCTCTTGAACCACGGGAGTGCACTGACATGGGAGTTCAGCTTCTCTTGTTCCTGCATGCACCCAGTCCCGGCTACATGCATTATCCCAAAATAGTAGGAGCAGCCATGTGCACGGCCTTCTCCTGGGAAAGGGCAGACATACAGCATGCTGCAGGGGCACAGGGCAGGACAGAGGAGTTACTCATAGAAGCATTTCCTTTCTCATGATCACTTGGTTTGTCTTTGATTAGAAGAGTTTTTTTGTTGTAGGTTTATTTATTTATTTATTTTTAACTTCAACTAGTCGGACTGAGAAAACAGTTTGGCAATGCTTCTAGCCATCCTGCTAACTGCTTCATTAAAAGGGTTTTGAGGGTTGATCTAACCCACAGAAACTGTTCCTGAGACAGCACTGACACCAAAAATGGATTCTACAGCATTTAAATTCCAACTCTCTTAGTTGAAAAAATAAAAATAAAATAAAAATCAATTCCGACAGTAATTGAATTGTGATGAATTTAGTGATGCTTATGTGAGATGTGTAAACAGTACATGTAAATAACACTGGCTATTTGGCTGCAGGTCGCTGTAGCACACGTCAAGCTGTTCTGCTTCCCCTAACACTCGTCATCACACACGCCATTCCAGCCGGCTTGTCCTCAGTCTTTTTCTCCAGTTTGAACCTAACATATGGAGAAGCAATGTTGTAGAAATGCTGTACATCAGAAGGCCACATATCAGATGTGCTGTGGAAAATAAAATGTAGTAACAGAACAAAAATAATGCACTTTCAGATGCAAGTCCATAGGTGATACAGCTCCTCTCGATGGTTTCTTAGTGAAAAAAACAGACAAGCAACCTTGCTATACCGAGCCCCCCAGCAGGATGTGGCAAATTGTCAGAGGGTTTCCAAAAATAGGGGCTTTTTGCAATCTGACTCCCCCCTGGTTAGCCAGCATCTCTCCAGTGCCCCTCCACTCCCACATGCTTGGTAAGCAACGCCAGTCCTCTCCTGTCTTTTCATCCTTCAAAGCCGTTTCTGCCAAGGCAAAAGTACTGCTGAAATCAGAGGTCACCTCCTTCTGTCATGATCTGGGGCTTAGAGGGCTCAGTTCATGCCTCTGCTTGGAAGCAGGCCCTGATGCCACCAGAACATGATCCCACTGTCCCTGGCTGTGGGTCTGCCAGCAGCTGCACTTGCTGCTGGGCTGCATGGCAGAACAGCTCCGAGCCAGGTTACAGTCAGTGGAGAATTAGGCAGGGTAATGTACGTCCAGAGCCTGGGGTTTGATCTCTTGGCTTGCACAGCAGCAGCACAGTGCAGAAAACAGGGCATGGTGGTTACTTTCCTTGCTCCTTGTGCTCAGTGAGACTTGTAAAGCACAGAAGTATTGATTAGAAGTGACCTCGGAGGTGTCTAGCCCAGTCTTCTGCAAGAGCAGTACAGTCACCAACATTAGGTCAAGGCACCTGTGGTTTTGCCCAGTGAAGTCTCGAAACCTTCCAAGGGTGGGAAAAAAGCTCATTCACTGGTCCAACCCAAACCAAATGCTGTTAGGCAGATGCTATCCTTTTAAATGTTTAATTACTGTGCCAAAGGCTGTATCTTTGATCAGTGGTTAGTTGCAGAGCAACCTGCTGCAAGTGATGAGAGTGCAAGATTCTGGCCTTCAGCGTATACCAAGGCAACACATTCACGGTCGCTGTTTGAGAGCCACTGCTCAGAGACGGTGCTGTAGGCAAAGAGGAGCACCGAGGGGCAGGGCAGATGGGGTTTTCATCTGCGGGGTTCTCATGCAATCATAGAATGGCTGAGGTTGGAAAGGACATGTATGTCAGCTGGTGTGACCTCCTGCTCTGAGCAGAGCTGGCTGCAAGCTCGTGAGAGCCCTGTCCCGCTGAATTCCACAAGTCTCCAAAGGCGAAGGTCCCATCACCTCTCTCGGTACTGTTCTGGGACTGCACCATTATCATGGTGCATGGGACTCAGAGCTTCCCTGGTCACTGCCTGTGGCCTCCTGCCCTTCCAGGGTCTTTGTAACCCCCAGCAACAGCATAAGGTGCAATCTGACATGAGGAGGAACTCTCGCAGGAGACCAAAAAAGAAACCCCCAAGCCCCCATCCTGGTCACTTTCTTTACACAAGGAGCAATCCTGACTTACTCCAAATATCTATGGTTATCCTATATCACTACAAATTTGTGAAGACTAGAACTGGCTAACCCACAATCCCATTGAAGACACAACTGCAACTTTTATTTGAAGTTTTAAATACCGCAGCCCACAAAATGGAGCAAGACACAGCTTGTGCTGCACCCTCCGAAATATGTCAGCAGGCAGAAAACAGATAAGTGGGGGAAAGCCAGGAGCCAAGCAAATGTGATAAATTTTCAGGAAGTAGGAACAAATAAATTGGGAGCTTAGCTATTTTGAAAATAATTCCTATTTTTTCAGGGAATATTTACATTGGCTCTGCGTCCCTAACTTTCCAGTCAAAAGAAATTGCCACGTGACAACATATTTTAACATTCAGTCAAAAGCAATGCGTATCCCAACCAAAGCAACATCGTGATGTACACGAACTCTTTGGTAAGGCAGCCCAGAGAAGGGCAAAAAGAGTTCCAGATCATTGCAACCAGATGTGGTAGCTCTGTGACCTTGGTTATTTAATCTTGCTTACCTGGACAAGGCCATTTGAAAGCTGGCTGCAGAGTGCCTTGGAGGCCCAGGAAGAGGGGCAGCCCAGTCCCCATCTTTGCCCAGTTTCAGGAGCCACTGCTCAGCAAAGCTGATTGCTTAATTATATGATTTACCTTCAATGCCCATTAAAAGCCCTTACACAGGGTTCTTGGCTTATATTGCCCAAAAGTTTTCCTTGGTAGTATAGAGGAATTACCACCTCAAACAGGCCATGATCCCTTAGCAGAGGGTTTTATTTTTCCATTATTAATCAACCTACGCTGGGATTTTCCCAATATGATTTTATTGGTCAGGGTATGATTTTTTTTTTCTTGTTACATTCCTAAAGTAAAAGCCACAGGAAAGCTGCAGCATAGGCCTGCCTTGACTGAAGCAGATGTTAAAAGCGGGTGTATGCTGCAGAAAGCTTTAGTGATTTACACTCAAAAGCAAACTTTACCCGTACTGTAGTTATGCCCCCAGAGTGCTTTTTTTTCTCTTTTTATTTTTTTTTTCTCTCTCTTTTTTTCTTTTTTCTCTTTTTTTTTTTTTTTTTTTTTTTTCCCCGGGGAATATCCAAGTTCCCATCTCTTAAAAAAAAAAAAAAAAAAGACATTTGTTTTCAGTGGCAGTACTTGGAACTGGAACACTAAGTCCAATGCCAACTGAAGAATTGATATGCAGAGGGTGCATCCTGCTGCTTTCCAGCTACTCGAATTCTCACCCCAAAGTCTGCATTCTTCTGGGAAACCCTGCAGCAGGAAATAATCACATTAAACCTAATGAATTTGTCTGAAGACAGATTTGGGGGTTCAAGAAAACCCCCATTTTTTTTAAATGGGACCTCAGACAGAAACTGGAGATCCTTCATGTTTATGTAGGTCTTTGAGCAGTGGAACAAAACCTTAGGCTCCTGGGCTCCTGTGTCCAATTTCCCTTTCTTTCCACAAAAACCTCCATCTCCTCCCGTCCTCCCGAGGACCTCACCATGCTGCCAGCTCCTCTGTCTCCCCCTCCCCACCCCATATGGTCCTATACATTATTTACCTCCCATGTCCCATAAGCAGCATAGGACTGGGAGGGTGGCCAGTAGCTCTGTGCTGACCACCCAGAGCACTTGAAACAGCGCAGGGAATTGCTGAGAGCATTTTTTCTAAGAGGTGAAAACATGATTCCAAATCTTTATCCCCTACCTAGAAACTGGGTTTCAGAAAATCTAAGGAAACTCAGAAATTCAAAAGGGAAGGAGGCAAGGGGAATGCATAGGTTTTCTTACCCTGGGAATGTTAAAAGGGAATGGAACAGCAATTTTAGTTACAACAACTAGATTTGAAACACAGACCCTACGAGCAGGGGTTCTCCGGTTCTTGTTCTGTCTTGTGAGCTTTAAGATGCACATCTCTCATGCAGCATTTATAATCATATTTTTAGTCTATTAGGACATCAAAACTGGAGTTAAAAACCACCAGGAATAGAATTAACTTACACTTCAGTCCGAACTAACCTTTTTGTTGCCAGCAGTCTTATACAGGCAGTAAACTCTTTCTTAGATCATTGCCTACATGCCAACAGTTCTGGTCAATGATTATCCCTCACAAAAAGCCTGTGACATAGTCCCTCCAGTCACCTGTTTACACCCCAAATGTTCTCATATTCTGCTATTTCAAGCTTAACTCTCGTGACCTTAGTCAATGATATTCAATCCAAGCCTCCCTACCATATCCTGCAAGGCAAACAACTTCAGGTCAGTTTTAGCAACCAGTGCTATGTCATGCCTGTGGTCAGTGCCTCTAAATATGCCCACGCCCATGTGTATCCTAAATCTAGACGTCTGTGATGGCAAACAACAGGGTCTGGATGGGCAGTTCTGTTTCACTAAAGAAGATCTGGGACATTTTTGCTCTTCAAACATTTTCTTTCACCTTCTGTGCACTGCCTGGGTGAATTTAGACTTATTAGAAGGGGTCAGCGAGGCAGGATAAGCAAAACAATTGTGACTCCTACAGAATTTCTAAGGGCAGATGAGTCAGATAACAGATCCCTCGAGCAGAAGATCTGTACCTCCAACAGCGCGAATTGCAAAAGCTTACAGACAGTATAAAACCAGGTCAAATGTACAGTCATGTTCTCCTAAATACTCCACCAGACCCAGCGGTTTGTGGCTCAGAGACTTCCCGGGTTAGAGATGGTGTCTGCGTTTAACAGCCCTGCACAGACTTTCCTACCAAGTATTTATTCAAACAGATCTTGAATCCCTACAGCTTTGTTGTATCCGCAGTGCCCTATACAAATACTCTCAGTTTGTGTAATTGTCTTTCTTTGTGATAAAAATTGCCACTTTTTGCCACTTTCTAGGCCTCTTTCTTTCCTTTTCAGTCTTCACTCACCCTCTCCATGACAACTCTTGTGACCAGCCCCTGGGACAGTGAGTGACTGAGTGCCAGTCAGGACATAAGCTTCTGATCTCATTGGGAAATTGTTCTGTTGTTTTCCCAGCAGAGCTAGTAAGTAGGCGACCAGTCTTTATCCCACTACACTCATACAATACAAGCATCACCTTTGCAGAGTTCCCTTTGGTGGTTACGAGAACTTAATGAAATGACTCCCTGTAGTGTTTCTGTATTTGCAAGGGGTACGGGATTACTCCTGAAAAAACAAATCAGCAGCAGCAGCTCGGCTGCATCTGAATTTGAATGTTTTTCATCTCTTAAGAGACAGTGGTGGAGTGTACCTGAACCACTAGCAGTTTGTTTGCTGACATTGCACAGGTTGCAGAACAACTGTCGTTCCTCAGTGTTACCCTGACCTCAGCTTTGCTGATGCACCTCATTTGTGCCTGCTTCTGCCCAGACTGCTCTAGGTTACCCATGTCAAAGCTGATCTGTTGCTCTGTTTAGGGAGTGTGGGCATGCTCGTGGTGGTTTCACACCGGTAGGTAGCTCGGCACCACCACACTGCTCTCTCACTTCCCCTCCCCAGTTCAAGGAGGTGGTTTAAGCACAGGTCTGCAAGTTAATGCAGTGGCACAGCAGAGGGGAAACTGCTTTTCAGGACAGGAGCAAGAACAAGTGCCTGGAGGCAAAGAGCATTGAAATGTCTTACACTGGCATTTTCCCTGCATCCAGCACATTCTGAGCACTCCCAGCAGAGGGGCGGTGCTGGCCAATAGCTTGTGTCAGCTCCATCTCGTGCCTCCCAACATCCTACCAGTTTAGCTGAGCCTTCGGCTTCAGCCTCCAGCTTCCCACCGTTGTTCCTGCCCCATGCAGCTGGGAGAGAACCAGGCATGTCCTTATTGTACTGCCACAGTCTGTGTCAGTGGGAATTTAACGTAAGCTCTTAGTACTGCAGACACAGTGAGCCGAGCCCACCAGCCCAGCACACTGCCCTGCTCACTTGTTTTTTCTATTTGCTTCTCTGCACTGAGAGATCCCATAAATTTCTGTCTTGTCAGAGAATGAAAATGTCCTGCATCCAAAACAAAAATGAGACCCAGTAGAGTCCATTCATACGTTACTAAATAGGACTTGCCTGTCCTCTCAGGTCCAGAGCTGAGGCTCCCGGGAGGTCTGTTAATTTACCATGTTTTCCCATTACATGCAATGCACTTGCTATGATTCTTTGCACCCTGAGTACAAAGTAGGTGGAACGGTATCCATCATGGATGTCACCAAATTTAGAATACAACATACACATCTGCTTACATAACAAGCTGAATGGTCTCGGTTCGCAGAACTAGATACTTGATCCATGGCTCAGCTTGGGTGTGGGAGATACCAAAGTAGCTATGAGCCCCGCTGCCTTCTAGTAGCTGGTTAGTTCTGGTACTAATTTGAGGGCTGTGTGTACATACCTCCAACAGACGCTGACTGGAAATAGCTCTGAACAAGACGCTGGCAACTGAAACTAAGCAGGAAGCAGCAGCCAAGACTGGATGTCAGGAGAGGCCAGGGGTGGGTGTCATAAAAACCCTGGGCTGTTTGGAGCATTTTCATCGACAGGAATTCTTCAGTAGTTGGCTCATGAAACTTTGCAGCTGTCTTGCAAGTCCTGGTGAGCGCCGTGTGGCCACGCAAAGTGGCCAGTCAACAGCCACTGGTGGGGAGCGGACTCCATGTCTCTTTCGAACTGGACACGAAATACAATTTCAGCAAATATCACTAAAACTTGGTTTGGTATCTTACAGAGGGGAAACCTGGAAATCTGTCCTTTGTGCTTTCTTCTGCTTCCATGCTAATCTGCTGTCCTCACTGCAGAAGGAAGGTAAGTCAACAGTCGTCATATCCTGGAAGCTGTGGAGAACACTTTGCAAACACAGTTTTTGCTCCAAGAAAAGCCCAGCCCTGTGTATGCATCCAACATGCTGCAGATCCCAGGTCTCAGAAAGCCAGATTTTCTAACAGCAGCTTCCAGGTCATTCCTTTCAAGGGAAAAAAAATGCTTTTGTCCAGTAGACAGGGAAACTTTAATCTTCCCAAACGGATCAGCTTTTACAAGAGGCTATTTTAGGTTTTAATTCTGTTACAGTGAAGTTATTGGACAAATGAAGAACACGGCATATGCTGTAGCTTGGAGCAATTTGCATTCTTCAGGTGTTAAAAGCTTGAAATACTTCCTTTGGGCATGAAATAGATCCGTCATCAAAGAAGCCAGCAGTCCTGAAAGTGCCTGTCCCACAGACTCCCATAGGAGAAAGTCTGCAGAGCTGAACTAGTCTGACACCAGGAAATCCTTTCCACATCTCTCATTCTTTCTTAGTTTCACATTTAGTTTTTGGAATTTGATGAAAGGCCAATTTGATGCTTGGTTATCTTCCTTTTTATACACATTTTTGGCCTTCCTTTCTTCTACTGACACCATATTAAAGCTGGGATGTTAACCATGCAAGTAAGGAAGTCCAAGATGCTAAGCTCTTCTGGAGACATTCAGTCAATCAACACTGTTTATGATTTTATACATATATATGTATCCTTTTCAGTGCATTCTTGGTATTGTTTTGAGTTACAAAGTGTAATAGTTTTTTCTTCATGTCATTTTGTGCCTCCACAAGGCCATCTTCAGCCACTCATACACTTGACTGCACCTCCAAGGCTTCAGATGTCTCCTAAAACGCTGGTGAGTAAACGAAGTTATCCTTCCCTGTGGATTTATGAATGTGACAGACACCAAGTGCTCCTTCTCTGCATGGCTGGCTTCGAACCATCTCCGAGTGACTTGGTGCTGTCCTAGCTATGGCTACCCTGGAACCCAGCAGGGCAATCAGCATTTTATTGTATAAACAGGAAATAAATACATTTTGATCAATCAGACCTTTCCTAGTACTCTTTATGCAAACACTTGTTTATGAATCCATAGCCCTGTGTATCTCCAGAAAGTGGTGAGGAAAATCTTATGTTGACCCCGTTTTGACCGTATGCTCCATCTGGGTAAAAGCCAAAGCCAAGAATCTTCTTCTGCAGGCCAGACACTTGTTATTCAGAGAACTGAGGGAACAATTAATGCAGCTTTCTACGAAGTCAGCTTGTGACCATTCATGTTCCCTGGAATGTATATTCACCCCTTTATTTCATTTTTCTGGGTGTCATTAATATGAAGCAGCAATATGTCAGAAAGTTGATGTTGAAAAGCAGGAAGAGTTCAAAGCAATCTGTGGTCCATAAAAGAATTACGATGAAAGATCAAGCAAGCTCAGAGAAAGGGCTGTAAATTGATTTGATTGTGGACCATCACCACCTACACTGTGAGAAGGTGGCAGAAAAATAAATAAATAAATAAAATGAGGCCTTTTTAGTCTGACAAAGCAGTAAGAGCCTGGTGCCTGGACACGGGAGGCAGTGAGGTAAGGCCAAAAATCCACGGGACATTTTACTAGTGAAGAAGTGGATGAGTGGAGCAGCATTCAGCGCAGCAGCAGCCCAATCATTTCAATCCTTAAATCAAGACTAAGAACTACGCTAAACAGAGAAGCGAGAAACGATTTCTCTGCGAGCCCGGCAAGAGCCCTGCCTCGCTGCCTGGAGGGTGACAAACCGCCAGCGCCCTCTGGGCCCGTTCTGAAAGCCTGAACGCTTCCTCCTCGCCGCTGACAAGGACGGAGGGAGGCCTTGCGGGAAAACACACGGCCTACACAGCCCACCGCCGTGCCCCCGGCCCTTCTCGGGGCGCCCCTCGGCAGCCCGGCCCCTCACGGCCGCGTCGGGCGGGCGGAGGCCTCACCGGAGGCGGTGCCCGCCAACGGCCCGGCCCAGCCCGGCCCGGCCCGGCGGCACCGCGGGACAGCGGGCGGCACGGCGCGGCCCCAGCCAGGTG